>OX387237.1:5235609-5835609 GCA_947561695.1 Tyria jacobaeae | reverse complement strand
TCTCACATCGATATACCCGTAGTAGTAGTAGGTGTATTAGACGTTAACATTTTGACGAATATAATTTAAGCTCACCTACACAGGTATCAGGGCGCATGGGCGCAAGCGTCTTGCCGACATCAATGCATTTCGGGAATCATTAAAGTTGAAAATTGGGATTACATTGAAAGGGAAAGGATGGAAAGGGTTACTTATGATGATATGATGACTGATGGGTTTGTGAGTGGAAGCAATAGCTTAAGAAGATTAGGGTCACATACTATGTAGATGAGCTAAAGAACTATCGACTTCTACAACACGGAGAGTACAACTCTACTTGTATATCATGATCGATCGATTATCCCAATTTCAAATTTATTCTTTATTTATGAAATGTATTCTTTATTCATGTAATGTATTATTTATTCATGTAATGTATTATTTATTCATGTAATGTATTATTTATTCATGTAATGTATTATTTATTCATGTAATGTATTATTTATTAATGTAATGTATTATTTATTCATGTAATGTATTATTTATTCATGTAATGTATTATTTATTCATGTAATGTATTATTTATTCATGTAATGTATTATTTATTCATGTAATGTATTATTTATTTTTGAAATGTATTCTTCATTTACGAACCTTAAGTGTAAGCTATAATCGTATGAGTTTAAACACGTCTGTTACTGTACCTAGCGTTCATTGTTTTTCTTGTATACTATCTTGTTATTTAACTATATTTTATTAAATTGTTAGTAATTGTATTATATAATCTGTTTTTAAAGTTAAAGAAAAAGTTAAATTCTGATTTGATCTAATAATGTTAAAGAAATATAAACATTTTATACTATGTGTAATTAAACTGTTGTACATTCTTACTCAATTCTACTCTCTCGTAATCTGAGTGGACCCTTACCCGCTACCGCCCGCTTATTACTAATCTGCAGAAGAATTTAATATTTATATCTAGAGATTAGCTCTTGGTAACAAATAGACAAACGAACAAAAACTCTCTTCTTCCTCAATATAGATAAGTATCTATCACACTAGAAGTGATGTTTTACAAATAAAAACACTCCTGTAACCTCGAAAAAGTAATAAACGAAGGAGTGCCGGGTCAAGGACTATTGTCCACTGTGTAAGCCTACTCGTTAAAGTAATGAACTAAGAGTCACTGCGCATTGGCGATTGCAAATCGGCCGATAGTTGAGCCACTGTCCACGGGGAACTTATTTTAAAGGCTTTACGTATTACTTTTAAAATGTTCAAAGATCGATTCCCGAGAAAAGCTCGGGTCTTGAAGGCCAGGCAAGTATTATAGGCTAATTTTAAAACGTGAAAAGCATTTCGTTGCCGAATGCTAGAACAATCGAATTATCAACCATACATAGATAGATATTGTTCAAACACATAACCCCCTTTTTAAACAATTGGTTAAATAGCGATGAGGAGTTTTTAGAATGTTTTACTACCGCACAATCTCTTCAACCGACTTCAAAGCTGGTGGTTCCCATGTGGTTCCATTTTAATTTGGTCAAATTCTGACAACGGCATCCATGAGAAAACCATATAAGTATTAAATTTGTATTAGGCATGTGCGCGATAAATGGACGAATAACTCAATATCACGCCAACCGATTTCGATGATTCTTTTTTATAGGGAAGGGTGTACTTCAAGGGTAGTTAGATGAGAGTTTGGTCCAGTTGTGATAATGGCATCCATGAGAAAACCATATTAGTCTTAAATTTTATGATAGACGCATTGAAGTCAGTTGTCTGCCTTTTGAAAGTCGGATATGAGCATTAGAAACAATAACGAGAACATTAGAACAAATTAGATCAAAGAATTCGAATGTATTGACTGGAAAGAGAGAATAAAAAAGTGAAATATATTTAATTGGCTTATATAGTTCAATTAGGTGGTAAAAGCAACATCTCAAGCAAGTGTTAATGGTGGAGCCATGCTTAGGCACGAATGGGCCGGCTCGACCGATGCGATACCACGGCCTCACAGAAAACCGGTTGTAAAATAAAGCTTGTGTTGCATTTCCCCGCAATTAGTGAGGTTCTCTCTCATACTCCCCCCTTATCCCCGCCCCCTCTTTCCCCTCCCCTCGCCCCTCTCTCCTCTTTCTACTCCGTCATTACCATCAGGTGACCCGCTGTCTACCGATACCATAAAAATGTTGCTGTGTTATTCTTCATATATTTTAATAGTTTGTAAGTCAAGTTTTTGGTACACGAATATCGTCTCTAATACTGATGTAAAAAGGTGTTTTTTTAATAGATATACAAGTAGTGTTAGCTGTTAATGGAGCTGAAATAGTTTTTTATTTTATATATCTTATTACGAACAACCCGAATCTTTTCCTTAGGGATGCTTATCATTATCATCACCTACTTGGCCAATTCCCCCAATTTGCTGGTTAATATCCAGAATTATTGGAACGCAAGTTCCTTACGGCAGGCTTGGATGAGATAGGGATTTTGCTGCGCGACCAAACTGAAAAAAATGTGAGACTAAAACCGTAAGAAAAACATATACCGAAAGTGCTATAGTCGTATACACAAGCGAATAGTGTATAATACCTTTCTCTTTCTCCCTCTTTCTTTCAGTTCTCTCATCCCTTCTCTTTCTGATATCCGAATCCGAAGGAACTTCGTTCCTACCTGGTGTCTCATGACACCACTTCTTTTTTATTTAATATGTATTTAAATTTCTTTAACTTTTTAAACTTTTAGGTTATAAAACATGAATAAAGGGCACAGTTCTAATGCAAATAAAAACAGAAGGAAAATAAAAAGAATGAAAGAGCAAAAAGGAGGACAAGAGACAGAAAGAGAAATTGTAAGTATTACTATTAAAGATATGTTTGACCATACTTAACGCCACTTTCCATCCCCATCACCTAGATAATTGGCACTCCACCACTGTGCGCTCCAGAAGCTTTTTGCCACGTACAACCAGCCTGAGGAATACATTGTCACCGGCCGGCACGGTATTACCGGACCGATACGAACTTCAAACCTTCAAGAAAAGAGCCTACTCCCACCTAAAACGGCAACGCACTTGTGACTCTTGAGTTGTGGGTCAATGGGAGGTGGTGGTCGCTTACCATCAGGTGACGCATCTGCTCATTTGCCCCCTATACCTTAAAAAAATATTGACAAGATGAAACTTTTTATAGTAATTAGTTAATGAGTGATCAGAGTTTAGGCCATATATTGTTACATATACTCTGAAACATAATACTTCTTATTGCTCAGTTAGGTAAAAAGCATGGGGAGCTTGTTTATACATACTTTTTTAAAGGGTACACTAGGAATTATTGCTGTGTCGCGACAGATAGTATTTGATTACATAAATATTTGTCCCACCTTGGGGGTCGAACCCACGACCACTCAGTCAGGGTGGTAACGGGCCAGTCAAATTAACAGTAAGTTTCAATGTTGTAGATAAAGACTCAAACAGCCAATGACGGTGGGTCCTCGAATCTCAAGTGTGAAAATAAGCAGAAAGATGTGATTAAAAAACCAGAGACTCTAAAAGTAACAGAAAAAGAAGTAATTGAAACAAAAGACACAATATGTCACGATCTTCCGACAGAGAATATTAAAGGCGAACTTCTAGAAGACGGAAAAAACACGGTAAGTCACACATATATCGATTTAATGATGGTAGAAGAGGCTTGTGAGGTGCTTGTCGGGGTGGCGGTAGAATTCATTTGTGATCCTCGCCCCCCCGATCATTGGCAAGAAGAGGAACACTAGGGTGGTTTTTAGTCGGTAAGTGTCCGACAGACCCCTTCGCCCTCCCCAGTAGGCGGAGTACATCCATGAGGAATTTCGAACCCATAAACCAAACAAAGGAGGCTTGTGTGGTATGTAACATTAAAAGCAAGAGGCGGGTTGATGTCTATGCCTTTTTCTATCTTATAAGGAAACATATTGTATATTCAAACAAATAATATTTATATAAATAAATAATCACGTTTCTAATTTTAAAATATGAGGAATGACTTATTTATAAGTTTTCTTAGTAATCCATACATAAGTAAACTTTTACATCGTTTCAACCATGTGGTGTGGTTATTACTAAGATAGTGGTAGAGTCATGTTTAGGCACGAATGGGCCGGCTTGAGAAAACCGGTTTTGAAGCAACGCATGCGTTACATCACAACCGGTTTTCTGTGAGGCCGTGGTATCGCACCGGTCGAGCCGGCCCATTCGTGCCTAAGCATGGCTCTACCACTGAAAGACTTCGAATACTATTCCGAATATACGATACTATTTCGAATAAAACAAACATTTTGAAAATCGGTCGACAATTCTCATAGAAATCGATCGCAAACATAAAAAAATACTAACAGTGGAACCTAGAACACACTCTTCTTTGAAGTCGGTTAAAAAGCACAGAAATACGTTTACTTATGTATGTATTTACGATACAGCATGATCATGTACAGTTTGTGTTCATTCCGTAAATTGTATATTATAAATAATTTTAACAGCTCATATATTGATACTAGCGGACCCGACAGACGTTGTCCTGCATGATATTTCAAGCGATTAGGATCAATATAGATAAATAACCTAGATACCGACTGCAGCGCCATCTGCCGGGCTGATTTGTGAATCTAAACCATTCCCAGATCCCCTTGAACACACACAAAAAATTTCATCAAAATCCGTCCAGTCGTTTGAGAGTAAATCAGTGACATACACACTCACAGAAGAATTATATATACATATAAAGATTAACGCAAATTGAGACAACTCTAGTAAGTAAGTCAGTATACTTGTATCAGAGTTGTCTCGTTTCTTCCTAAATGTACAAATCAACAATAATGAGATTTTATTGTTTAAGCTCTTACAACATATCTGTAAGTTTGTGTCTAGGTGTTACGTTATTCTAACTAAGAAGAATTCAGTCATGTAGTTAATGTTTTAAGCCTTTCTATCGTGTATTATCTTCTTAAGTATGTATGTATTTAATCAATACTGTTAAGAGATTTTTAGTTATTAAAAAATTACCCATACCTAGCATTTCACACTAAATAGAGAAGAATTTAAATCTGAAGAACTTGGCTATCAAATACGATACGACAATACGACTGTATCTAACAAAATAAAATATGTGTCTACTAATCAGATTGTAACTACTCTTTTTGTGAATCAGGGCTGCACATAGTTTCTGATCATTACTTGGTGCAATATAATATAATAAAGAATTATTATTATTATTATTTATTTCAGAACTTCATTTTATACAAAAAGAAAAAATATTATTATCTTATAAAAATTGCAGGTGGACCTCACCCTTCATGAAGTTGAAAATAAACTAAAAAATACAACTATGACACCAAATGAAGAAAATAATACTCAATTACAAGAAAATGAAAGTAAAACAAGCTCTAAAGTAATTGACGTTGATCAACATGATATAGAGAATAGTCCCACTAATCAGGTATGTTACAGAGTTAATATAAAGATTAAAACGTATCGTAGAAAATTGTTTGTCTTACTGAATAGCTGAGTAAGTCTAAGAAAATTTTGCAGATAATCGAAAAATTTGTGAGTACTAGGACATATTATAATACCGAACATGAACCCGAACAGGAAAGGGATTCAGAAAAAGAAGAGAAGAAAGATTCGGATGTAAATAAAAGTACCGAAAGTAAAGATGACATTGATCAGGACTCCCATGATAATTCAAGAGCGCACGTTGAGGTAAATTATTAATACAAAACTAATATAGCCGTTGCTACAGTTCATTATCTTTTGCTAAATACCCGTTCCTAGTGCTTAACCCCAAATAGCCATTCCCCGGCTTGCTAGTAAGAGTCGATGCTTTTTATTTAATAGAGTGTAGACCTGGGCTACCAAATATAACTATTAGAAAAGTATGTTCAAACCAAAAGACGAGATATTTAAATCCACAAAAACAATTCAGGTTGAAATTATTCTTCAACAAATTGAAGATAAACTAAAGACTACTTGTATAACATCTAACGAAGAAGCCGTTGCAGCAGTTTATTGCCTTTTTCAATTAAGTTATCAAATGCAAAAAGAATTTACAAATTCGGTTCCAAGGATTAGCGGGTTCACACAAAAAGAACTCGTAAGTTTTATCATTAGTTTAAATATATTTATAAAGTATAATTTTAAAGATCCAAGGTTTCAGCTGACTCTTGTAATTTTTTTTAAATTTCCAACTTTGTCCTGATTCTTACTTAAGCCTAAACACTCAGTACTGGTCTAACTGTTGTAATTGACACTAACGATAATAATGAATTACATATCAATGATGAGGTAATTAAACAAGGAGACCACGAAGTGAACAAAGGGACAGACATTGAAGATACTAATAAAACAAATATAGGTCATCAGGATGTGGTAGACAAAGAGAATGTATAAAGGACGCAAGATGAAATAGCACAGGTAGTTTATAGAAAGGCAGAAAAAAAACGTAATATAAAACAAATCCTATTTAATCTTGTCAATTCTCATGTTAATTTATTTGTAAAAAAACAATCAACACAAATATCGATATCAAGATTGAATAACTAAATCGATCATAATGAAATTTGAGTGCAACCTTTTATTACCATCGATTGAGTTGTTCAGTGTCATCAGGAAAAGTTGTTTAATCCAGAAAAAGTATTGGTCTAAAGAAGACAGAACAAGAACATATTCTGTTCCATACAAGCCTTGTTGAGTTTTGACAACAAGGCTTATATGGAACGGACGTTGTATGGAAAGGTTTTGATCATTTATCTTCTCTGGTATTTACATTTTCAGTTCAATCCCTTAATCTATATTAGGGGTTTCCAAATTTCATGCCTTAGAGGCACACTGATTACTCAAATAAGTTTCAAGGGAAAAAAACTGTTTTAATTTTTCTGCCATTATCAAAATTTGTCACCGAACATGCTAAAATGCTAAAATTAGATATTTCAATTACCATTAATGATTGTGACGCGTAACTACTAACAGGTGGCCCCGCTAGTTTATTTATTCTCAAATCACTAAATCTCGAAATGAGTATAGTGATACTAAACTAGAACTTTCTCGAACCAAGAACCTATCTCGGGATTATTAATAAATGTTAAATATTAGTAGTATTCTGGTTTGGTCAAATCTATCTGCCTAGGGAAAGCAAAGGCCTTCCCTAGGCAGAGAAATGTCTGTCGTGAAATAAAGTAGTCTGTAAACCTGTGTGTGTAAAATGTGTCTGTAATTAAAATAATACATCTCGAAAACGTCAAACGCAACACACGTAACAGTGTTTAGATATAAACTTTTTGTTTTATGAATAACTTATTAATAAGAAAACGAAGCGAAAAATAGATAGTGAAGGTAGAAAGTCAATGGAACTTTAAATATTTTGTCATTAAGTCCTTCTTTTTTTTCCTTCTTCTCTTAAATACAAAAAAAAAATTCTGAAATGAATATTTCAAAAAGTCAAGATAGTATTATCTACAAAATCTATCTATCTATCTGCTGGTTTTCATTTTACTTAATATAATTAAGTAATCCAAATATAATAATATCCATATATATTAATATCCAAAGAATATTATAATAACACCTAACGAAAACAAAATTACAAGAAAATGAGAGTTAAGTTAAGCTCGAAAGTAACTGACGTTTTTAAAAGATGTGATCAAAATGATATAGAAAATAATTCTACCAATCTGGCAAGTTACAGAGAGGAATTTATAAAACGTATTCCAGAAAGGTGTTTTCGTATTCTATACTATATGAGGGTTCTCGAAAATGATCGAGCCCACGAGCTCACGGCTTGATAGCCAAGAGCCTTGATCAACACCTTAAGAGGCTCTCGTTAGATAACTATGTCAAGAGACTGAGAAGCTCTCCTCGATACGGAAGTTCGTATCTTTGGAGCCCTAACCACCGGTGTCTTGGTCCCTGTACTCGATGTCGGTTGTATATATTTTTGTATATTTTTTAATGTAACTGTAATTTATATGAGTGTATTAATTTAAGGCTTTCCTTAAAATGAATCAAATATAATAAGATATATAATATATATTTTTGATTAACCTCAAATAGTCAATCCGTGACCCGCAATTTCGAGCCGGTGCGTGGTATTAAGTAGCCTATAAATTTTTTCTATCAAATACAACATGACATTTTCTCAACTGGTTATTTTAGGGATAAGCGCCTTCAAACAAAAAAAAAAAGCAAACTTTTATAATACACAAAAACATTCAGTTCGACATCTTATTTCAAGAAATTGAAGAGAAATTTAAGAAAATTAGTATAATATCAAATGAATCGAAAATTGCTGCAGTTAATAGAAGTTTTGAAGTATTAAGTAACCAAATTCCAATTGCATTTACAAATACAGTTCCAGATATTAACGTATTCATACAAAAAGAAAACGTATTTTTCTTTTCAATATTTAAAAAGTAATTAGAAACATTCAAGATAACAGTTTTTACTATTGAAATTGAAATTAATTCCTTAAAATGCCAAGTCTTTCCTGATTATGAATCAGCCAAATTAATAAGCCCTCAAATTTGTGTCTAATAATTTCATCAAGTAGATTTTAACATAGTCCTATATATTTTTGTATGTTTATAAAATATAGGTGGCTGTGCCTACAGAAGGATACGAGTCAAATTCAACACGCAGTGCTATGCAAGCCGTTGTAATTGATACTAAAGAAAATAGTGAATTACATATTAACTATGAGGTAATTAATAGGAATAAAGGAACGGTCATTGAAGATGCTAATAAGACAGATTTAGATTTCCAACACGTGGTAGACGAAGTTGGGACTGCCGGAACTCAAGATGGAACAGTAGAGGTAATTTATAGAATGGCAAACACATTATTACACAAAACAAATGTTATTTAATATTAAAAACGCTTTTGTGACTTTGTTTGTTTTTTATGATAAAAAGATTGAATAAAGCCATCGATAATACTAAATTTTTTATGATTGATTGAGTCGTTCAATATTATCAGGAAAAAATTTATATAATTGGATTTATCTAAAGCAGATGTAACGAAATTTTGTAAATTAGAGGCGATTGTTGAGACCCGATCGTGATGATTTTACTGTAATTTTTTCTGACTAATAATGTAAAATAATATCTCACCAAGATTGACAATATAAAGTTCAAATCAAGAAAATCAATATATAGTAAGTACACTGGTACATGTTCTGTAATTCTGAATATAATTACATATAATTTAGATATAGAATAGATTTTATAGTTTTCGTTGAAAGCAATTTGGTGTTATAATAATACTAAAGTTGCAGGTAACAAAACAAGATTTAGAAAGACCAAAAAGTAAAATTATTCAAAGCGATGCATCCGCCAATGAGGAAGACATCAAAATAAATGTAGGGCCCGATTCAGCAGATCAGATAGACCCTGCAGTATTTGATAATAAAAAAACGAATGATACCAACATGAAATTAAGTGGGGACTTGGAGCTTCAAAAGGATACTGCAAAATCAGAGGACAATAAAATCATTGATTTACTGGTAAGTTACAAATGAGCAAAACACCTCTTAATAAACCGATAGTCTTATTAGATATGTAGAATTGCGATGATATTTACCATACTTTTCTGTCACCCGAGGTTTTGATCAAATCTAACCGATTGTGATAACGGGTGCACTTTTGAGAGCGATCGTTCACTACCACCGTCATAGGGTCATCACTGAGATTAGCGTCAATCTCAGTAGTAGAAGTAGTGATACTTACATATACATACATTGCAATACCGTCAACCGAGTGCTGTGATAACGACTGAACGTATGGCATGATTCACTGAGATTGTGACAACCTGTAATGTAATTTCTAAATTTGCTCGATATAGGGCCGTTCGATGACGGCCCAGTGATGGCGACGTAACGGTGGACCCATATTCTGTAGATAAGCGATCTATTAAGTAATTCTTGTCACATTTGCTCAAATATCAGGTAGACACAAATGTCAAAGAATGTCAGGATGGCTTAGTATGTAATAAGGAACAATTAGGACCGGATATTACAACCAATGAAGTGCAAAGAGAGCAGGTAATGAAAGGAAAATCAGGCCTTAAAGATACTACTGAAAGAAAAAAAATACTCCAGAGTGATGTAAAGGTACTTTATGGTATTGTAAATATTACTTATTTTTCGTAGAATATATGGCTAAGTTTCAACCATAAAATAATTTACTGTAAATTTTCAGTTTCAAAAGTAATTGCAGATTTTAAGATTTTATAGACATTGCGTTATTCTCATTTTTTTTTCACAACATGTATTTGTGTTTTATACGAGTATATTACATTTTTTTGGATAACAAATAGTTTTCTTCCGAAAATAGTGTCCTAATATTTCCTTTTAAATTAGATGATGAATATCATCATAGCATGACGAGAAAACATCATGACTTACACACCAAAATTACATGATTGCAATTTCTACTTAATTAAATTACTTTGAGCTAGTTGGCTAGTTTCAAAATACATATATTTATGTCATTGTGAAGCTACAAAACAAAATTAAGTAAAGTTTAAAGTACATACTACTCTGTTTTAGCCTCAGCAAGATGAAAAAGACAATAGTCTACAAAAAGCTTTAAGGGATCCAACTATTATCGAAACTTTGCGAAACATGATACCCAGTAGCCCTCAAAACGCAAAAGGAATTGAAATAGAACCATTGCCATCAAATGTTAAAGCAAAGAATGAAAAAATATTAGAAGTTGCTCAGTTCGGGGAAGAGAAAAATTATCATCTTAAGAAGGCGCAAGAATTAAATGATTTTCTCAAAATAAAAAAACCACATGATCAAGTTAAAAATGGGGAAGAAGCTAATGATCAACTTCAAGGAGCGATCACGCCCGAAGAAATCACGTCAGAAGTATAAATTTAATATTATTTACTATATTTTAACTAAAAGTCAACCAAATATATATGTCCCAGGATGCAAGCTAGAATAGATTGGCTCAACTAACGGACATGATGTTCTACTTACTACCACTTCATGTGATCCACTTCCAATGAGCACAGTTTTAAAAATCTGTTTACTTTTATTGATATCACCTTATTTTGGGATCTCCAATTGCGTGAAGCCAATCGCAATTTTCTACTATCAGTCACTAGTGCAGTCCCTTATTCCTCCTGTACTCGACTATGCTGATTCTCGATATCACCGAGGAGCAACTCGATAAACTTTTGTATTAGATTACACAAGACAACAACAACAAGAGAGAATTACACAAATATAATCATGTATCAGAAATATTGCAACTTCCTCAAGTGGCTCCCAAATCGCCTTAGGTGGATTGCTCATATTCTTTCTATACTATGGTACTTTATTTCGTCCATTTACTCCAACCTACTTAAGAAACGCTTTATCTTGTTCAATGACACATTCAAAATCCTTAGGGTTGTCTAAATCATTCGAACTGGCAGTACCTACTCATTTAACTAGGTTCTACGACAAATCATTTCATGTCCAAGCTGCACTCTGTAATGCTCTTCTTCTATTTATTAGACTTTCCCAGTCGTTACCTGTCTTTAAGTACACGGTCATAGAAAGTTTTATAAAAGTTATTGAGAAACTTTCTTTTTTATATGGTATTATGGAGATGCAGAACATTACGATTAAGTAGCTTGCATTTGTCTCAATGTTATTTTTAAGAATAACTACAACAGTAATAACATTAACAAACTCGATAACACTAATTAATTTTATTTATCTAGTGATACTTTGAAAATTTACATTAACACTAAGTAACTGCCCTATTGAGTGATCACTTCAATATAATAGACATTGAAATATTAATAGAGAATAATAATTTACAAGTTTAGGATACACTGCACTTTGAAAGTATTAAAAGCGAGCCTCCTAATGAAGAAGAAAGACATGGAGAAAAGCTATCGTTGGATGATTTGACACAAGACGGAATTTTACATTACTATGTACTAAATAACATGGAGAATTGAAGATGGGCTATCAAATAAAAAACGAGAATTTCTGAAATGGTTATTATAGCGAAAAGCGAGTCCAACCAAAAAGTTCAGATATTATTATCCACAAAAAGCTACTGGTTTTCTTTTTACTTAATATAATTAAATAATATCCAATTAATATTAGAATAACACCCAACGAAAAAAAAATACAAGAAAACGAGAGTTAAGTAAAGCTCATGTTCTGAATAGTTGAGTAAGTCTGAAAACCATTTTACAGGTTAAAGAAAATATGGTGAATCCAAAAATACCTTCTAGTCTTGAACATGAAAAGGAACAGCAAATGGAGCAAGTAACAAAAGAGGACAAGGATTCGGAGGTACCAAAAAGTCCAGAAAATAAAGATATCATTAATACAGAATCTCAAAGTTATTCAGGAGCTTATGTTCAGGTAAACTATTATTACAAAACTAAGCTGGCCGTTACTGCAGTTTATAGCCTTTTTAAAGTATTAAGTTACAGTCAAATGAGTGATTCAGATTATCCTCCCACGCTCAGACCATTTAATACGCGCCATACATCTTGTAACTCAACAATATCGAAAATGAAGAGATGAAATCCAGTCATATAAAAAAATACTAGTACCTAGGTAATAATATTATATAAAATATATAATATAATTTTACCACACCGATGTGGGAGTTCATCGTAATGTTCTAGCACTGGATAACGGACTTACTTCACTCGCTCTGTACCTGTAACTACTGTAACCTGTAGTACTTAGTACTGATGATCGCAAGAAGGCATGGAAGGGCAAATAGCTCCGTGGTCATTTCTATCAAGCCCTAAATGGGCCTGATATAGGCTTAAAAGCTTCTACATCTTGAATACGATTTGGTGATCTCTTTGCAGAAACTGAAGGTATTATCTTTGTAACTATAGACGAAGTAGTTATGACGAATAACTGGAAATTTATTCTGAAAGACGGTACGGTCAACATAAATATGTCGGAGAATCTATCAGGCAAATTATTTCTGTTCCTGACCTCGTGGTCAGGTCAATTTAGAGGTGTCATATTACAGGTATGTGTCCGACCAAGTTTTCGAAAATGGTCGAGCCACATAGTATTGCGATCGATCTATCGATATATTTAGTGGTATAGCAAAGATATAGTGATGAAATAGAACGATTACAGCACCGCGCAATGATTATTGATATCTCTGTTTGCTCCTAACCAGAATCTCGTAAAAGTTGAAAAAGATAAACAAATAAAATATTTGGATTTGTCTCGATACATGGAATATCAATTAGGCGATCATTGTTCCGATAGTAATATCTGCTCACGGAATGATAGCCAAGAGCATCGATCAATACCTTGAGAGACTCTCGTTAAATAACTGGATCAAGGGAATCAGTCCCTTGGGCAGAGGGCAAAGAAGTTTTCCTCGACACGGCCCGCATTGTCAGGAAGTTCGTATCTTTGGAGCCCTAGCCACCAGTGTCTTTGTCCCTGTCCGACACCCGATGACGGTTGTAAACATATTTTCATGTTTTTTAAAGTAAATGTTATTTATATGTATGTATTAATTTAAATAAAGGTAATAATATATATTAAGATTTATAATATTTATTTATTTTTGCTTAACAGCAAATATTCGTTCCGTGACCCGCAATTGAGAGTCTATGCGTGGTAGTAAATAGCCTATAAAATATGGCTATAAGCTAAATATGCAAATACAACACGACTATTTCTGAACTGATTGTTTTTGGGATAAGCGCCTTCAACCAAAACGACAAGACATTATAATCCAAAAAATTTCAGGTTGACATCTTACTTCAAGAAATTGAAGATAAACTTAAGAAAATTGCTATAATATCAAATGAAGGAGCTGTTGCTGCAGTCAATAGAAGTTTAGAAGTGTTTAGTAACCAAATTAGGAAGGCATTGACAAATACAGTTTCAGAGATCAACATGTTCGAACAAAAAGAACTCGTAAGTTTTTTTTATTACAGTATATGAAAAGTAAGTATTATTATTAAATACAGTATATAGAAACTATCTGAGGCTTCAGATTGAATTTGAATTTGAAATTGAATTTGAATTTGAAATTGAATTTGAATTTGAAATTCATTCCTTAAGATTCCAAGTCTATCCTGATTCATATAATAAGCCCTCAAATTTGTTTCCAGTAATTTCATAGAGTAGAAATTAATTTAGTCCTATAAAGTTATGTATGTTCATAAAAATTTAGGTGGCTGTGCCTACAGAAGGATGTGTT
Organism: Tyria jacobaeae; assembly: GCA_947561695.1. Lineage (NCBI taxonomy): Eukaryota > Metazoa > Arthropoda > Insecta > Lepidoptera > Erebidae > Tyria > Tyria jacobaeae. The sequence goes on along the minus strand of OX387237.1, from coordinate 5,821,395 downwards.
TTAAATTCAACATGCATTACTGTGCAAGCCGTTGTAATTGACGATAACGAAAATAATGAATTACATATCAATGATGAGGTAATAAAACAAGGACACAACGTGGTGCATAAAAGAACAGTCTTTGAAGATGCTAATAAAACAAATCTAAACGTCCAGGACGTGGTAGATGAAGTTGGGGCTGATGGAACGCAAGGTGGAATAGTAGAGGTAATTTATAGAATGGCAAAAACTATTCTTATAAAACACATCATTACACTAAACGAATACGATAAGACAATATTGAAGAAATCCATTGATCATAATGAAATTTTATTATGATTGATTGAGTTGTTCAATGTTATCAGGAAAAAAAAATTAAATAAAGAAAAGGAATAAAACTGGATTGTTCACTAGCAGAGGTAACGAAATTTTATAAATAATAGACGATTGTTGAGACCTAATCGTGATGATTTTATTGTTAATTTTTGACTTACTTCAAAATAACATCTTACCAGGAATGACAATATACCGTTCAAGTCAAGAAAATCAATATATCAGTAACCTAGTGAATGTTCTGTAACCGCGAAAATAATTACATATAATTTAGATGTACAATAGATTTTAGAATTTTTGTTGCCAGTTATTTGTGTTATAAAAATAATAAAATTGTAGGAAACTAAACAAGATTTAGAAATATCAGAAAGCAAAACTAACAAAAACGATGCAGCCGGCAATGACGTAGACATCAAAATAAATACAAGGCCGGGTTCAATAGATCAGATAGACCCTGCAGCATTTAATAATAAAATAAATAATGATATCAACTCGAAATTAAGTGTTGACTTGGAACTTCAAAAGAATACTGAAAAATCGGAGGATAATGAAATCATCGATGTCATGGTAAGTTACAAATAAGCGGAACACCTTTTAATAAACGAATAGTCTAATTAGATATGTAGAATTGTGATAATATTTACAAAACTTATCTATCACCTAAAGTTTTGATCGAATTTTATCGATCGTGATAACGGCTGACTTAGAGGGTGATGGTTCACTACCATCATCATAGGGACATCACTGAGATTGACGGTACCGAAGTAGCGATACATATGTATATATACTACAGCTAATAGTATATTACAATAGCGTCAACTGAGTGCTGTGATAACGACTGAACACATGGCGTGAATGCGACGTGGCGATGTACAACGATTCTGTTGGTTAGCGATGTATTAAGTATTTCTTGTCACATTTGCTCAAATATCAGGTAGACACAAATGTCAAAGAATGTCGGGATGGCTTAGTATGTAATAAGGAACAATTAATACTGGATATTACAAATAAAGAAGTGCAAAGAGAGCAGGAAATAAAAGGAAAAACAGGCCTTAAATATACTACTGAAAGAAACAAAATACTCCAGAGTGATGTAAAGGTACGTGATATAAATTGTAATTGTTGTATTGTAAATATAACTGATTTTTCTGGGAATATGTGGCTTTATTTCAGACATAATATAATGTAATGTAAATTTTCAGGTTCAAAAGTAATTACAGATTTTAAGATTTTATAGACATTACTTTATTTTTATTTTTTTCACAACATGTATTTGTGTTTTATATATTACTATTTTTTTTGGATAACAAACAGTTTTTATCCAAAAATAGTATCTTAACATACGATACGATAACAAAAACAAGGTGTATATGCATTTAAAAAATTACAGGCTATTGTATATACAAGTGAAGATACAAATGAATCTAATTCAAGCAAAAATGTTATAAATAGTTTAGATGGTAATAAAATAGATAAGGAATGGAAGGAAGAGATAAAAACTAAGTCAAATCAGCTTAAAAACGAGGCAAATATCAAAGTAATAGACTCTGAAATATCTAGTGACATAAATGTAGAACATCCGCTTAAATTAGATGATGAATATGATCATAGCATGAAGAGAAAACATACTTACTATGACTTGTTTGACATATTACAGGTGAGTTACATACAAAAATGGCATGATTGCAATTTCTGCCTAATTAAATTACTTTAAGAAGCTAGTTTCAAAATATCTTTATGTTATGATGAAGCTACAAAAGAAAATCAAGTAATGTATAAAATCTATATATGTATCTTTTTTTAGCATGAGCAAGTTGGAAAAAATGAGAATCTAGAAAACTCTTTCAGGGATCATATTGCTGAATATCTTAGAGATTTTTGTAGATCCCAAATTGTGGAAATTTTACAAAACATAATAACCAGTAGCCCTCAAAATGCAAAAGGAATTGAAAAAGAACCATTGCCATCAGTTGCTGATGAATCAAGGAATATTAAAGAATCGAATGATGAAATAAACCTAATAGATGCTCAGTATTGGGAAGAAAAGAGTTATCAACTTAAGAAGGCGCAAGAATTAAATGATGAAATTCTCATCAAGAAAGATCCACATCATCAAGTTAAAAATGAGGAAAAAGCTAATGATCAACTTCAAAGAGCGATCAAGCCCGAAGAAATCACGTCAGAAATACCTGTAAGTATAAATTTAACATTGTTACATTTTAACTAAAAGTAAATCATATATATATGTCCCAGGATTAAGGCTATCGCTGTCGGACATCATGTTCAATGGTACTCCACTACCAACAAGCACATGTGTTAAAAATCTTGATATTTTTATTCATAGCACCTCTTGGGGTTTCCAATTGCGGGAAGCCAGTTGCAAGTTATTTGCATCGGCTGTTTCGTTGCGAAGACTACGGAATTTACTGCCAACAAGGAGCAACTCGATAAACTTTTCTATCAGATTTATATTTGGATTACGCAATCATGTATCAGAATATTGCTACATGCTCAAGTGGCTGCCAAAACGCTTTAGACGGAATGCTCATATTCTCTCTATACTGTGGTACTTACTTAAAGAACCGCATTATCTTCTTTAATGACACACCTTCAAAATCCAGGTGTGAACTGGCCCTTACTTACTTACGTACTTACTCACTTAACTAGGTTCTACGACAAATCATTTCATGTCCAAGCTGTACTTTGTAATGCTCTTCTTGTATCTATTAGACGTTCCCAGTCGTTACCTGTCTTTAAGAACATGGTCAAAGAAAGTTTCTTAAAATTTATTGAGAAACTTTCTTTTTATATCTTCTATATATATATATAAGAGATTTCCAGCGATATATTGACTCATCACGATATCTTTGGAACCATAAGGCGTAGAGACTTGAAATTTGGTAGGAATATTCCATTCGCCGAGTAGAGGTCAGCTGCAAACGTATTTTACGAAATTCCACCCACAAGGGGTGTTGCGAGGGTGTCAACAGGTGTGCTAGTGGCATAATATAAATAAAAGGGGCTGCTGAACATTACGATGAAGTTTGTTGTAGCTTGCTTTTGTCAACTTATTTATTATTCATCTCAATGTTATGTTTAAGAACATAATAACAATCAATCTTGATAATAATAATTACTTTTTTTATCGAGTAATACTTTGAGGTCTATATAATCAATTTACATCAACAATAAGTAACTGTCCTATTGAGTGATTACTTTAAAATAATAAACATTGAAATATTAATAGAGGATATAAATTTACCAAATTTAGGATACACCGGACTTCGAAAGTACGAGAATCGAGCCTCCCGATGAAGAAGACAGACATGAAGAAAAGCTATCGTTTGATCTTACGGGAAATCCAAAAGAAATGATATCGCATGAGGTAATTAAACAAGGAGACCACGCGGTGAATAACGAGACAGAAATTGAAGATACTTATAAAACAAACCTAGGTCACAAGGATGTTATAGACAATGTAAGAGCCGATGAGAAACAAGACGGAATAGTGCAGGTAATTTATAAAAAGGCAGAAAACACATGGTAACACAAAACAAACTAAATCGATCATAATGACATTTGTGTGCAAACTTTCTCTATCGTCGACTGACTGTATTGTTCAGTGTTATCAGGAAAAACAGTGTAATCCAGAAAAAGTATTGCTCTAAAGGCATGGAAAGATAACTTTAGGAACAATGAGGTTTGTAAACCAGGCTTCCATACAAGCCTGGTTTACAAACCTCATTATTCTTCCCTGGTATTTACATTTTTATAGGTCAATTTCTTAATCTATATCAGGGGTTTCAAAATGTATACCTTAGAGCCACACTAAGTACTAGAATAAGTTTCAAGAGCTGTTACATATTTTTTTTTGATATTATCTAAATTTGTCACCGAACACGCGAGCATACGATTATTTATAAATTTAGCTATTTAATTTACCAGTAGTATTAAACATTCATGAATAATCTCGAGAAAGCTTCTTGTTTCGAGAAAGTTCTGGTTTAGTCTCACTCGAAATGAATACATTACTGCCATTTTGAAATGGGTACATTTCGAGATGGCAGGGCAGTAATTAGAGAGTAAATGGACGGGACCACAGCAAATTATTCTGCCTAGGGAAGGCGAAGGGAGTCAATGTCTGTCGTGAAATAAAGTAGTCTGTAAGCTCGTTTAAATACAATAATACATCTTTAAAATGTCCAATGCAACGTCAGCACTGTACAGTGTTTGGATTTGACTTTATGATGGACTTAATGATCGAACTTATATAATATTTTGTCATCGAGTGCGTTAATAAGGCACTATGTTTGGTTTGCAACTAAACCATTTCCGTTCTCAAATAATATAAAAAAGCCGTTCCTCGATCCGATAAGGGTCGATGCATGGTACTAAATAACATGGAAACTGGGTTCTCAAATTCAAAACGAGAATTTTTGAACTGATTATTTTAGCGGAAGCGCGTCCAACCTAAAAGTAATTATTTATTTTACATATAAAAGCTGCAGGTTTTCATTTCAGTTATTACAATTAAATAATATCCAAAGTATATTAGAGTAACACCTAATGAAAAAAGAAATTACTAGTATATGAGAGTTAAGTTATGTTCGAAAGTGTGTTCGTATTTCCAGAAAAGTGTGTTCGTATTTTATATTCATACTGTGAATAGTTAAGTCTGAAAACCATTTTACAGGTTGAAGAAAATATGGCGAATCCAAAGACACCTTTTAGTCTTGAAAATGAAAAGGAACAGCAAATGGAGCAAGTAACAAAAGAGGACAAGGTTTCGGAGGTAAAAAAAAGTCCAGAAAATAAAGATATAATTAATACAGAATCTCAAAATTATTCAGGAGCTCATGTTCAGGTAAACTATTATTACAAAACTAAACTGGCCGTTGCTGCAGTTTCAAAGTATTAAGCCTTTTTAAAGTATTAAGTTACAGCCAAACGGGTGTTCAGATTACCCTCCCACGCTCAGACCATTTAATTCGCGCCAGACACATCGTCTAACCCAACAATATCGAAAATAAAGAGATGAAATCCAGTAATAAAAAAAACTCGTACGTAGGTAATAATATAATAATAAAATATATAATTTTTACCGCACCGATGTGGGAGTGCATCAAAATATTATAGCACTGGATAACGGAATGCACTGGATTACTTGAAATTCCAAGCCTATCCTGATAAATATAATGAGCCCTGAAATTTGTGTCCAATAATTTCATTGAGTACATTTTAACACAGTCCTATATATTTTTGTATGTTTATAAAAATATAGGTGGTTGTGCCTATAGAAGGATGTGTGTTAAATTCAACACGCAGTACAGTGCAAGCCGTTATAATTGACACTAAAGAAAATAATGAATTACATATCAACGATGAGGTAACTAAACAAAGAGACCACATGGTGAATAAAGTCATTGAAGATGCTAATGAAACAAATCTAGATATCCAGTACGTAGTAGATGAAGTTGGGGCTGATAGAACGCAAGATGGAATAGTAGAGGTAATTTATAGAGTGGCGAAATCTCCACATATCAGACATATCATTACACTAAACAAATCATATTTAATATTATAAATGCTTTTGTGAATTCTTTTGTATTTTTTGGGTGACAAGTTTGAATAAATCCTTCGATCGTAATGATATTTTATTATAATTGATTCAGTTTTTCAATGTTATCATAAAAAAATGACGAAATAAAAAAAGGAATGAAGTGGATTTGTCTGTAACAGTAGTAACAAAATTTTGTAAATGAGAAGCGATTGTTGAGTTAACTTCTCTGGCTTACTTTTAAGTGATATCTCACCAAGAGTGTTAATATACCATTGAAAATCTAGAAAATCAATGTATAAGAACGTTGGTAAAATACTGTAACCATGAATATAATTACAAATAATTTAGCCATAAACCATCTATTTATTTTTGTTGCAACTGTAGGAAACAAAACAAGATTTACAAATACCAGAAATCAAAACTATTCAAAACGATGGAGTCGCCAACGAGGAAGACATCAAAATAAATGTTAGGCTGGATTCAGCAGATCAGATAGATCCTGCAGCATTTGTTAATAAAATAACTAATGATACCAACTTGAAATTAAGTGGTGACTTGGAATTTCAGAAGGGTAATGAAAAATCAGAGGATAATGAAATCAGCGATTTAATGGTAAGTTACAAATAAGCAGAACACCTTTTAATGAGTAAGTAGTCTTATTAGATTTGTAGAATTGCGATAATATTTACAATACTTATCTACCACAAGAGGTTTTGATCGAATTTAACCGATCGTGATAACGGGTGATACGTGATAACGGGTAGACTTTGTAGGCGATCGTCCACTACCACTGTCATAGGGATATCACTGAGTTTGACGGTACCGCACATACATATACTACAGCTACTAGTGCATTACAATATCGTCATCCAAGTAATGTGATAACGACTGAACGCATGTCGTGATGTTCACTGAGATTGCAGATTTTAAGATTTTATAGGCATTACATTATTTTATTTTCTTAGCAAAAAAGTATTTGTGTTTTATATATTACTATTAATTTTTTTATAACGAATAGTTTTCCTCCGAAAATAGTATTAATATTCGATACGATAATACGAATAGGATTTATAAAAGCAAGGTGTATAAGCATTTAAAAAATTACAGGCTGTTGTACATACTAGTGAAGATACAAATGAATCTAATTCAAGCAAAAATATTCTGAATAGTTTATATGGTAATAAAAGAAATAAGGAATGGAAGGAAGAGATAAAAACTGAGTCAAATCAGCTTAAAAACGAGGCAAATATCAAAGTTATAAACTCTGAAGTATCTAGCGACATAAATGTAGAACATCCGCTTAAATTAGATGATGAATATGATCATAGCATGACGAGAAAACATACTTACTATGACTTCTTTGACATATTACAGGTGAGTTACATACAAAAATAGCATGATTGCAATTTCTACCTAATTACATTACTTTAAGAAGCTAGTTTCAAAATATCTAGATGATATGATGAAGCTACAAAAGAAAATCAAGTAAAGTATAAGGTCTATATATATGTCTCTTTTTTTAGCATGAGCAAGTTGGAAATGACAAGAATCTAGAAAACTCTTTCAGGGATCATATTGCTGAATGTCTTAGAGATGTTTGTAGGTCCCTAATTATAGAAACTTTACAAAACATAATACCCAGTAGCCCTCAAAATGCAAAAGGAATTAAAAAAGAACCATTGCCATCAGTTGCTGATGAATCAAGGAATATTAAAGAATCAAATGATGAAGCAAATAATGAAATAAGCCTAATAGGTGCTCAGTATTGGGAAGACAAGAATTATCAACTTAAGAAGGCGAAAGAATTGAATGATGAAATTCTCAACAAGAAAGATCCACATCATCAAGTTAAAAATGAGGAAAAAGCTAATGATCAACTTCAAATAGCGATCAAGCCCGAAGAAATCACGTCAGAAATACCTGTAAGTATAAATTTAACATTGTTACATTTTAACTATAAGTCAACGAAACATGTATGTAATGTCCCAGGATTCAGGCTAACGCTATGGGTCATCATGTTTGATGGTGCTCCACTCCCAATGAGCACATGTGTTGAAAATCTGGGTATTTTCATTAATAGCATCTTATCTTGGGGTTTTCCATTGCGTGAAGCCAGCCGCAAGTTATTTGCATCGGCTGTTTCTTTGAGAAGACCACGCAATTTTCTGCCAACAGTTACTAGTGCATACCCTTTTTTCCATACTCGACTATGCTGATGTCAGTTAATTTTTTGTATTAGATTTATATTTCAATTACAAGTTATTTGCATTGGCTGTTTCTTTGAGAAGACCACGCAATTTTCTGCCAACAGTCACTAGTGCATACCCTTTTTTCCATACTCGACTAAGCTGATGTCAGTTATCTCGATATCACCGAGGAGCAACTCTGTAATCTTTTGTATTAGATTTATATTTCAATTACGCAAATTGAATCATGTAACTTCTGATGATGATGATTATATTCGATTAATATTATTATTGCAACATGCTCAAGTAGCTCCCAAATCGACTTAGGCGGAATGCTCATATTCTCTCATCTCATCTCAAATCATTACCTGTGTGAGCTGTACTTTGAAATTCTCTTCTTTTATCTATTAGACGTCCCCAGTCCTTACCTGACTCGAAGAACGTTGTCAAAGAACTTTTCATGACGAGCTAGTATGTTCTTTGGTTATTAAAATAAGACATTCTATCTGCTGTTTATCTAGAATCTCATAAATTGACCACCACTAATTTCATATTTACATATGTATGTATGGTTATGTATATATGAGTACACAAGTATATGCTATGTTTAATATACTTGTGTGTTAAATAACATGGTATTGCTAGGAATAACTGCATATATGTATGTTTAAATCTCATTGCTTCTACTTTTTGTTTCTCTCTTAGTTAAATAAACGATGCAGTATGCTTTAGAAATGTAACGTAATGTTCATAATATAATCTAAATATATCCGACCATATATTACTTTTTACACAAAAACTACCCTTAATTACATCTAAATACTCTTTTGTTTGTTCATCTAAAGATTGCCTGTAAGATATGGCTTTTAGCTATAAAGAAGACACCGTTTGTACATATATGTTTATCTGTTGTATCCTTTGTCAACAATTTCGTCTGGTGTACAATAAAATCTAGCCCTTTTCTATTCTATATATTTATTTTAACAATCAAAAGCTTTTGTGATGACATAAGAACTGCTGACTGTCTTCATATATCATCAAATAATATTTTATATTTTTTAAGAAATATATATATGAAGATAGTACTCCACGACATACAGATGCTTTAATAATATTTGCTCAATCAGTTATCCCAGAACTGAAAACAGCTCTAAAAGAGAAATTCCACTCTTGTAAAAAATATAGCAAAGCGAAAAGTGACTCTGGAATTCCTACAATTGAAGACTTAACACGAAAAAGTCAAAGTTCTAAAAGAAAAACTGTAGTAAGTGACATTTATATTTCTCAAATAGTAGCGAACGTGACAGACGGTGTCTTGTTAAAAGTTCAGTTTTCATTTATTACAAATAATAATTAAAAGTTATTGAGAAACTTTCTTTTTATATCGAATAATATTAATAAATTTAGCTGTAGAACATCCGATGGTAAGCGACAACGCCAAGAACTCAAGAGTCGTAAGTGCGCTGCCCGCCTTTTAGGATGATGAGGGATAGGGGTATGCAGGGAGGGAAAAGAAGAGAGGGGGGATGAGGAGAGAGAGAATGAGGGGAGAGGAAAAAGGGAGAGGGGGAGTTGGGCCTCCGGAAACCTCACCCATTTCTTGGAAATGCGACGCAAGCGTTACTTCTCCACCGGTTTTCTGTGAGGCCGTGGTATCGCACCGGTCGAGCCGGCCCATTTGTGTCTAAGCATGGCTCTACCACTGTTAAATTCGTCTCATTGTTATAAGAACCTCTACCGCAGTAAAAAGATTAACAATCTTCATAAAACGAATTAATTTGACTGTATAATCAATTTAAATTAACACTAAGCAACTGCCCTATTGAGTGATTACTTTAAAATAATAGGACATTGAAATATTAATAAATAATAATAATTTGGATAATTAGGATACACCGGACTTTGAAAGCACGAGAATCGAGTCTCCTGATGAAGAAGAAAGACATAAAGACAAGCTGTCATTGGATCTTACGGGAATTCCAAAACAAATGGTAATTTTAAGTTTAGTACTTATTAAAATTGTAAACGTTCACAATTTTATTGGAAACATTTGAAAACAATTAAATTGCGACAAAGTTAAACGAAATTGTATGTAAACATATAGATTAATCTTTGATCTTGAAATTATTAATATATTTATTTACTAAACGGAATGCTTAATGCTTAAAAATGGTTTTCCGAAACCTCTTAAGTCAGTATTTGGTTGAGTTTCGAATAATTTTGCTCTGTTAAAATATTACGCATTCTGACAAAAAATCTTTGATTTAGGGGACGTTCTGCGTAAAATGATGGCAAAAAAAAGAAATTAATGTTTATTTTTTCAATCGTTTTACTAGTATTCGTGAGAAGAATATTATGCAGTGTAGATACGGATTGTTTTATTTATTTTCTATCTTAAATGTATTTACAAGAAACTGGAATAAACCCAGTCTGCGCTCGGTGTCGTAAGTGGCCTTTGTATCGTTTCTACGCAGCCAGCTCGTGATGTGAATATCTTTGTAAGGATACAAAATATTTCAACATTAAAAGTTTCGATACCTATGAGTAATTCTACAGTGTAAGGTAGAATTTATTGTTTTGTACTCAGTGGAGCTAGGGGCTTTGAGGACTGTAAATTGCAAGTTCTAGCCGAGTAGACTAGACTAAGAATCTTAAGTTTGAACTGATTTTGTAAAATATGATGAGATCCTACCGCTGGAGTAGTTGACTTGAACTTGTGCGGAATGTTAATAGGAACTCCCAGTAACGTTATATGTTGGTCTCCTGATGGTAGGCGAGTACCGCCGCAGCTTAGCTTTTTCATCCGTAATAGCCTTCAAAGGGCGACCACTTCTTTCTTCATTCCCCAAGTTAGTCGACCACGTATGAATTCGTTATCCATGAATGCAACTTGAAGTCTATCGTATGATTCGTCCGGTTTTAAGCGACACTTGAACGTTGATTTGATTTAAATTTTCATGTTCGTCCATCATTATCTTTTGAATTTTAAATTGACAACGGCGATTCTATGCTGCAAAGGCTGGACTTCTTTGTTTGAATTGAACTTAAAAATATATATTTTATGTCCCAGGTCGTACAGCAACAAAACGGAGTTGAACAACCCAATGAAGAAGAATTAAAGGAAGAAGTTAAAGCAAATGAGGATGTCGAAGATAACAAGAGTTACCTGAAAACAAATGGATCGTTAGATCTCGGTAAAGGCCCTAGTGATATTATATTTGAACTACATTCAAACGTGAATATCAACTTCAGAATACTTAAACATTAAAAAATTTTTACTAATTAAAAAAAAAATATGACCAGATGGCATGACAAAAAAGACTATTATCAGTTTATTCCAAGGATTCTTACCATACATACAAACTCGTTAAGACATTTAAATGTTATCTGTACTTGTTACTAACATTATATGTTAAGCTTTCACGCCTTAACTACTGCAATGATCATTATGATAATTTGCCAATACGGTGCCAGGGGTACATACATAGGGGTACATGCCAGGGGCGCAGTTGTAGAGCCATGATTAGGCACGACTGGGCTGGCTGGACCAATACGATATTACGGCCTCACAGAAAACAGGTTCTGAAGCAACGCAAGCGTTGCATTTCGCCTAATCTAGTTAGGGTCCGGAGGCCCAACTCTCCCTCTCTTCTTTGCCCTCCCCGAATCCCCCATACCTCTAGAGTTGCAGTGTTTATGGACGGTGGTTGTTACTTGCTTTCAGGTGACCCGTCTGTTCGTCTGTCCCCTATATTATAAAAAAAAAACACAACCAGTCTCTGGAACAAATTGTCGCCTGCCATATTTCCGGAGAGATATGACCTTCAAACCTTTAAGAAAAAAGCATACTCCCACCTAAAAGGCCAGTAACGCACTCGTGACTATTGAGTTGCGGGTGTCCATGGGCGGTGATAGTCACTTACCATCAGCTGTCCGGTCTGCTCGTTAGCCCCCTATGCCATACAAAAAAATAAAACCCATTTTTAAATCGTAATGTAACTAGTAACCGTACCTTTCATATGTGATTCATTCTGCTTATATTCAAGTATTTCAGCTTTACACACTTGGTGTAAAACGGGTCTACTCATATTTATCCGCAGTAACAAGATAGGTAGAGTATACTTTATTGCGCACCAAAATATAGGACACAGAGAAAAAAAATACACATCAATTAGTAGTGCAATGGGTGGCCTCATCGCAATCTGCGATCTCTTACAGACCACCGTTGACTTGTAACTTGAGGTGCACAATTAAACTTCAAACATTGTAACGTTACAAGATAAATTGTTTAATTACTTTCAATTCACTATTCACATCGCATCTTGCTGTCACATAGGCTGTAATATGTACCCTATGCCACTCACACTATTAAGATGATGCATATGATAACTGTGGTTTTGTCTAGGATGAAGTTCTTTCCATGTCCGATAGATATCATTCAAATAGACATCTATTTACATATATACCGGATTGAGTTATTGGTTAAGGTATAGTGAGGGTCGCTCTTCATTTCGTTTTAGTAACAAAGACTTATTTTGGATGAGTGTGTGTGAGCCTCTGTATATTTTTTCTTTATCTCCAGGAACAACTTTGGATAGCACTGAAGGCGGTGAGAAGGAATCTTCGCATAAACCGTTACGGTTTCATTCAGTTCATGGAGATAACATTAGGCTAACCAATAACAATTTCCGGGCACAACGCAAGAAGAAATCCAACTTCTTCAGCAAGGGCCTCGTGTTCAGCTCTAGGCCTGTTGCCGTTGGTGAAAAGGCGAGGAACTTAAATAATAATAAAAATATTTCATCGTTAAATGAGTTCAACTGTAGTTGAAAAAAAATCAGCTGTATGAGGACGTTTGTATATTTTAATCTCGTACGTAATTTAGGAATTTATGTACGGGACGAGTTAGTAATTGATGAAGGGTTCGGAGTTAGTTGAGCAGCCCCGTAATACACACATGAAATAAATTGCACATTATTAATAAATATGAAGACCACTCACGAACGTTTTTATTCCAAAGAGATTTGAGAAAAATACGGAAAATTTTATTATTGTATGATATTAAATGTATGAAATTAGATTTATTTTTCTTAAATGACTTAGACGTATGTCACTACTCGTATTTTCGTTGACGGTTATTTATATATGTATTTAGAATACATATCATTTTATAATTATTAATTTCATACAATGCAAGCCTACATTTGTTAGACATACGTTACAACCCGGATTTGATTGACTCTTAAACGTTCATATTTTTACTTGCAGGTATCTCTTCATTTGAAGCAACTATCGAGTTACTGGCTCGGCTTTATTACAATTGGTTTCACTACTAATGACCCAAATTCAATAGCTGGCAATCTGCCTTCCAATGTGATTATTGAACGAGACTGTAGAGATGGATTCTGGGCCGAACATATGGATAAAAAATATTTACAGGAAAGTTGTAGGTTACATTACTACTTGAATTCTTCAGGAAACATGTGCTTTGGAGTCAATGGTATCGACAAAATAGAATTTTTGTGGAACCTAGAAATGACGAGGCCCGTTTGGGCGTTATTAGATATTTTTGGATACTTTACAACTGTGGAGTTTGGTTTACCCAAAGAGTTACGAAACACAAGTTCAATAGAAGAATCTAGTCTTCTTTTAAAGAGAAATAGTTCAGGTGACTCGTGGAATTGTTCTGTAGCAGATAACGATGCAAATAAGACATTCTTGAATTATCCATGTCGTTTTTCACCTTCTGATTTATTTACGCAATTTGAAGGGACTAGCATGATATTCTTGAAAGACCGAGGTGTTTGTGTAACTTCAGGTAATAGAGGGGGTTCCATTGACGGTAAATTTCCACTGTTTCCTGGGCAGACGATTGTCGTTCAAAATTTTACTGTACGAATGGCAGTATTTCATATTGGTGTAAAGTATGGTAAATTACCGGCACCTATTCAAACAATGGTTAAGATGAACATGAAAGACGAGCTGGCTCTAACTTATACAGATAGCGGCGAAATACGAATTACAAAAAACTTAGAAGTACCAAAAACTATTCTTAAAGTTAGTCATACCATAGAACTTTTCCCATATCTAAAAATGTTTAAACCAAATCAAATGATCAAGATTTGGAGTAGCAATACTCCTTCTCTAGCCATATTCAAATTTTAAAATTATTCTGAAAGGGAGTTCAAAAGGGCATTTTCAAATACAGCAGACCAGTGTTACTGAGACAAATATTTGACAGCACCGTGTACAAATATCGAATAAGTCGTTTCATTACGTTCTGCCGCCAACTCTTTATTGTTCGCAAGTTTTTTGTAGCCTGACAAATGAAATATGACCTTAATAAAGTAGTACAATAGTAAAATTAAATCCATATTCTATTCTAATATCCGAATTGGACATGAATTGCCACGACTGGTCTAGAAGACCTTAAACAGACTCGGATCTCAGGTCGACCGGAGAACAGAAAATATGTTTATGTGAGGATACAGTGATGGTACCGGTTTGAGTAGCTTGTGTGGCACAAAACAAATGATAGCCCATCATACATCGTGCCATGCGTGTCCTGTTAGGACACACTATGTGTCACGAGGAGGTTATTATGAACTAAATAGTGGCTTGAAATAAAAAAAAAAATGTTTTCTTTACTATAAAAAAATCGTAATTAATTAGCAATCAAACACATGATATCTTAATTAAAATGCATTGACGTAGATGTTACTTTATTATGGGTAAGTCGAATAAAAAAAAGGTCTACTGTACTTTTTATTAGTTTTTATTGGTTTGTACTTAGGTTAATAACTATTTTAAGTTTAAATATAAATGTTTAGATCAATGCAGATCAATATTATATATTATAGGACAAGTTTTGCACTTATGTTTATATGTGTTAATAATTAGAAATAGTTTTATATAGGATACTACATTGCAAAACGCCAATTTCAAATTCAACTTATCCTATTTCAACATTCTATAACTCGTTTATTTCTATTTCAATAAAAAAGTTACTTTATAATTTAAAAATGATTTTATTTTCGTAGTAGTTTAGTAACTAACTAGACCGTATCAAATGCCTTGGTCAGATCAAGCATGTTAATGTGTTCATTTTACAAATATAACTTAACTTTATAGTGGAAGAGGCATGCTTAGGCGCGAAAACGCCTGAAAACCGGTTGTGAAGTAACGCTTGCGTTGCATTTCCCCGAAATCAGTAAGGTTTACGGAGCCC
Organism: Tyria jacobaeae; assembly: GCA_947561695.1. Classification (NCBI taxonomy): domain Eukaryota; kingdom Metazoa; phylum Arthropoda; class Insecta; order Lepidoptera; family Erebidae; genus Tyria; species Tyria jacobaeae. Next base: position 5,806,109 of record OX387237.1, on the reverse strand, counting down.
AAACTCCCCACTCCCCTTTCCACTCCCCTCATCCCATTCTCCTCTTTCCCATCTACTCAACCCTCTCTTTTCTTTCCCCTCCCCGCATCTTCCCATCCTCCATAACCATCAAAGGCGGGCAGCGCACCTACGACATTGAGATGCGACTCAAGATTCACAAGAGTGCTGTCTACAATTTAGGAAGGGGCAAGAGGGAAAGGGAAATGGGGGGGAGGTTCGGATAACCTCACTGATTACGGGGAAATGTAACGCAAGTTAACAGGCGGTTTTCTGTGAGTCCGTGGTAATACTCGGTTGGAGCCGAAGCATGGCGAAGTATTTTCCTTGGTTTTAGCTTTTTATTGGCTAAGATGACCTTGATAATATTTCGTATAGTATATATGGTACAGAAAAGTGCAAATCGGTTTACGAACTCTATGAGCGTTTGCCTGGTGAGTGGTGATGGATATTGCTATTATGTCGCCCTGGTAGTGGCAGGCTCTAGTCCAAATTGAAGGAGGCAGGACCCTCTACACATCATAGTCGGTTTCCCTTGATCAAAAGCTGACCAAGTCTTTCGGGGTTGAGGCCCTGACTGTAGATCCTGGTTGACGGTGACGGTGACCTCATCTTTGGGATCCGGTAATGTACAATCTTCTGTACAAATTTTACATTTGAAATCTATTTAATGTTTCATTTTAAATATTTTATTCTAATAATGTATGTATCTTTTAGACAGTTGAACTTCTATTAATATAGATTATGTAATTGTTATGTGTTTTAAGAAATATATTATTAATTACTGTATAATGGTGTACTAATTCCTATTACTTTAATGTCGTTCCTTTACAAATATGTAAGTCGTTTGTAAGAAGTATGAACAGAATAGGTCCCAATATTGAACCCTGTGGCACGCCTTGATAAGATATTTCTGATAAGCAGGGATCAAAATCCACGTATGTATAACTTAATATGCTTTTAAACGAGTCTTACAGATTTTTTATGGTTTTGGGGGACAAACGAGTAGACGGGTCATCTGATGGTGAGTGACCACCGCCGTCCATGGACAGCAGCTGAAGAGGCGTAACTACGCTACCCGCCTTTGAGGGTGATGAGGGATTGGGAGCTGCGATTTGTGAAAAGCAGAGAGGGTTAATGAGGGGAAGGGAAAGAGGAGAAGGGAGGGGGCTTACCGGAAACTATACTAATTTCGGGGAAAATGATAGCCTTTCTTAGGTACGAATGGGTTGTCTCTAGCGGTACGACACCACAACCTCACAGAAAACTGGTTGTGAAGCCGCTAGATGCTTGAGGCTGTGGTATCGCACCTCTCGAGACGGCCCATTCGTACCTAAGCATGGCTCTACAATTCTAAATTTGATGTTTATGCCCTAATACCAACAAAAACCATCACTTATGTCTAGAGATTAGCTGGTTTTAACAAACCTAACATAGAGAGGACAAGCGAAACGATCTCCGTCCTTCATGAGCAATTGCCTGGGGGCAACGAGAGGGGCTGGGGGTTGACCTAGCAGAAGCAAGTCTAAGACGGTGGCGCGACGAGTTCCACGCGCGCCTTTTAAATAAAATTGAAGGGGGGTGAGGCCCCGCACTTCACGGTATGGCCGCCTCTTCAGTCTGCAGGGTTTCCTGGAAGCATCCCTCCTAGGGTATATCCAGTTGTGACGGAACACCGTGTGGTTTTAGTCAGTTCGAGTCTGACATACCACCCCACTGTCAGCTTCGGTGGGGTGACCCGTGGGGGTTTCCATACAAAAATAGAGGTCCTGATGGAATTCCTCCAATTTTTATAAAACACGTCATGAGAAGTTAACTTATTCATTGTGTCTCCTCTTTAACCGTTCTTTGTCGTCTGGTATCATGCCTCGAAAATGGAAGTGCTCATATAAGTTGTACCTGTATTTAAAGCTGGCGTTAAGCAAAACGAAGTAGGTTACAGGCCAATATATATATTTAATAATTGTCATCTCTCAAATGTTCGAAGGCATAATATACGATGTTGTTGAACAGCAACTTGGGCTATTGAGCAAAAAAAAAAATCTTTGTAACATCTTGATATATTAGTAAAGAAATTGTAAGTGTAACCGGTAATCTGATTCTTACAAGAATGATCAAAGTCAGACAGCAGCAGCACCAGTTTAAAGTCAATGGATTGACTAAATAAGAGATCGCATAAAATAAAATCATTTAAAATTAATTTAAAATAAGTTTTTTTTTTTTTTTTTTTTTTTTATACTATAGGGGGACAGACGAACAGACGGGTCACCTGATGGTAAGTGACACCGCCGTCCATGGACACTTGCAACTCAAGAGTCGCAAGTGCGCTGCCCGCCTTTGAGGGTGATGAGGAGATGGAAAAAAGGAGAAAGGAGATGAGGGGAGAGAAAAGGGGGGCGGGGAAATTGGGCCTCCGGAAACCTCACTCAATTCGGGGAAATGCAACGCAAGCGTTACTTCACAACCGGTTTTCTGTGAGGCCGTGGTATCGCACCGGTCGAGCCGGCCCATTCGTACCTAAGCATGACTCTACCACTACCAAAACATTTAACAGATCATGCTTAAGATCAAGATGATTAGTAATTGGAAATAATGGTCACTCAATCTCGCTCAATCGGCCTCCAAGAAAGTTAGACTTGAGGAAAGCTTGTACTGTTTGAATATATTTCATTAGAATAGGAAGAACGTATGGAATTGTTTTATGTTGCAAAGGCGACGTTGTGTCGCGGTCACGGCCTTGGGAAATATTTCCGTTATTCCTTGTATAAGTAGATATTTGTATGTTGACCATCCCTTGGGCCTCCATACTTGGAGAAAAAGACAGTAATAGATAAACATAACACTGTCTCATTCGCTCGCGTATTCAATGATAACGTGTTCAGTATCAGTAAATTTTCAGGCGTGTGCCGAAAAAGCGCGCTTTTTAAGTTTTTTTGTTGGTTAAATGGTGATTGATGTGTTCATTAGTGTGCCCAGATGACGGCAAGGGACTTGCCCCCTGTTATGTGAATGGAACAAGAGCGCTTAAAAGAAAAAGAGAAAAGAATACCTCCCTCATCCCCCTCAAATGCGGGCAGCGCACTCACGACTCTTGAGTTGCAGGTGTCCATGGTCCATGGTTGTCTCTTACCATCAGGTGAACCATTTGTTCGTCCATCTACAGCATAAGAAAATATATATACGTTTACACCATCGTGTTGGAATTCGGTCCCTTGAGCGCTTCTCCCGCATCTGTAACACGATCAACTGCTTCTCCAACTCTTGAGATTAGGTGGTTTTAAACCGACTAACGCAACAGTCGTATAGACGTGCATTCATACAGCTATAGGATTATTTATTACGTAATTTGGACTAAGGCTGTTGGCTAAAAGTGGACATAAGACATCTCTGCCGACCCCTTCGAGGGTATATAAGCAAGTGTATATGGTATGTACAAAATTCTTTACTTTATTTAAATTTTGTACAGGCTTACGTGATAAGATTTTAGTGTTGGTCTAGTGGTTAATTTAGTTAGACTACTGACCCAGAGGTCGTGGGGTTCGATTCCCACCCAGGACTAAAAGCTTTGTTATGAGCGCGATCATTTCATTGGGTGTATTTTATCTATAATATGTATGTATTTAAAAATTTATAAGTATATAATATTTATCAGCAGTCTGGTTACCACAGTAAAAGCTCTGCACGCTCTGAGATCAAGAGGTCACGTGGAAGAACTCTTAAATTATTATTATTAGTTTACACAGCACAGCTTGATGTTAATAACTCACAACACTTCTCAAGAATAGGACAAAAGTTCGAAATACATATTTCGTCATTAAAATAACTGTAAATAATATAAAATTGACGTCTAGTTACTTTACGGCTATTAATATATTTTATAATAGTTATATTAACATGATTTAACTAAATAAAACATCTAAAATATTTTAAACAGGTAATGCTTATCGTAAATATGTATGCAACATTCAAGCTCAATCGGACACAAGATTTGACTTGAAGAAACATACATTGCAAGCTTAATAAAAACGTGTAAAAACTAACTGTTTCAAAATATTTCATTAGAATACGTACCATACGTACTTCCTGTACGTATGGATTTGTTTTATGTTGCTAAGGCGACGTTGTGTCGCGGTCACGGCCTTGGGAAATATTTTCGTTATTCCTTGTATAAGTATTTGTAGGTTTACTCTCCCTTGGGCCTCCATACTCGGTGACCGAGACAGAAATAGATAAACATAACACTGTCTCATTCCTTCGCGTTGTTGATGATAACGTGTTCAGTATCAGTAAGTTTTCGGGCGTGTGCCGAAATAGCGCGCATTTTCGTTTGGTTTTAATGGTGATTGAAGTGTTAATTAGTGAAACAAATATCCTTAATGAAATAAACGGGCGTTTTTATTGGTGCAAAACGTTAAACTGGTAACTCAGGTATGATATTGTAACAAATAATAATTGACAAAACACTTATTACTTTGTTGATTGTTATTTATTTATTTATACATTTTATACATTTAACTTTATATGTCTTTGTCATTTGTGAGATCATTTTTTTTTTTGCGACTGTCAAGAATTGAATTAAATATTTTTTTTATTAAAAGGGTTTAATGTTTGTATAACTTTCTCTCTCTTTGGTGGAAAATTCATTGGATGACAAATACGGTTCATTACAATTTATCATGCATTAAAGTCGGCTATCCACTTCTATTTAGAAGAAGATAATAAGACAAGAAAGATTTAGATAAGAAAGACTTTATTTTGGTGCAACGTTTTAATAGTGCCTACTATTAAAATGGTAGGTATGTATATAATATATATATATATATATATATATATATATATATGTTAAAAAAACTCCCTCACACAATAGAAATCACTAAAACATAAAAATATGTGGCCACAAAGAAGACTCACTCACATGTACCAAAACGCTACATAAAAAACAAGATTAATAAAAGTTACAAGTGATAGGTGTAAGAAGAGAGAAAACATTATATTATTAAGATATAAGTGCTACATACTACAGCAGACAACATATACATATATACACTTTATCTAATTTAATTATGAGTTTAATTTCAATCTTAAGTGTTCAGTCAGTGTTATAACTTTATTCATATTTAATCTGTCAAATTTGTCTGCGTGTTGTTTTGAGTGGAGTAGAGTAAAGTCAATGATTTCGTAAAAGGCGTCCTACAGATCGGACTGTTATCTATCAGACAAAGAGTAGACAATACAAGTATATACATATACAGTCCTACAGTGCAAAGATGTCTGCGTGACTTAAATATAATTTTTGTTTGAGACACTTCTGCCTTCCCGGCTAAAGGCAAATAATGAATAATTATTAAAATCGGTTCACGGATGGCGAAGATATGTAGGTAACACACACACAATAAATCTGTCAAATATGAACTTCGGATTTGAAGTCCGTTAAAAAGTTTTGAGGCTATATTATTATAAGTAGAAATAACCAATTAGAAGTATATTTATTAAATAACAGCCCAACGTTTAAATCCTAAGTGTAAAAAGTAAGTACTCGTAGTAAGCGGCGGTAGCGTGGTGGCTGAGGCGGACTTGTCAAGTGGTTGCGGGTTCTAACCCCGCCCAGTACACTACCGTCGTAAACACACTCCTTTTTTTTTATCTTGTAGAAACCCACTCGGGCCTTCGTCCCACCGGGGTTTTCGGTGCGACGGTGTGTCGGAATCGGACCGACTAAAGCCATACGGTGTGCCATACTGCGCCTAAAATAGGAGGAATCCGGAAACAGCTTATTAAGACATCCGGGTCCCTCCTAGCGCCTGCCTGCAATCGCGGGCACCACCTTCTTGTAACTCTAAATTAGCCGGCGTCCAGGCACACTAGGATGTCGCCTCCTCGCGGCTGGCCACTATAGCGGGTGGAGAGGAAACCCTGTCCTGACCACCCACAGCCACACTCAGGGCGGCATGAGGCAATTCCCTCTTAGCGACCGAGTGCAGGTACTTTGCGAAGCAGCCGTGCCCGGAAAGGAGCTGCGTCAGTCGGAAGGAAAGAGTCCCGTGCTGCCGCTCTGCCCATTCGACGATAACCGGCTGGAGCGCCTCCACGGCGGCAAGGCCAGCACTCGACTCGGCGAGCGGCCTCACGCCACTCGCGTACGTCTTCGGGCGGGGCCTATTGCCGCTACCCGCCCGGAAATCAGTCGTCCGCCGATAAACTTCGGCGAGCATTTCCGCTTCCAAGTCCCACGGGAGAGTTCCGGCCAACGCGCATGCCGCCTACGTTGACACGGTGCGGTAACCGCGTATGGCTCTAACCGCCATGACCCTTTGAGGGCACCAGAGGCATGTCCTATTCTGAACGGTCAGAGCCTCCGCCCACACCGGTGCACCGTATAGTGCCATTGACCGGACAACCCCCGTGTACAGCCGTCTTGTAGCGACGCTGTGTCCACCCAAGTTGGGCCAAAGGCGCCCAAGAGCGGACGCAGCGCGTCGTAAACCCACCCAGACATACTTTTGGCATATAATTATGTGTTGGCTCAACCACGGCCTCACAAAAAACTGTTTGCACAGCAATGTTTACACCTGGTTAACGAAGGCCTAAATCTTGGGATGGGAAATCTGTGTCCTTCAACATAATTGTACTTAACATAGCTCACTTAATTACAGATTACTTTGCATAATGGCAAAAAATACAGTAAATTCATTTAAAGAGATGAAGAGCACAAATGAAGCTGATAATATTGTACAAAGAGAACAAATAGATGTATATACTGAAGAAGAAAAAGAAGATGATAGTGTAGAAGAAAATTATAATAAATCAACGGATGGCGATGATCTTGTAAATGAAGATACTAAAGAATCATCTGAAAAGAGTCCGGTAGGTACAACGAATTGCTTTTCTCTTTTTAACTTGATTTCGGACTGTTATCTATTAAACAGCATATATACAGTCATACAGTACCCGGATGACGGCAATATTACGTAAACGTAAATTATGTTTGGAAATAAGTTGGCCCGGCTGTGCCTAATCCTTCGGGGTTCGGGGTTGAGTAAATGAAAGCAAGTTACACACATACATTGTGTGTAACTCACTCTCATTAGCTTCACTTATAACTTACTTTGTAAACAAATATTGGTTGTACATTTCAATCGATGTGGTTTTCATGACATTATTTTCTTACCCTTGTATTTTTTATTGTATAGGGGGATAGACACTGGAGGGATAGAAACAGACTGGTTAACTGGTGGTAAGTGTCGTACCTTATCGTAAGGAGGCAACTTCGATATACGAATAATTTATTTCTGAACACATAATGGTAGGCAATATATACATATATATGTATATAATGTGTCTGTAAACAACTGGAAGAAGGAAGGTGTTTTTTTTTTTATAATATAGGGGGACAGACGAACAGACTGGTCACCTGATGGTAAGTGACAATCTCCGTCCATAGACACCTGCAACTCAAGAGTCATTAGAGCGCTGCCCGCATTAGGGTGATGAGGGGTTTGGAGATGCGGGGAGGTTAAAAGGGGGAGGAAAGAAGGGATAGTTAGGCCTCCAGAAACTTCAGTAATTTTGCGGAAATACAACGCAACCGGTCGATCCGGCCCATTCGTGCCAAAGCATGGCTCTACCACGATAATAAGCTAATTTGCCCAAAGTCTTTGGTCTCTGTTCAGTATTTCAGGTACTAATTACTTGACTTAACACTCCACTTATTTGTTATGTACAGCAGTTCGGGTTTTAGATTGTTAACTATTCATAATGTTCAAGATTTTGAATTGGCATTCTAAAATTAATGTCATTAAGTACTTTTTTAATTACATGTTATGATTTCGTTGAAATTTAAATACTATATTATGAATTTACGTCACTTAGCCAATATTTACTTATACCAATGTCCCCCAATGTATGAATTGCTAGCAAAGTATTTTACACACTACGCAAAGTACATAAACTTGCATTTGGACATATTTTTATTTTATTTGTAAAAAAGTTATCCTGTCACGGTCCTGCTATTTCTAAATTATAACCGCGTTATTCTGCAGTAACTATACCAACTACATAACAGCCCTTAATATTATTTTTTTTACCTTTTAGGATGAATTGAAAAGCCTGCTTTGTGATATCGATAACCTAAAGCTAGATCCAACAACAGAAACCGGTAAACGGGCATCTTCTGAAGATTCAGAAGTCAAGTCAGAAGCAAACACAGAAGATACAAAGACTAACTTACAAACGGAAGGTAAGTAAGAATCAGAAGAGTATGCTGCTAAGGACGATAACAGCTTGCATATTTGGTTCACATATAGAAAGAAATAAAGCAATACAGACATACACTTAAACATGTATCCCAAAGGGGTAAGCAGAGGCATATTTGGCAGGAAAATTTAGAGTATCTTAACAGGAATCAACTTAGGAGAGCCATGCTTCGGCAAGTATGTGCCGACTCGACCGGATTATTACTACGGCCTCACAGGAAACTAGCTGTTTAACAAGACTTCTATTGTGTGACTGAGTGAGTGAGGTTACAAAGAGAACTATTTAAGTACTATATACACATACTAGCTGACCTGGCAAACGTTGTCTGCCATAAAAAATCTTGATATTATCCTTATCATTTAGAGGTATGAAAAATAGATGTTGCTCGATTCTCAGACCTACCCAATATGCACACAAAATTTCATCAAAATCGTTCCAACCGTTTCAGAGGAGTTTGGTAACAAACATGAGAATTTTATAAATTAGATATAGTTCACGAGAACTCTTCCGCCTAATTAATATAGGTTCCCTAAGCTAATGGCACTGAATTGTGATTAACACAACTCTTTTAAAGTGAATGTGTTTTTTTTATTGTAGGTAGCGGAGTCTCTCCCACCAACGTTGTAGTGAACGATCTAAGTCCTCTACGATTTCACGAAGTCCATGGACGGTTTGTATATATATCTAAAGACTACTGTACTGCACAGACTATTTTACCCGAAGAAAAGCCGTTTTCAGCTACCCACGAAACCCTCGCCTTCAGCTCCAGACCTGTGGCTATTAATGAAAAGGTAATAATTACTTACTTTATTAAAATATTCCGTTTACTCATGTGTGTATTTCAGGGATGCCTTTTTTTTTTTTTTTTTTTACGTGGGGAAATCCTCATGGACTATCCTCCGCCGGGGGCATCAGCGGAGGGGTGTGCCGGACTTGACCGGCTAAAACCACCACGGTGTTCCTTCCTCGCACCTGCTGCCGAGGGCCGCGGGAACACGACATTCTTCCGCGGCCAGCAGGTGACCGTCCGGAGCGGACCCCATCTCGTTTTGAGGGGGAAATGCGCCTCTCCCCCACCGCAACCTCGGACCTGTTAAACGATTTGGGCGGTGGACTGTACCCCACGTACACCGCCCTCGGGTCCATTTACGGAGGACGGAATTGGGCATTGTCGGCCCTCCTCCGACGTCCGGTGCGTCGTCTGCGGATGGAGAGAGAAGTCATGTTTTCCCTCTCCCTTTCCGCAGCCTCCTTCTGTGTCATAACAGTTTCACAGAAGGTGACCACTGCATCCCATGACCTCTCGCTCTCGACCATGGCGCGCACAAGCGCATTGAGCGAGAGGTCAGTCCCTATCTCTGTTACTAAGGCACGGCGCGGCTCTTCCCAAGCATTACACTCTTGTACCGTATGCCACGCCGTGTCTACCTCGCAATTGACGCAGTGGTGGCATCGGGCATCCGGCTCCCTGCGAATGTCCCGCAGGTACTTCCCTAAACATCCATGACCGGTAAGCACCTGCGTTACCCTATATGACAGGGAGCCGTGCCTCCGTTCGACCCAATCACTGAATACTGGCCGGATGGCCTCGATGGTGTTGAGGCCATATGACGGGTGCAGTAGTCGCACCCGCCATTCCGCCGCAAGGACCCCCCTCAATTCAGACCGACGCCTCTCGTACTCTCTAGGGGTGGGTTGGTGTCCTCGCTCTCGCGCCTCTTCACGCCACTGATGTAGCGACGCGAGAGCTTTCGCTTCCAGGTCCCAGGGCAGTGATCCGGCCAGCAAGCACGCCGCCTCATAGGAGATCGTGCGGTATCCTCGCACGACTCTAACGGCCATCGCCCGCTGTGGTCTGCGCAGTATGGCGACGGTGGCTGCCGTCAGATGGTCGGCCCATACTGGAGCCCCGTAAAGGGCCATGGACCGCACGACCCCCACGTATAAGCGCCGACATGCTACGCTCGGCCCCCTAAGATTTGGAAGCAGCGAAGACAAAGCGGCCGCAGTGCTCATTAGCTTCGTCGACAGCTGGCTGAAATGTGGGCGGAAATCCCATCGACTGTCAAGGATCAAACCCAGGTATTTGATAGTGTCCTTGACAGCCATCCGCACCCCGCTGACGACGATGTGGAAGTCCAGCGGCCGCGGGTTTCGAGGCCCATGAAACACAATGGCCTCGGACTTTTCAAGGGCAACCCGTAGGCCCAGCCGCTGGATTCGTTCCACGATTTGAGAGACTGCAGCCGCAGCAAGCAACGCTGCCCCACCATATGTCGCCCCCCAGGCCGTGACCAACGTGTCATCCGCGTAACACGTGAGATTCACGCCTGGGAGGAGAGCCGCCCTCAACACCCAGTCATATCCGATGTTCCACAGGTGTGGTCCTAGCACCGACCCCTGTGGAACACCGCAAGACATTTCTCGACGGCCTATGCTGTCCTTCCTTGCGTAGGTGACGCAACGCCCTGATAAGTATGCCCCGACTATGCGGCGGAGGTAGGATGGCACCTGGTGGTATCTTAACGCCTCCATGATACATGACCAGGGTAGGGTATTGAACGCGTTAGAGATATCCAACGAAACTGTGAGCAACACCCCACCCCGGGAGACCGCTTCCTCCGCCAGAGCTCTTACACGTTTAATCGCCCCAATTGTGGAGCGCCCACGCCGAAACCCGAACTGATGTTCGTCCAGGTCCGGTCCGAACGTGGATAAGTGGCCGACGAGGCGGTGGGCAACAATCCTCTCAAAAAGTTTGGCCACCTCGTCGAGCAACACTATTGGCCGGTAGGCAGATGGTGAGTCCATCGGGCGCCCCCCCTTTCGGAGCAGTACCAGCTTGCCGGTTTTCCAAATAGAAGGAAACCGGCCTTGCACCAGACACGCTGTGAAGAGCTCTCTGAGTTGGGGCTCCAACTCCTTTAGGGCAAGGACTATTGCGCCGCCAGGTACACCGTCAGGCCCCGGAGCGGTTTTCTTCGCCCGGAGGCGTAACACCGCGACCCGAAGGTCTGGTTGCGTCACCTCAGGGACATATTCCTCCTCTCTCTCTCTCTCTGACTCTGCGACTATGGGTGCAGCCATCGTAGGTGGGATGTGCGCCGCACGAGCGGGGAATAGGGCTGCAACCACCTCATTTCAGGGATGCCTGACTAGTATCCGTCCCGGCGGGGGGCCTTTATCTCTTTATATGTATATGAGTTTGATATTTCTTTGCCCTAAGACTAAAAAGCTTGATAGATTTCGACTTATGAGGTGTCATTTAAATCATCTTAATAGTGGTTGTTTTCAATAAGGCGTCTTTGAATAGAAAATTGCTAAAAGTTTATAAGTAAACTATTTATCGGTACGTAGACATACAAGAATCATTATCATGTATGTTGTATGATTGTTTTATCTGTACAAATATACTGCTGATCCGGCCGTCTACTTGCACGGATCCCACTAACAAAAGCCTTATAAATTATGTTAGGTAGTGGCAATAAGCGGCCTCGTATTTTAAAGAGTTTATTTAATGACTTGAATATTTTGAGATTTAGAATTAAGTATGAATTCTTCTTATTTCAGGTGTACCTACGCCTGGAAAAAACTTCACGACCCTACACCTATAATTTTCGCTTTGGGTTTACTGATTGTAATCCAACTATCGTCAAATCCTTTAGACATAAACTCTGTCAATTTACAACCTGCATCTTTGGCCAATCCTTACATTCGTTACCAAACGACTTTGCTCATGAAGGTAATATCTTTTATTTCTTCGTAAAGCCATCAGGAAAGGTGTGCTATGGGGTCAACGACAAAGATGTAGGATGTTTACCAAATGAAATAAACGTCAATATTCCTCTTTGGGCCTTAATAGACCTATCTCATGATGTTTCTGCTGTAAAATTAATTGAATCTCGAATGATAAATGGAACTGAAGAATCGAAATCTTTTAATGAAGAGAATCTTATACCATCAACTGGAAATCTTTTAGTAAGTATCTCTTTGTTTTATAATTCTTCTCTAGATACCACTTTGTTTATTACCAGATTACTATTAGAAGAACATGTGTACTTTTGGACTTATCTTTTTATTTTAAACTCGAAAAGTATTGAGATTCAATTTTGAAATCAATTTTCGAATTCATTGCAAAATTGAATTCTTTATCGGACCATCTATTAATATTTGATACTGACTATCTGATATACATAATTATTCCTTAAATGTCTGTGCCGAATACGGTCGGTACTTAAGCGGTGTTGTCTATGTTCATACGTGTCTATTTCACTTTTAGTATTATGAGATAGACGAATTGTACGATCCACCAACGATTCTTGTCAATTCTCGGGAAATATGCCTTTCACGGTTTAACGATAAATGAACTTCTCTCACAAACTCGTCATTATTTGTGTTACTTTGACTCAAAAGAACGCTTTTGCCAGACGAAGTACTGTGTGCTATATTTGATCTCCATAAAGGCATGATTAAATAATCGCGTGTGCTTAATTATTTATGGACTAATAATCTGATGTGCACTAACACCAATCAATTTTAAAATAAGTATCCAAATGCCAACACGAAAAAAAAATTTAATAATAAGTATGTTATTATATATGCATTCTTGTTTCGTGTAAGTATAAATCTGCTTGAAGCGACCTTAACCCTTAAAATAATTCATACCGTAAAATAAAACCAAAAACCTATTCACAATACACCAAGCACTGAGTAGAACTTGAGTTAAGGTATAAAAAGTTTTGGCTCTAATTCAAAATAATTAATTATAATCAAATTTTAATATTATATAACATTTTAATGTATTAATCATATATTTTATAAACATTATCTGTCGTTTAAGTGTTATCTCCATACTCATAACAGTTAACTAAGATTAATAAATATTTTTTTTTTCACCATGGAGGAGAGCAGACGTACCATAGAAATCTGGAACCACTGACACTGTTTCTAATACTTGCTATAGATTTTAACAAATTTTAAGCTCTTGTTAAGGAAGCGCTGACAACTCTACAATACCAAATTGAAGTTTTTGCTACTGTCTCTTGGTTGAAGCTGTTATTACTCCTCAGCTGCCCTTGAAAAGCTGCCTGGGTGCAGTTGACAATATTAATTACGATTTAATGAGAATCCGTAATACGAGTGTGCCACAAAGGCTTTCTGTAAATCCATCCAAGACCCAAGTAATTATTGATAGCAACTCCAGAAAGTTCTCAAGTGTCAATCGGTCACAACTCCCGCAGATTGTTTTTGGTGGTATTCCGGTACCTCTCAGTCAAAAGGAAAAAAAATTAGGAATCCTAGTTGACCTTGAATTATCCTGGCACGCACAATTAAATCCAGTAAGCCTTAAAATGTTTGCTTATACGGGATCATTGAAAAAACTACGCAACTTTCTCAAATAAAGCATATAAACTCGAGGGACTTCATAATTTTGCTTTAGATATATATTTGGCTTACGCAAGTATGATCACTACACAGAATTTCGTCCAAACCTCCAGGGGTGTCTAATACGCCTGCACTCGAATGCTCGTATCCTTTTAGTATTATATAGTATTCTACTACAACTATCAATATTTCTGACGTTAGGCTATCAACAAATATATTAGCGTGTTCGCAAAAAATACTATTTTTGGTTAGCTATCTAGTAACTGGGGGAGATCATTAATTATTCTAGAAAGAGAAACGGATCCAATGGTGATTTTGCAGAACGCCCATTTTTATCTATCAGATAATTACACAGATTAAGGCACAGAGAGCCTCTTACAAAATACCACTGGCCCAAGTTTTAGGAGAAGAGTTCCTAGAGACCTACGCAGTCAAGCGCTTTTGAGAGGTCACAAAAGATAGTTAGCATATCCTTAGTTTTCTCCCAGGCAGTGAAAATATGCTATAACACTGGCCCGAGCATCACTTGTACAACGCCCTTTAGTGAAGAAATCAAAATCAATGCTCCTTGATTTTTTCCCATAAACTGAAACTGTTTCTATCAGAGGTTCCCCACGGACTGAGCGTATATAAAACACTTGACTGACTTACCGTCGTCGTCCTCGCTCACATTACTTGTATGCATGTAATTAATCTTATTACACATTTTACACAAATGACCCTTGGTGTTGCACTTATTGCAGTGATAGCTTGAAAACCGACATTGGGATGACTCATGATTATCACGACCGCACACTGTACACTTCATTTTTCCGGCACTAATAGTTTTGGCACTATTTACATGCAAAACGATCTTGAACACCGGCATCTGCTTTCCAAGGATAGCCGTGGTAATGGCATGTAATGCTCATGCTCAACCGCCTTGGCAAGGGTCAGCTCGTCGATGTCTCGCGCGAACAACTTATCTCGTTCATGGCCTGTTACCATTACCATCACGAACCAATCTCCTAACGCTTCGTCGACGTTACTCAACATACAATGTGCTGTCAGTCCTCGTAGCATAGACGCCCACTGCGTATACGTATCGCCCGGCTGTTGCACAACCGCGTAAAAATTGTAACGCTCGCTGAAGCCGCATATTCTTGGAAGAAAATGCTCGTCCAATGACTGCACTATCTCGTCATACGGTATTTCCTGGATGTCCTTCGGCAAGGAAGTTGTTAATAAACCTTCTTCCATTTTTGCACGTTGTGATTGAATATGGACAAAATACCAAAACGATTATTTTTTAAAGTAGTGGGTAAAACTCATCGCCACTGTGAGGTACTTTTGGCCACATCATAATGTAGACAATTCTGTAGATCATAATCTGGAAACGACATATAGAATCTATTTAAATATAACCAGATTTTAATTTACAGTTGTAGAACTTAAACGTAACTTTTTTCTTACAATCGAATTTGAATTAGAGTTAATAAATTGATTTACAAAGTGGTATTTATTTGCTTGCAGGGTGTTCTGAATAAGCAACATTGCCAAGATGATAAACGGGAAGAAAATAAATGTATTCCAACAGACAAACATGAATTACAGCAGAAGAAAATGCCAGTAAATAACTGGAGTACCAGTGCAGTTGAGGGGGAGTTAGGAAAGGAAAATCCCACTGCAGATGCTGAAAAACTTATTTTATTACCTGAAATTAAGCCTGTAAGTTACTTAATCATTGTACTCAATGAAATTAATAATGAATTTAATTCGAAAATTTTCAAAATTATTTCGAAATCTTGTACCCTAAGTCCGTCCTATAGGTAGTCCTCTATAAGGCAATTTAAATAGCATCGACGAAATCCAGCCGATTAGGCGTTATGTGTGTATGTATGTAAACTTCTGTGTCACGTCCCACTACCTAGATGATCTGATGATTGAATCACCCTATTGGTGGGACTGACATAGGATATAAAATTCAAAATAACGTCAGCAAAAGAAATGCTGAAGTTAGTAAATAAACAACTCTAAATTATTTATTTAAAAAAAAAGAAACTAAAATTGGTTACATTTATACTCGTGTATTATAAGTATTATAACCACACCATTCAGTACCAACTTAATAAACTATAAACTTAATTCCCTCCTCAATTTATTTTGGAAACTTAGGATCAAATGAAAAATTTACTTGGAGATATCGATAACCAAAACATAAATGCTACAATAGAAACCAAAAAACGGATTTCATCTGAAGATCTCAATCCAGCAGGAAACACAGAAAGTGTAAAAAGTCCCTCAAAAACAGAAGGTATGTAAGAATTAGAACGGTAACTTATTGATGTCTGATTAACAAAACATATAGGAATAAAGCAATAAGATATTCTTATATTACACTTACACAAAAACACAATAAAGAAAAACCTGCAGCTTTAAGCCCCGAAAGGATATACAGAAGGCTTATAACAATGCTAGAGCTATGCTTAGGCACGAATGGGCCGGCTCGACCGGTGCGATATCAATGCCTCACAGAAAACCGATTGTGAAGTAACACTTGTGTTGCATTTCCCCGAAATGAGTGACGTTTCCGGAGACCCAACTATTCTCTTTCTCAACTCCTCACTCTTCTTTCCCCTTCCCGCATCCCCCCATCCTTCAACCCCTTCAAAAGCGGGCACCGCCCTTACGACTTGAGTTGCAGGTGTCCGTGGACGGTTTTTATCGTTTATATCACTTACCATCAGGTGACCCGTCTGTTCGTCTGCCCCCCTATAGTATACAAAAACATTTCAGATGCCCATTTCTTGCCTTCTGTAGTTCTCGGTAGAGTAGAAAAAGACTTCCCCGTTGCTTTCGTAAAGGTGCCTTAGAGATCGGATATCTATCAAACAGTTTATATAGTCCTACAGTGCCTGCTAGTCCCCTGCTACGTCAGTGGCACCAAATTCTACTTGAATAAAGGGTGAAACCTTTAATACACCCTCTGCTTATCCCTTCAGGAATACAGACATAAGCATATGTATGTGATTTTCTATTTTGTAATATATAAATCTCGTCAATAGCATCGTCAAACAAATCAAAAACAAAGTAAATACGCAGATTATCAAGACAAAAATGTCCTTAAGTAGTACTTTTAATACTTGTAATTCTCAAAATGTGTAGCTTGGTCATGTTGAACACTGCACAGTGCCGGCAAACTGGCCCAGACATCACACCGCCAGGAAAAAGAAGCATCATTCTTCATTCTTCTCTTCTCTCCTTTTCGCGTTGTGTTCTATTAAATCGTTCCCAAGGAGTACATACAAACCAATACCACGCCTAGAATACCAATTCAATTTTCTGTCAAGTCTCTTATTTCTAACTGCGCCGCGCCTAAATGTCGTGATCGTGATATTTAATGCTGTCTTAATTATTTCTAAATAAATACTCTCTCCAATACAAGTATTATCATTCAAATACGACTGAAAGATTGAGATTTGCGCGTTTAAACAAACAAACTCTTCCGCTTGTTTTTAAGCAACTCTTATTACTTGACTGTATAAGCTATACCAGTCAAGTAAATGTGTAGACATATATTCTCCTGCACGTAACGGAATCTCTCCCACCAATGTTGCAGTAAACGATCTAAGTCCTCTACGCTTTCACGAAGTCCATGGACGGTGTATATATATATCTAGAGACTGCAGTACTGCACAGATTACTTTCGCCGAAGAAAAGCCGTTGTCACCTAACTCCGAAACCCTCGTCTTCAGTTCCAGGCCTGTAGCTATTAATGAAAAGGTAAGAATTACACAATACAGTACAAAACAATCTTTTTATTGTACACTATAAAAGAAAAGTTATAGTAAATAATAATTATTAAAAACATACCAATATAATACAAACGGCCGTCTTATTGCTGATTGCGATTTCTTCTAGATAGCCTAGATGGATATGCAATAGATTTGTGTACAGGGTAGTGTAAACGTGTTAATAAATTGCTGAATAGCATAATAACATGAAATCTGTTTTTACATAGAAAGGCAGAGACTATTCGTGTTATAAGTAAGTTTACAGATATATATGTGTGTATTCATTGACCATTTTTTAATGTTTATCTATTAAAATACATGTTACAGATTCAGGCAGTGCATTCCAAAAGCGCGCTGCTTGGACGATAATAGATTTGTGTAGGAAATTTGTCAAATTGGTTCAGGCACTAGTTTTTCAATGATCGTACAAGTCTAGCAAGCCATTAATTTAAGAACTTGATTAATTTCCTGAGATATTTCGGAGTACAGGTATAAATAAGATATGGTAAAGTAGGGCAAGAATATGAGCCTTTCGGCGTCGCTTAGGGAGCCGCTTGAGCTTACATAAAATTCAGTAATGTGATCACATTTGGGTATCCTAAATCTAAACCTTATGCAGACGTTATGGAATCCCTCAGATTATTGAGTTGGTCCTCAGTTAGATTTAGATAGATGACATCGGCGTAATCGAGGACTGGCAGTAGAAGTGATTTTATTAGTGCAATTTTAGTGTGAATGGGAAGAAAGATAAGCAATCTTCTCAAGGAGCCTACTGATGCAAACAGATTGCGGCTGCCTTCCTGGAGCTGTGAGCCCCTTGATAATATCTTGTCAAAATAAATCCCAAAGGGTTTTGCAGAGTAGTATTAAAGACCTATATTTTGCCAATTATAAATTGTTAAAAAAAATGTGCTTTATAACAAAAGTGTAATAATTATGCTGCCATTACAAGAAGTTTTAGGGAGCCCAGACCATTTTATTTTCGAAATGAGTTTTAGACTACCAATAATAATAATAAGAATTTTAATAGGATTGACGGTAAGACCGCATTCTGAACACCAGTCATCTAATGCTGCGTCATGTAGATGTCCAAGAAGAGCACATGTGAAAATTTGAAAATCATTAGCATTAAGGTCATTGGAAGAAATAATTTTAGATAAAATAAGGCTATAAAATATAGTGTAGAGTAATAATAGCCTACTGTAACATGCTCGATCTAATGTAATCCATAATAATAAATAAGGGTTGTAGTGGTACTGTGACCAGGCGAAATCGGGACTCAAAAGGATTCAGAAGACTGAAGTTGGTTAGATTATTGGATTTTATGTAGAGCAATGCAATATTTTTTTCGCCAAAATTAGTAAGGTTCTTAAGTCTAGGCGGTGTGACGGATTTCTACTTGTGAGGTGTTTTGTCTTGTGATTTGAATTGTCTAAACAGTGTTTGTGATATAGTGATTCAAGAAGGCGTCCTCAATAGTGAGAATTCAATAAGTAAACTATTTATCGACACGTAGGTAGATAGAGGGGTAGTCGGATTTTCTTATATTTTACTATGCTATTCTAGTGTAGCTATTAGGTACTTAAATAAAAAAAATACATGAATCATTATCATATATATATTTGTATACATGTACCTATATATATAAAGTCGGGATGTTCATGTTTTAGCTTCTTTTAAATGTTGTGCGCCTATTTACTTACCTCTACACAAACTAGATTCTAGTACAATATTTTTCGTCCAAAAATTTTGAAATAAAATAAATAAATACATGTTATATCAAGAACTTTTTAAGTATGCTGCCGATCTGTACAGTATACGTCTGTCGTCTACGAAAAAATTATTCCACCGACATAAGCCTTGCAAATTATGTTAGGTACTGGCAACAAGTTAGCGGCCTCGTTCTCGACAAAGCTGATTTTATGACTTAAATATTTTTAGATTTAGAATTCAACATTGAACTCTTCTCATTTTAGGTTTGCCTTCGCTTGGAAAAAGTTTTCATGCACCATTTCAGTTTTTTTGGCTTTGGGTTTACTGATAAGGATCCAAAAATCGCCCTTATGCCAAAAATGTACGAATTTGAAACCAATTTCTCATTCTTCAGAAATGTTTTAAATGA
This sequence comes from Tyria jacobaeae, assembly GCA_947561695.1. NCBI lineage: Eukaryota > Metazoa > Arthropoda > Insecta > Lepidoptera > Erebidae > Tyria > Tyria jacobaeae. The sequence continues at coordinate 5,786,579 of OX387237.1, read as the reverse complement.
CTATGTTCTTGAAGGTAATACCTTCAATTATTTCGTGAAGCCATCAGGAATAGTGTGCTATGGGTTTAACAACATAGATATGTATTGTTTACCAAATGTTAAAAACGTCAATAAGCCGCTTTGGGCAGTAATAAAACTATCTGATTCTGTTCCTATAGTAAAATTAATTGAATCTCGAATGATAATAGAGATTGAAGACTTGAAACCTTTGGATGAAGTTAATCCTTTACCTTTAGTAAGTATCTAATGTATTTTATTATTTAGATCAGATATAACGCGTCAAGTTTAGATAAATAGACTTCTAATAAATTTGAATTAGCTTTGAACATAAACGAAAGACATTTTACAACCATCTTTGTCACATTTTAGGAAGTAAAACCTGCAAGCAGAGAAAAACAAAAAGAGGACTTCATATTCGAGTCACCAGCACCTTCAAATAGTCAGTCATTTGAGAAGTCTGGTCCCCCATCGAGTAAGTTCTATAATTCGTAGATTTATTTTCAATGACTTCGCGCTCTTTTTTAATAATCATTAGGCGGTTCAAGCTGCAGCTGATACATCAAGTAACATAATATATATTACACATTACTAGTATTTTTGAACTCCCTTAAGCCAAGTTAAATAACTGTTTTTAGGAGTAGGTATAGCGCATATTCGCAAGAGACATTTCTTTATAGAAGGTCCTACGCTTTAGTAATTATACTAACGCAATTTATGTATACTTAAAAATATTTCTAAATTCAAGAAATAAAGATTTTTGATTGTTTTTTTCTTTAGCTAGCCTCACTACAGTCAACGATGCTTCCCAGAAGAACACCGGAGACTTACGCTTCCATTCAGTACACGGGAAATTTGTTAAAATCTCTGCCGACCATTCTACAGCAAAATGCGAAATACCTTCTATAGAACTGAATAAAGGGATTCATGAATACTACGCATTTAGCTCCAGGCCTGTTGCTTTTAACGAGAAGGTGAAGGTTTCTAATATTTATATATTATTATAATATAAATATATTTCTGTACCATTGACATGTGATAATACTTTCATCAATCTATTTTATGTTGTTATAATAATGTAGTACATGGATGTTATAATCATCATTTATTACAATACGCGTTCAAATAAAAATATAAAAATATGTTCAGTGTGCTTAGTGTGAGTTTTTTTCAATACTTGATCCCGTTAAAGCAGACTCCAGTCTGTATGAAGTTAGATCAGCGCTACCCAGCGGATCTTTTGTAAAAAAGTTCCTAATATAATATTCGTGTTGATTTAATTCTAGAAAGATATGGCATCTCGTAATTTTTTAGCTGGAAATCCTCCAACAGCATGTTTGTCGACAGCAACAGCACAAGACGAGCGTAACTAAGCACTAAACCAGGGTTCGTGGAGAGGCTAGCATTTAAGCAGATAATTCCCTTTCACATCTTCCAGGCACCGGATTTAATTATCGTCCTCACTTACTTTAATTATCATCGGCTTAAGGCTTAAGATCTCCATGTCCAACAACAAGAAAACATTTTTTAATGTTATTAATGCCATCTGTTTCGTCTGAACGTCTAGCGTTTGGTTATGAATTCATGAACTTAGTCTTGCAGAGAAGTCAGTCCAGTGACATGCGCCCTTTATGTTTAATAATATAAATGTCTAGGGGACTATCTTTTTAGCCTTTTGAATGTCAAAGTGGCATTCATTAAGTGCACAGTATGTTTGGATGGTTTCCTAGTCTCGTTCTCATGATAGTAAAATATTGTAGTCAAGTTTTCGGTAAAACGGCTGTTAAATACACAGTATATATGTGTGTAACACTAGCTTTATAAATAATGTATCTTGGTGGGTGTAGTCAAAAGCCTATTGCATACCAGTACATTGTTAGTAAGCGAATAATTATAACTCACATTAAATTTTATGATGTTGGTTCGGATGACAAATATAAAGAGCGGCAACTTTATATTCCTTTTATTATCATTTCAGATCTATCTTAAGTTGGATGAAGTATCAGACCCAGATTTCAATAGTTTCTGTTTTGGTTTTACCAGTTGTGACCCTGGCCTGTTACCTGATCTTATGAATAGACTTTGTCCATCTCGTTCCTGTATTTTACAACCAGCTATGATAATCTTACAAAATAAATACTGTGTAAAAGACAACTACTTGCATTTCTACGTAAATAATGTAGGAGAAGTACACTATTGTATTAACGACACAGAAATTGAGGCTGTTAAGCTGACCTTTTCTTTTCCTCTGTTTCGAGTCGTCAATTCTCCTTTATGGGCAGTAATTAAAGTTACCAAAAAAGTTTCTTCAGTAACTTTGGGAAGAAAAAAATCGGATTCATTAAAATCTTTTTCTACTGAAGAAGTTACACCACGAGAACATGTTACAGTAAGTATGATCAGTATTATTTTACAGCGATTGTAAAGTTTAGGTTAATATATTACTATGTCTATAACATATTATACAGTGTTCCAGAAAGGTGTGGTTATATTTTGGGTTCGTAAATATCAGAAATCCTATTTTGAAATTAACAATTTAAACTAACTTTCTAAGCTTTCCAATTGTTCCTTTAGACAGAGCAAACTGCTCTTCGGATGAGAGTTAAATGAAAGAGTTTATAGAAAAATTAAAACATTAAAAAAAAAAACAAAAAAATGAATACATTACATACCCGTAACTTCGTTACATTTCAGAAAGAAAGTACTAAAATCAGAGAAGTTCGGAACAATGACATCAAAATAAAGTCACCAACGCCATCAAGTGGTCAAACAAAAGACAAGGCTGGTCTGTTCCCTGGTAAGTAGTGTTTCATTTTATGCAAGACACAACTATGTGACGTCTTTTATTGTAATTCTGACAAAAGTATACAAATTACACGATAATTGGTTAAGTCATTAAGAAGGAATGAACCAACTCAATCAATCAATCACAGTAGCTGGGATAGACTGGGTGCTGAAGGCGGAGGACCGAGTGCTACGGCTCACATTGGCGGAGTTCTATGTCCAGCTGTGAAGAATAGTAGAATCTGATTGATTAAGGAGATTAATTAAATACATAATAATAGAGGGGATAGAAAAATTTAATTATTTTATTTCTGTTTTGTTTTTAGGTATCATCACTCCTGTCAGTGATACACCCCAAGAGAACTGCAGCGATCTCCGCTTCCACTCAGTCCATGGAAAATGTATTAAAATTTCTGCCGATGGCTCTAATGCAAAATGCGAGATGCCTGTTGATAAATTGTTTGTTTGGTTTGACGAGTGTTTCGCGTTTAGTTCCAGGCCTGTTGATATTAACGAAAAAGTAAGTAGGAAACAGATTGTAATGTCACCTAACGACTCTTCATGAACAACAAGTGGTCTGTAAAATTATTTATAATATAGCGATGAGTGCTACAAGTGACAAAATAATGGGACCCGGGTGCTGTCGCGGGTGGTAAGATTCGAGTATTGGCGTTTCTAATCTGTGGGCCCCTTCTCGTCATCCGTCTTGTCGTCTCGCCTCCCCACGCGCACCCACCCGTTTAGAAACGCAGAGAAACAGATAATATTGAGAACATTAATGTAATAATAGTAATTTGTATAATATGTTACATATCTGAAACGCTACCTTGCGGTACTCCCAATAAATGTTGGTATGTCGTTAAACATTATTTTTTAACATAGTATACAGTTTAGTATACAGTTCAGTTTTACTACTTTTGTGATTTTTGTATACATTCGTCTAGTTTTAAATACGATTTAAATAATTTGAATAATGTTTTCATTTAGCTCTATTTATTATTACCAAAAACATTGTGTTTGATTACGTTCAAAGCCCGTGATATATTCAAATATGATGTCATACTTTTCTGTGCCTATGGAACCTTGTTTCCCTTAACCGTCGTATTTACATTTATAATATAAGTAAACATTGTTCTTCTCGTTCCAGATTTACATAAAGTTTGAAAAAGTGAGAGAGAATTGTTTATTCAAAATGTTCTCTTTTGGTTTCACTAATTGCGACCCTAGCCTCATAACTTCTATAAAAAAGACGGTTCCTTATGTTGTTGACTCGTACGTTACTTCTTTGGAATATAAGTACAGTAAAGAAGACAATTATATGTATTTCTTCATAAATAAATCAGGAGAAATACGCTATAGGAGTAACAACGAGAATGTCTTCGTAGTTACCCCCATAAAAGGAAACTCCAGAGACGACGAGACGAGTATATTTTGTCGAGGAATAAATACCAGATCTCCTGTTTGGGCAGCAGTTAAACTATCCAAGAGTGTTTCTTCAGTAACTTTGGGAAGAATAAAACCGGGTTCCTCTAACCCTATTTTCGCAGGACTGTCATCGGCAATCAATGATTCTACAGTAAGTAACCTACATCTTCTTAATATTAGTAGTAAATTTTAAACCACTTCAACACAAAGCGGGAGCTCCTCCCATTTTGAAACGATTTTATAAGGCAATAGCTTCTTTATATCAATATTTTTTGTGTATGTTCTTTATGGTATATCACCATGTGGTTAATGAATACCGCAGCGCATTGACATCTACAAATCAAGAGCCGCAAGTACGTCATCCGTCTTTAAAGGGGGGGACTAATGGAGAGAGGGCGTTAGTTCTCAGATAATCTCACTTAATTGGAGAAACAGAAGCATTGCTCAACAACGGGTTATAAGTGAGGACGTGGTGTTTTTTCGATATGTGGCTCTCCTGATTTAAATGTTAGGGACATCTTTACTCGTCAATTAATTCAAATCATTATTTTTGTTATTGAAAGTTGTACCCAAGGTTAGTCTCACTTAAATTTGAACCTATAAAGGTGTTCACTACGGGATGTAGTATACATATCTTAATTTTGGGGCATTGGAGTTGAACATTGCTATATCCTATCGTTGAAACAAAGTGTTTGAGGGCAATACATAACTACATCACGTCCATAAATTATAAAAATACACAAATCGTTAAAATGACTTTAAATTCTGGAAATATATAATAGCTAACGATTTGGGCCATTGTCATTTGAAATTGTAATTTCTTAGCTTTCCGACTGTTTCTTCAGACAGAGCAAAATGTTCCTCAGATGAGAGTTAAACAAAAAATAAAACTGGCATCTCATATAAACGGAATACATAAAATACCTATCTTCGTAACATTTCAGAAAGAAAGTATTGAAATCAGAGAAGTTCAGTACAATGACGTCAAATTAAAGTCAAGCACGCAGTCAAGTGGTCAAACAGAAGACAAGGCTGGTCTGTTCCATGGTAAGTAGTGTTTCATTTGGTGCAAGACACGTAAATATGTTAAGTCTTTTATTGTAATCTTGACAAAAGTGTACAAATTGCACGTTTTATTCCTTTTTTAAAAGACAACTCCGGAGCGATACCACGGCCTCGCAGAAAACCGGTTGTAAACCACAAATAATTGAGGTTTCCGGAGGCCAACCTCCCCCTCTCTTCTTTCCTCTCCCCTAATACCCTTTCCTATTTCGCATCTCCTCATCCCTCCTCCCTTCTTTATCCTGCGTCATTCCCTCACCCCTCGTCACCCTCAAAGGCGGGCAGCGGCACTTGCAACTCTTGAGTTGCGGGTGACCAGGGACTGTAGTTAACACTTACCATCAGGTCGGCCGTATGATCGTCTGTCCCCCTATGTTATAAAAAAACGTAGTAGGGTAATTGATTGATTAAGGAGAAACGAACCAACTCACTTTCGGAAATTTATAATAATAGGGGAGATGGAAAAGTGAAATATTTTATTTTTGTTTTGATTTTAGGAATCACCACTCCTGTCAATGATACATCCCAAGAGAACTGCAGCGATCTAAGCTTCCACTCAGTCCATGGAAAATTTATTAAAATTTCTGCCGATGGCTCTAATGCAAACTGCGAGATGCCTGCTGATAATGCGACTGTTTGGTTTGACGAGTGCTATGCGTTTAGCTCTAGGCCTGTTAATATTAATGAAAAAGTAAGTAGGAAACAGATTGTAAGATCATCTACAGACTCTTCACACACAAACAAGTGTTCTTTAGAATCACTTATAATAAAGCGATGAGTACTACAAGTGACAAAATAATGCGATGCGATAAGATTCGAGTATTGGTGTTCTTACGCTGTCAGCCCTTTCTCGGCGTTCCTCTCCACGACTCGCTGGCCCCGCGCGCCAACTTTTTTAAAAACGTGGCGAAACAGTTAAAATTGAGAACAATAATGTTTTAATAACATTTTGTCGTATCCACATTTATAATATAAGTAAATATATACCAAGACGTGTAACTGTATATCCTTGTTATTCTCGTTCCAGGTTTACATAAAGTTTGAAAAAGTGACAGAGAATTATTCATTCAAAATGTTCTCTTTTGGTTTCACTAATTGTGACCCTAGCCTCTTATCTACTATTAAAAAGACTCTTCCTTTTCATCTTGACTCTCACGTTACTTGTTTGCAAAACAAATACTGTGAAAAAGACAATTATATGTATTTCTACGTAAATAAATCAGGAGAAATACACTATGGGAGTAACGACGAGGAGATGGGTATCTGTTGCAGGGGAATAAATACCAGATCTCGTGTTTGGGCAGCAATTAAACTATCCAAGAGCGTTTTTTCAGTAACTTTGGGAAGAAAAAAAACGGATTCCTCTAAATCTATTTTCGCAGGACTGTCATCGGCAATCAATGATTCTACAGTAAGTAATAATAATCTTCTTAATATTCGTAGTTAATTTCAAACCACTTCAACACAAAACGGGAGCTCCTCCCATTTTGAAACGATTTCATAAGACAATAGCTTCTATATATCGATATTTTTTGTGTATGTTCTTCATGGTATATCATCATGTGGTTAATGAATACCGCAGCGCATTGACATCTACAAATCAAGAGCCGCAAATACGTCATCCGTCTTTGAAGGGAGGGTCTTGGGGAGAGGGGCGTTAGGTATCAGATAATCTCTCTCAATCGGAGAAACAAAACGCAAGCATTGCTCAACAACGGGTTATAAGTGAGGACGTGGTGTTTTCGATACGTGGCTCTCCTAATTTAAATGTTAGGGACATCTTTATTCGTCAATTAATTCAAATCATTATTTTTGTTATTGAAAGTTGTACCCAAGGTTGGTCTCACTTAAATTTGAAGCAAAATATTTCATCTCTAACGGTGTCCATTACGGGATGTATTTGGTTGGCAACTAATAAACCCGCCATCTTTGTACACATTTTTTTTTTATTTTCTTAGGTATACAAAATTAAATTATTTTTCAACTATATAAGTGCCGTCGTTTTCTATCACCTGTCGCCAACCCGCTGGCAGAGAAATAATGCCTTCCTCGTAGAAGTTTTAAGGCTTTTGATCAAAAAAGGTCGTAAGGTCTTTATTATTATTTTTTTATCTGCTAAGTAGTGGGCTAGAGAACGAAATAGATGATAATCTGAGGGCATAATGTCTAGAGAGTAAGGTGGGTGAGGAAGGACAGCCCATCGAAGCGAAAGTAATGTTTCACGAGTCGCTTTTGCTACATGTGGTCGAGCATTATCGTGCAACAGCTCTCAGTATATAATTCCGTTTATTCCCCACGACACACTTAAAGAACTTTTTTACTCGTGTCAGAGTTTGGCGTCGGTACTCCTGCTTCTCCAGATCCAAGCCACTAGCGCTTACTCGAAAAAATTATGTACTTAACCCACATTTCATCCCCCATAATTACATCCCTGAGCCACTCATTGGTACGGTGATAACTAAGTAGTACCATGCACACGTTAGCTCTCTTCTGAAGTTGAAACGGCGTCAACTCATGTGGCAACCAAACTGGATATTTCCAGGTCTTTTCTAAAGCGTGGGGTTGTTTTTCCACTGCAGTATGAGAACACTGAAGCTGCTCTGCCAGACAACGTGAAGTGAACCTGGGATCCATTTCTATGAGTCTTTTTAACTCATCTCCATCTATTGTAGGAGGTCGTCCTGGATGAGGTTCATCAGATAGGTCATAATTTCCAAACTTAAATCTTCTGAACCAATGTTTGGTGGTTTAGTAATAGAGCACGCCTTTTACGATCGTTGCACATACATATATTGCGCACTGCTTCCTCTTTAAAAGCAGCCGAAGTTCTCTACGAGAAATATCCATAATTGACTGTAGTTTTACTATTCGAGATCCAGTTGTCAGTTGATGATCTGACATACAACTCTTGCTTTATTTATATAATTCTCCAAGAAATTCGAGATAGTTCTATAACGTTTTAGAAACTGATCGAAAATAATGGCGGGTTTATTAGTTGCCAACCTAATAGTATAAATATCTTGATTTTTGGCATTGGAGTTGAACATTGCTATATCCTATCCTTGAAACAAAGTGTTTGAGGGCTATACATAACTACATCACGTCCATGAATTATAAAAATACACAAATCGTTAGCCTCTATGATATTATTTTAGTTTTTCATTTGGATATTTTTTTTTTTCTTTAAACGACTTTCGAATTTATTAGAATCCTCCCAAAATGACTTTAAATTCTGGAAATATATAATAGCTAACGATTTGGCCATTGTCATTTGAAATTCTAATTTCTCAGCTTTCCAACTGTTTCTTCAGATAGAGCAAAATGTTCCTCAGATGAGAGTTAAACAAAAAATAAAACTGGCATCTAATATAAACGGAATACATAACATACCTATCTTCGTAACATTTCAGAAAGAATGTACTGAAATCAGAGAAGTTCAGTACAATGACGTCAAATTAAAGTCAAGCACGCAGTCAAGTGGTCAAACAGAAGACAAGGCTGGTCTGTTCCATGGTAAGTAGTGTTTCATTTTATGCAAGACACGTAAGTATGTTAAGTCTTTTACTGTAATCTTGACAAAAGTATACAAATTTCACTATGATTGGTTAAGTCATTAAGGATGAATGAACAAACTCAACCAATCAATCATTAGACTTATTAGAATAGATAGGCTTGATGCAATAGGCGGAGGACCGAGGGCCGGCTCGATCGGTGCGATACCACGGCCTCACAGAAAACCGGTTGTGAATCAGCGCTTGCGTTGCGATTCCCTGAAATAATTGAGGTTTCCAGAGACCCAACTACGATCCTCTTATTTTCTCTTCCCTAATCCCCCCATCTCCTTATCCCTCATCTCTTCTTTAACCTCCCGGCATTCCCCCATCCCTTATCACCCTCAAACCGTTCTTCTGTCCTCCTATGTTATGTATAAAAACGCAATAGGGTAATTAATTGATTAAGGAGGTACGACCAAACTCACTTTCGGAAATTTATAATAAGAGAGGATATAAAAGTGAAGTTTATTTCTGTTTTATTTTTAGGTATCATCACTCCTGTTAGTGATACATCCCAAGAGAACTGCAGCGATCTACGCTTCCACTCAGTCCATGGAAAATATATTAAAATTTCTGCCGATGGCTCTAATGCAAAATGCGAGATGCCTGTTGATAATTTGGTTGTTTGGTTTGACGAGTGTTTCGCGTTTAGCTCCAGGCCTGTTGATATTAACGAAAAAGTAAGTAGGAATCAGATTATAAGGTCACCTACCGACTCTTCATGAACAACAAGTGGTCTGTAAAGTTATTTATAATGTAAAGTACTACAAGAGACAAAATGGTGGTAAGACTCGAGTATTGGCGTTCCTACGCTGAGGGAGAGGGTCCCTCTCCTCGTCTCGCCTCCCCACGCGCGTCCACTCGTTTAGAAACGCGGAGAAACAGATAATATTGAGAACATTTATGTTTTAGTAGCATTTTGTGTAATAGGTTAGATAACTGAAAAGCTACCTTATGGTACTCCGAAGAAAAATTGGTCTCTCGTTAAACTTGTATTTTTTTTAAACGTTTTATTTGGGTTGACCTGGTTTTTTATTTATTTATTTGGGTGAAATCTAGTAATTGAAATTTGACCCCTTGTATCCGTTAAACGTCGTATTCACATTTATAATATATGTAAACACTAGTAATACTGAAACGGGTAAGTTTATATCCTCGTTATTCTCGTTCCAGGTTTACCTAAAGTTTGAAGAAGTGACAGAGAATTACTTATTCAATAATTTCTCTTTTGGTTTCACTAATTGTGACCCCAGCCTCATATCTACTATTAAAAAGACTATTCCTTATCTGGTTGGCTCTTACCTCACTTATTTGGAAAACAAATACTGTGGAAAAGACAATTATATGTATTTCTACGTAAATAAATCAGGAGAAATACACTATGGGATTAACGACGAAGAGATGGGTATATGTTGCAGAGGAATAAATACCATATCTCCTGTTTGGGCAGTACTTAAGGTAACAAAGAACGTTACTTCAGTAACGTTGGGCAGAAAACAAACGGATTCCTCGAAATCTATTCTCGTAGGACTATCATCGGCAATCAATGAGTCTGCAGTAAGTAAGCTTCATCTTCCTAATATTAGTAGCAAATAATAAACCACTTCAAGACAAATCAGAAGCTCCTCCCACTTAGAAACGAATTTATAAGGCAATAATTTCTTTATTTAAATATTTTTGGAACTTAGCGAAGCAGCCATGTCCGGTGAGCACCTGCGTCAGCCGGTACGACAGGCTGCAATGTCGCCTCTCCAGCCAATCCTCCATGATGGGTCTTACCGCCAAAATTATGGCGTGCCCTGCGCTTGGTCGCTCCAGTCGTTGTTTCCACTCGGCCATTAGGACCTGGCGAAGCTGTGACCGTTGCGCTTCGATTTCACGAGGCGCGGGTCTTAGGTCCCGTTCTAGTGCCTCCTTGCGCCATAGATATAATGACGCAAGGGATTTCGCCTCCAGGTCCCATGGAACAGAACCGCCTAGGAGACTTGCCGCTTCGAAAGATGTCGTGCGGTATCCTCTTATGACTCTAACGGCCATTGCCCTTTGCGATCGCCGCAGTATCGCCATATTGCGGGCCGTCAGTGTCTCCGCCCATATTGGCGACCCATATAAGGCCATGGACCGCACGATTTCAACATAAATTCTCGGGCGTCGGGTCTTCCTAAGTTTGGCAGCAATCGCGTGAGTGCAGCTGCCGTCCTCATGAGCTTAGGGGCCAGATTCCGGAAGTGATAACCGAAATCCCATCGGCTGTCGAGTGTGAGACCAAGGTATCTCATCGAAGACTCGATCCTGATGCGAACGCCTCCCACTACAAGACTGGATCCTGCTGGTGGCCTCTTCCGAGGCCCATGGAAGAAAAGGGCGTCCGATTTATGCAGGGCTGCCTCAAGACTGCCCCAGCCCCCAAATCCTTTCAACGACTAGATGATGCTCAAGCGACCAAGGTCTGCAGGGGTTCTCGGAAGCCTTTTTAGGGTATACCCGGGTCCTCTGCAATAGACTCGTGACAGAGCACCATGTGGTTTTAGTTTGTTCGAGTCCGACATACCACTTCACTTTTGGCTCCAGTGAGGTGATGACCCATGGGGGTTTCCACTCAATAACAAAAAAAAACTTGATTTACGCACACATACATATAATATGCGCGTTGACGTTACAAATGAAATAAAATTAATTGTAATGAAAATGCAATATCCTATCCTTCATATGGTTACCAATAATCATTTTCAGACTGCTAAGCCTACAGAAGAAGAAACAGATAAATTAAATGTTGACAAGAAGAAGTCGCATGAAATATTGCCAGAAACAAAAATAACGGAAAGTAACATCAGAATTGAACGTAAAACCGAATCCGGGGTCTGTATACATCATTATTTTCATTTACTTATTATGTCTACGTTGTGATTTGAATATTTGTAAAGTCCCTCGTAAAACAGGAATTATTCCTAGTGCAAGAGTCGTCTTTCTTAATAATAGTATTTATTTACTTACGCTTTGATGGTCCGTTCATAGTAGTGTACAAACATTTACTCAACTGACACAAATAACACCCAGACCAGGAACAACAAATTGTGGATCACACAAACTTTTGTCCCGTATGGTAATCATCACTCCAATCGACTGCTATCCTTCGAACGATAGGATAATATTTGCTTATCACTTTTTTTCTTTTTTTTTTTATGCGATAGGGCTCAAACGAGCAGACGGTATAAAAACAACCTTTCAGAATCAAAGTCAGATCATGCTTATTATAAAGATGCATTGTATGTAAAATTATATGTAAAATTTCAGCTTAATCGGAATTCAGGAAGCGAACTAAATTTAACGTGCAAGATTTGACTTGAAGAAACATGTGTATGTGATTTATAAGCAGTTGTCCTGAGTCTATGTGTTCTTCTCGTCCCTTGTTTATTTTAAATGTCTATCATAACACATTAATAACTCCTAGTGTTTTAGTTGTAAAAAACACCAGTAAATAATATTTTTTTTTATATATTTTTAAAGCAGGCAGGACATGTTAAAAGTGACCTGAAACTCAGTGAGAGTGAGTTTAAAACGACAGCTCTGACAACTGGAGAAGTATTCAAAGAGACTCCTCTGCCAAGTACTAGTAAGTTGAACATTTTGGTAACTCTTCTTTCTTCAATTAACCGACTTCATACGAGGAAAAGGTTCTATGTCTGTCAAATTCGGTAACAATGAGACCAACGCAGAAAGTTAACAAAAAGACATTTTGAAAATCGGTCCCCAATTGGCGGTGATATCGTTGAACATATATATATAAATAAATTGACTTTCTATAAGAGTTAGAAGACCGCTTTCAATATTATCATGATAAGTGGTGAAAACGTGTAGTTTAGAGACTAAATCGTAACGTACTCGTAATTCAAAGAATTTTCCCAATACCGTTGACAATATCTTACTCGTAATAGCTTCAATAAGTAATTAATTTTTGTAGTATAGGGGGATAAACGAGCAAACGGGTCACCTGATGGTAAGTGGCTTCCATCGCCCACGCACACTTGCAACTCAAGAGTCACAAGTATGGTGTCCGCTTTTTTCGGGTAGGGGAAAGGGAGGATGGGAAAGAGTAACCTCGCTCACTCGGTCACAAAATGCAATGGCTCACCCACTTTGAAAGTGAAGGTTCGATTTCCTTGGGTTCGTATCATCAAATCCTGACTTGATTAAAACGCAGTCGAAGAGAAGAAAAGGCGTTAAAAAGAATATTTTTGTATGTATTACTACATACAAATAATATTATAAATACAACTTACCAATATAATTTCTCCTTATATGTATAAAATGTGTGTGATATTTATATAATTTCGTTTCAGGCAACACTCCCACGAAAGGAATTCTACCGGCATTTTCTACCAATACAGAAAAAAATCAAGAATTGTGTTACAGTGACACATTTTATTTCGCTAAAATTGTTGAACAACAATTGTCCCGAATACCTGAACACAGAAAGATCAAATGTATGCAAAATATTTTAGAAGTTTTAGAAAAACATGTTTCAATGAAATAGTGGGTTCCGTACGGTCCAGTCTCACTTGTGTTTATTTTTCCTAAATACTCGATACTAGACTTACGCTCTTTATTATTTCTCACAATAGTACTTTATCCTATACAAAAGCAATTCGTCTAAGGCGTTAAGTACTCCGATTTACATAATGTGTATAAAGTTTCAAATAAATAAATAAAAAGAGTCGTTCAAATCTAACGAACAAGTCGTTTAACGAACAAACAAAAACAAATAAAAAAACGCAGCTGTTGATCTAGTGGTTATAGTCCTGACTGTTAAATCATAGGACCTGGGTTCGATTCCTATACTCGAGAAAAATTGTGTGATCCACAATGGTTATTCCGACTCCGTGTTCCTTGCGTCCATTGTTCACGGGAATCAGTTCTAATGAAGAAGTTGTTGAAACAAATGAAATATGTAAATTAGAGCAAAATAATGGCGGTTCTATTTATATAATACAATTTGAGTGGGACAAACCGAGCAATGATTATATTAGAGGGAGCCTGAATGTAGCAACAGTTTGCAAGCCTCAGATGACACATTGTGATATGAACACGTGATGGGGAGGGATGAACAAAGTGGGGCGATAAAAGGGTTATGTGTGATAGATGATAGAATAGTTGACTCATAAAAAAACATTCAAAAAATATTTTTATAAACAAGCTTTTCGAATCTGTCAGGTCATTCTTATAATAAAGATGTGTATATCGTTTTGGGAACTGAAGTTGTACATAGAATTACACCGCTCGTAGTTACAGGGTTATCACGATTGACATACGATTTAAAAATAGAATATACATAAACATTTTCATAGTTTAAAACAATCAAATATTGTTTTTATTTTTATATTTGTGTAACATAATGTGTTGATATATGTTCTGAAATATTATGTGTGTTCTAGTATGTGTAATTAATAAAATCAATGTTGCCATGTCATAATGTTTTGTGTTTTATTTCATTGTAACCATTAATTATTAATGTCAATTCGTCAGACTTGCGACCACGAGGTTGAGGTGCACGTGACCATGGGCGACGGTAGTCGCTTCTCATCAGGTCCGCTCTGTCTGCTCGTTTACCAGCTACTACCAAAGACTTTTTAACTCTTTTTTAATGCCAAAAGCAATAAGTAATTTAATCTTATCCTGGTGGTTTGTGCAATATGCAAAAGTTCAACATTAAGATAATTTTTGATTCAATATTTTTTTTAAATTTCGGTAAGTATTTTTCTGTTTACCAGACTTTGTTTCTTGACGTTTTCTTTCCTTGAAACACTTCACAAACTTATACATATGATGCACATTGCATACACATACAATGTTAGAAGTCAGTTATAATTTTGATGAAGTTTACATATTGCAATACATTTTTTTGTAAGCAAAGTATTTGGCAACTTATCCCTTAAGGAGTACAGGGTTGAGCAAATGTATGTATGTATGTATGTACCCAATACTATGTACTCGTTATAAAATGTGATTTTAAATGTACCTTCATTTATGTGAAAGTGAGTTTGTTTGTTTATTTGTTTGCTCCAATATTTTTTTTATATACATATATGTCGGGGATAGAATAGTCGTGTTGTTGATAAAAAAGGAGCAGACCCGCTGACCACATCTAGATATCGGTTCTGCTCGTATAATAATGTCTTTATAATTTTTATACAGCACATATGCAAGCAATCAAGTATGATATAAGCAAATTCTTTTATGTCAAGGGTTTTAGCAATAAAAGGCAGACACATAAAATATTAGAGCTCGCTGTAAAATTAATTTATGATGCATACATAAGCCGTTAGGCACAATACAACATAATAATAACATAGCATGTTTACACGATAGTTTCAACAAATATGTGGCAAGTAAATAAAATATCAAAACATAATTTTTACTTGCTCCTTCTAATGCTCTTCCTTTCGAAGTCGCCAGCGAAGTGAGCCTCTCTCGCTAAGTCGTCACAATGCCCTGTAGAGAGCGTGTGGAGGCTGGATCGGGGCAATGGCCCCCTGCCAGCGGTGGCTGCCGCTTTCCCTAGATAGGGGTGGGTCGTGGGGTCTCCTACTCGGTGGTAGTAGTTGTTTTTGAGGGACCGCTTCAGTCTTTACGCCGTCTAGGCGGTCTACCCGAGCCAGATGAGTTCCCAGGCGACACCGGCGACTTACGTGCGACCCCTCGGCGTCATATCCGGTGGTGGTCCCATACTGCAGCGCGGTCTGTGGGGCGTCTTCTTCGTATGTTTCAGTTTCGTCACGCGCGTCCGCACACGATTCACCTGCTAAGGTGTAGGCGTAGGTGTCCGCGGGTAAGAGGATGGCCGCAAAAACTGAGACAAGTTGCGGGGGTTGTATCGAGACGCTCCGCGACGTCGCTTAGGCCGCCCAGAGGTTGCCTTTACCTTTGTTCAGGCGGCTCTTCCACAGGAAGGTCCTGGCGTTCTTATTTATTGGCGGCAGGTTTCCCTTCCTGCATGCCCCTCTTCCTCCACCCTCTTTTGGAGGTGGTGGTTGCTTCTTGTTGTTTGGGGGCGTTCGCATCCGCTATTAGCGATGCCCCCCGCTAATCTTCGCCTATGGGCTGTGGATTCACCGGTGCCAGCCTTACTTGGCGCGGCTCGCCGGTGATGGCGGCCGTTCCACCTTTTCTATTTCGTGCTTCCCATTGGAAGACGGGGCAGTGGGTGCTGTTTGCGGGGTGATCCCCCCCGCAGTTTACACACGTTGCGGGCTCCTCCCGCGCTCGCGGGCAGTTGGCAGCGAGGTGGTCACCACCACAGCGTACGCAGGCTTTACGCCTGTGGCATTGATGGCTGCTGTGCCGAAACTGCTGGCAGCGGTGACATTGTGCTCTTCTTCCCGCGCCAGGCTTCAATTTTGACACCGGGAATGCCCAACATCTCGTTGAAATCGTAAATCGCCGGTGTGATGTGTAGAGTCCTCTTCAATATGGCGAGGAGGATGCACCCTGGTCGGTCGCCGCGACCCCGAATGGTGCGAATATATTCGGGGCCGTAGCCCATTTCTCTGAGCTCCTGCTCCACCTCCTCAGGTGTCGCGTTTACTGGTAACCCTCTGATGGCCAGTTTTAGGCTCCGCTCCTGCGAGAGAGTGTATGAGAACCAAGAGATTCCCTCACTCTTTTCTTAGCGCTGGATGAGGCAGAACTCCTATCGAGGTCATCCTTTGGCGTGAAGCGCAGGCCCTTTCCGAACGGGCGGGCGCGCACCTCCCAGTTCTCCACAGTGCTCCACAATGAGCGGTAGGTAGCGGCGCTTGGTAGCGGCAGTGGCAGCGGTGTGGTGATGGTGGTGAGGCATGGTGCGAAAGAGAGAATGCGCCAGCCGCGATCCTCGGCTATAGAAGCCGGACAGCGAAGTTGTCACTTCGTAAAGCAAGGTGTCGATGCACAAGGCAAACGACGCCTGTAACGGACGAAGTGACGTAGGCGATCTGTACGGAGCAGCGGAGTATGCGAGGCGACTACTTCCGAGCGCGTGGGGAATCCTGAACCTCTCTTCTCAAATCGCTGGCTTTTTATAGGTTATCCCTCGCCAGTTCAAACTGTACGTCACAATAGCACGTGGCTCGAGTTATTAACAATAAATAGCGGTACGTCTAACAAAATTAATTGTTTACACATGTGTTTTATAAAATGTTAGTTTTACAATAATAACAGAATTGTTAATAGCCTTATGTAAATTGTGACAACCTATCTTTACATACAGTTGTTAATCAACTATTTAAATTCTGTAATAAATGAAATTATTATTAATTATTATTAATTAACAATATTAGTGTGGGTATAGTTTTTATTTATTTTGTTTATAGCGATATTGATTTAAAAATCATTTAATTAGAACATAATCTTTTTTTTTTTGGTTGCTGCGACATATACATATATGTATGTATATAATCAAATAATATGTTTAAGAAAGTTAGACGGCGGGGAGTTCCCGGCACCATCCAGTTCGAGTTATAGGTATGCGACAACTATATGCTACTGCGACTTGCTTGAGCTATTGATTTTACTCTCTAATCCATCTGCATAAACAATATCCCCTCTCGAAATGCCCGGCTGATGCCACTAGACTCGCTCCTATTACGTACATTGCTACGTAAATTGGACCACATTATAGTCGCCTAACACTAGGCGTGAATTTTGCTTTCTCTATATATGTATGTATTTTCATTTTCAAGAAGAAAAAACAGAAGTAGTAAAAACAGCGAAATGTTTAGGTGTACCTACTTATTGACATAAACTGTAACTAGAAAGCTTATGTAGAATACGTTTGCAACAAACTTTATACATTTGTATATGCCATTAAAAGGTTGCGTCAGACAGTGTCCAGGAAAGCAGAACTTACTGTTTACCATGTACATGTATCTTCGGTCCTCTGATATGGACTCTTATTATGGGGAGACCCAGTACAGATCGAAAAAAAAAGTGCAAAATTCGTAAGAGTTATTTGCGGCGTTTGGTGTACAGACAGTTGCAAGCCACTATTTCATAAATAAAATATTCATCCTCTACTTTGCATGTACTACACATTAGAAAACACTATATTTTTGAAAAGCGGCACCCATAATACTTTAATATGTGTTCGCAAACATTAGGTACAAATGATAGGAATAAATTAAAACTTCATCGTCCTCGTACAGAGATGTTTATGTAAAAGCCATAGAGGTATATTAAAAGCAACAAATAAATTAAAAAACACCGCTAATACAGTGGCTAATTGAAAAACGTTTTTATAATCTATATGAATGTATGACATTTAAAGATAATATGGCATTTAATTAATGTTAACGACACCTTTATGTAATTTATAAATTAATTATATGTTATATAAATAATATTTAACAGTGGCAGAGCCATGCTTAGGCACGAAAGGACCGACTCGACCGGGGCGATACCACGGCCTCACAGGCGACCGGTTGTGCGGTTTCCGCAGGCCCACCTCCCCCTCTCTTCTTTAACATCTCCTCATCCCTTCTCTTTTCTTTTCGCTCCCCGCATCCCGCATCCCCCATCCCTCATCACCTTCAAAGGCGGGCAACGTACTTGCGACTTTTGAGTTGCAGGTGGCCATGGACGGCTGTTGTCACTTACCATCAGATGACCCGTCTGTTCGCTTATCCTCCATAAAAATTTAAAACATATTCTCTTTGTGTCATTAGCGCATGTGAACCTTCGCTTTTTGGAGAACCCCAGGGTAGGATCTGTCCTGTTTCTAATATACATCAACGACCTTTGCAAATTGCCTATTAAAAATTGCAAAATAATAACGTACGCTGATAACTCAGTTTTACTTGTAGGTTTGGCAAAAATGGAATGACACCCAAATTCATGCTGAGATAACTTTGTCAACAGTATCCCACTGGCTTTCACTGTATTTACTTTCACTCCCAACTCAATTTCACTTCCACCTCACTCTTCTCCATATACTATAACTGTTTGCGGATCGCTTGCGAATCCAAAATCAAATATCTTGGAGTTTGGATCGACAATCATCTTTCTTGGAAAGATATTCATTAAAGTAACTACCTGTCGAATTAGAATATTTATGTATATTTTCAAAAAGCTTAGCCCAGTTTTAGACTTCCCAATCCCAGTCAGTTGCTGGATACTGTATTGCAGCCTGGAGCTGCACAGGAAAGAGTAAATTAGTCACGCTCGAAAGAGCGCAAGTAAATAAAAAAATTCGTCTTTAAGTCTATTTTGTTCGCTACATCTCAGCTGTACCAACATATAAAAGCCCTAACAGTATGGAAACTCTTCCTATTAACAGCCATACTTCGTAATCACGCAGAGCTCCCATTATCTGAGTAATTAGAAAAAACAAAGAATAGATAGAGTTTGTACAATACAAATGTTTAAAACGCAATCAGCTAAACGACATTTTCACTTTTTGGCCCCTAGCTTTATAGCAGGATAAATAAAATTCTGAACATTTATCCCAACATTATGCTATAAAAGCAAATCACGAGTTACTGAATGGCTGCTTGGCCTAATCTATAAGGAAACAGAAGACTTAATCACATCTATTATATAATGCAACACACCCACAACCCGTCCCTCACACACACACACACACACAAACACACATGCACATAAAAATTAATCTGATCTTGTTAATAACTCATGAGTTAAAAGTTAAATTATAAGTAATCGCGTAATTGTATTAAAAAGAATAAAATGATTATGATGTACTTAATTAAATTTCTATTATTTACATATGTAATATATAAAGTTTACAATAATGACCTGATTACATCGGTATCTACTGTCTCTGTCTAGAATAACGGTTGATAATAATAAATAAATGTATTTCGTGTAAAATAATTAAAACTGCTGTGAAATTAATTAAAATGTTCGATTTAAATATTAAGCTATATAATAATAATTATTGTGTACCAATTTCATTTGTGTTATATAAAAGACGTTATACTTGCTACCGTTGACTTATAATCTGTGAGATGATTTATAAAAAAAATGCACTGAAAAAACTAAGGCAATTTTGTGCTGGCGGTTATTTGAAAATAAAAAAGTTATCTTTAGTGCGCGTGTTTTGTGATTGATTCTGAACCTAGAAGTCCTGGCGTATCGGATGCGCCATAACTTGTGTTATAATTGCAAGATGGACAATCTACACATTGAAATATTACATTATTATTTATAAATACTTTCAAAATATTCCGAAAACAATTCATAAATTTCCCGGCCCCCTCTTGCGCTTACACTATTAAGAGCCATGTGTTAGTTATAAAATTGTTATTGGAGCTTCTGTCTTCGTCTGCTTGTTTGCTCCCTATCGCATAAAAAAAAGACACTTTGTTTTCTACCTATATGTCAAACTAGGTATTTTTTTGTTATCCTCTAGGTTTTTATTTTGTATCGCGAATTAAATTTACGCTTTCAATGTTTTGAGTAATGAGTGAATAAACCTCGAACTCATTACGATAACGGCAGCGTGGAGTATATTGGTTTATTAATAGTCTAATTGTGTCATAAAAAATATCTACCATGTTCTCGACTGGGTTTGATTCCTGCAGGACTCGTGTAGAAGGTCAATGACAGAGCTTAGGCCTTCATTCAAACCCTCGTAATTGGTTCTATAATTAGTTAATATTAGAAAGCGGCAAGTTTTCATTTCACGTTGTATTATAATTTCTACATATTTTTTAAAGAGTGGAAGATTTTATCTTGTAGTGATGTGATGCTGAGGATTAACTAAAATGTGAGCTACACCGTTACTTACAACAAAGTTAAGAACCCTGATTTATATTTTATATGTGATTATATTGACAGAGTTCAGTGTTAGTAGTACTGCCATATGACGTTGGTTAGTCTCCCACCATTGGAAAAAGAGGTTCAGTATTGTTGTTGGTCGTTTTGCTATGGACTTTTTGTGTAGTGTTTTTAAGGAAACTAACAAGATAGTTATGATTTACAGGCGAGGGGGTCATATGCAGCACCGATATTTATCAAGATTTTACCAATTCTTAAGCTCACCCAAAGATCTTTACACTGAGATTCCCAAATATTTTTACGGCCGACATCAAGTGACTTTATTACAGCAAGCACTACTCCAATGGCAATCCTTTTTACTACTATTTAAACAGGTAGAAATACACAATCGGTGTCTCTCCGAAATACATTGTAGCGGCGGTCCAAAATAATCAAACACGCCATCCGTTCACCAGGGCTCAGTTGAGACAGTGATGTCGTAATTGTTATATATATTTAAATCTTATTTTAAATTAGTCTTAGATAACATGAGCATTGAAAGCGGAGAATAGAGTTCATACAGTTTAGTAAGCAGTTAACGTTTTTAACATTAATAATAATATGATCCCTTGAAGTGTCCTTACGACAGAAGATACGTCCATTCCGTGTCCACACTTGTTTATATGTTCTTTGGACCGATTTAATGCTTTAATTTTAGCTTAGATTGATGATGATGATGATGATGATGATGACATGCATATTAACGATGGAGAGCCGACTAGCTTACTATTAAGACATGCGTACATACACTCATGCCTGTATCCATGAAGGGTTACGCGCTCCGCCTCTACCCGGTGGTGTCGTAACAGGCAATTGAGGAATCGCACTTTAATCTATCATAAAGTATGTATACAGTCACGCGGTGCCTGGGTGACTTCAATAGATTTGTCCACTATTACGTTAATTGGACATAATTCCAATTGGCAATATGTGGATTTTTGATACACCTCTGCTTACTACTTAAGGGATACAGCCGTGAATATACTATGTACATATGTATGTGTATGTATGTAATCCCGGAAAAATATACTGTTCAAAATTCCCACGAGAATGATGTCACGAGCACCAGCTAGTGTATAAAAGCTACTTACTTGACTCGGCTCGACGAGGTCAAGGTCGCTTAGCTGTAACTCGAATTATCAAATATCGTCTTCCGTATTTCCAGATCGATACGATCCCTTCAAGAAAACAGCGTACTTCTACCTAAAAGACACTCGTGACTCTTGAATTGCAGATGACCCGTCTGGTGGTTTGGTTTACGAGAATAGTCCTATAACACACATCGTAAATTAGAAATCTCTTTGTAGAACGAGCCAAAAATAAAATAACTGTTCTTCCGCAGTCGATTGAAAGCTAAAACAAATGATGAATGACGTGTTATCAAACAATTTATGCCGACGTTTTGGCGCCAAGGGCGTGCCTCTATTAGGTATAGCACTCGTTAAGAGCCGGGCAAGTAATACTTGTATCATGCAATGATTAGAAACCCAAATACGTTCGCTCACATTTATAAACATTGCTAATATAAATGAGTAAACGCTTCCGAAGACGCAGAATAAATATATGTGTATCCTAATATAATGAAGCTTTAGTTTCTTTGTTGGTTTAAACAGTCTTATCTTTGCAACACCAATAAAGTTTGTTTTTTGTAGTAGATAACGTAGGTATTTATTATGGTATAATATAGGCTATAAAACATCACGCCATGAAATAAGTCTATAGCAGTGAGATCAAACGTAAGTATAACTGCGGGACACGGCTTTTTTATGTATAACCAGGAATTTAATATGATAGTAAACAGCGAGTTCTCGTAGTATTGCTTTATTCATTGATAGTGAGGCTCAACGCGTTGGTGTTGACGGATGTGTTTCGGCAGATTTTTGTGATTCGGTGTTTTCGTGTTCAAAAGTTAAATCTCCTTTAATTTTACTTGAGGAGAAAATACTTTTGTTGAGTAAGTATTTTTGTTTTATTTTTATATAAAAGAAAACATAACCACACGGCCTTTTTTAATTTATTATACTGTGTAGATTTTAACTTAGGATATTTTTTTATATATTATTTTATTACGAAATTTAATTATGGTCCAAAGAGGGTTTCTACGTAGTTTAATAATGAAACTTAAAAAAGAAACACTTAGAACACGTGGTTTGAAAAAAAATATATGTAACGAATTTTTCCGCAATTAACAATAGACGGTCCCCGTTGATAGCTTTGTGGCAAACAAAACTTGACATAATATTTTCGTTTACACAATTGTTATTTGATTTAAGTTTAATCACGTGTGATTGTCCTTTAATTAGGAGAAATATTTAGTCCAGATTTAAATCTTAAAACATAGTAAAGATAATAATATAACTTGTTTTGGTAGTTTTGATAATTTATTTGATTAAATAACATACCTCCATAACCATAACACAAATCAATTCTTTGTTCTGTTTTCTTCCAAGTTATTAATCTGTTTAAATACACGCATCAAAATATTTTAACACTTTAAAAAAAGTGAAATACTTTTTATTGGCACTGACAAACAATATGGAGCCAACACTTTTTTTTTGCAAAGTTTGTGATGAACCTATAACGTTTGTGATGAATATACATATATAAAAGATAAATACATTATTTTATATATTAAAATAACTAAAATATTGTTTTCGCCTGAAGTTGATGTCAATAAAAAAAATGTTAATAGTACTGTTTTAGATAAAATTCAAAGATATTTAAATGTATTATTTTCGATTTACGGGTTTCAAAGGTACTATTTTCAGTACCTTTTATATTATATTTCATGTATTCTAATCTAGAAATAAAAAATAATGTTTTATTTTTATGTTTTTCTAACTCATTTGAGGACTGCTCAAAAATAAATAACAATTGTAGTTTTGCTTTACACAATTACAAAAAATATATTTATTACTGTCTTCAAATTTGATTGTATTTTATGTTTAGTTAGTATATTTAGCTCACAGTCGTTCTGATTGTACTAAGTACATATATAATCAAATTGTTTGTTTGATTGATTGGTTATCCTTAATAAACGTAGTCTTGAATTAAATATTGTTACAAGGTAATAGATTTTGTGTGTTAGTTTATACATAAATATAAAAACATAACAAATATATGAAACTCATTTTTACTGATCTCCATTGGTTTTAATATAGTCCTTTATGCGTTGAGGACAGTTATCAAAGAAACAGGCACTATCTCTTTGGGTAATTCTTTACTGCCCATCTTATTTGTTTTAAAAATCATTTACTGACGAGATTGTTTATACCAATAAGCAATATTTTAACTAGCAGAATGAAAAAGGTGACTTTATGATAATTCAATGACCTGGCTCTGATTACGAATGCTTCTCTTAAAACATTTTCCAAATTAATTTATTGTCTAACAATTATTCACTTCAATAAAGGCCACCTTATAATAAGATATATATAACCCATAAGGCCTCTGGCCTCCGAAGAGCGAATATTAACATAAAATATCTACAAATAGATTTACTCGTTCGAGTTTCGAGAATAAAACGGCTCAACATGGGAACGATTAACTATTAAGAGATTCAAAATGTATGTCTAAATGTTTGTTGTTTACACTAGTTTCAAAAGAGGTGTGTATTTTTTGTAGGGTAGATTCGTACTGTATAGTATTCGATATAACTTTAAAATACCTGAACCGATTTAGATGTAACGGGTATCATCGAACTCCTTATGACATTTCATCCAAGGTTAAAATTAGAAAAAAAAACTATGTATGTATGTATGTTTGAATGTATATATGTACAAATGTATGTATGTATGTATGAATGAGGTATCATTTGAATAGTTTTAATATTGGGAGTGAAACCGTAGTCGACTTGCACGCTCTTACGACTCTTACCATCAGGAGACCCGTCTGTTTGTCTGTGCCCCTATATAATAAAAAAATATGTATATATATAAAATTTCTAGATAACGTCAGCAAAAAAGAAGTACTTCGTTAATAGTTTGTTTTTAAATCAGATGTCTCCTCAAATATGTGTTCAAAGATAATTTATAAAATTGGAGCAGTCAATTAAAAAAATAAGTATCGAAGTAAAATAGGTGGATATTGGTTCTGGCACTAACCGGCCGCTGCCGCGGACGCCGCGACTCGGCACGCTCACTTCGCTCACTTGGCTCATGCGTTGTGGTCGCAGTTTTAACGTAACCTTAGCATAGGCATGTCAGTTTGATTGACCTATCTTATTTATGTTTTGTGTTGTTAGTTTGTCAAATGTAAATGAGTCTTTCAATTATTTCTCAAATGAGTTATTTACAGAAACAAACAGAAGAAATGACAGGACACCGCTAAGACTAGACTTAGTTTTATTTTTTCATTTATTTAATCATAATTTAATAGCTTATAAAATGCATTATTTGTCAAAAGTGTAATTTTACAATATAAGATACATTACACTTTTGACAAATAATAATAATTATGTAAGTAGACACTTTTCATACGCAGCCGCCTAATATATTCTAAATACGTACATACCAAACCATAACATATAAATTTCACCCAGACACAGAACAAATCATCATACTTAACACAAAATTATCGAATAATATAGTATCGAACCCACGAGCCCTGCCCCGCAGTCTAGGTACTAGGTACTACTACCTTCTAATTAAACAGGCCAGTTATTAGCTTATTACTCGACTACTTTGAACTGAAAAACTTTCAGGTTAGAAACTATGAACAAAGGGCACAATAATAATGCAAATATTAAGAAAAAGAGAGGCAACCGATCCAAGGAGAACAAAGAGCAAAAAAGAGGACAAGAGAAGGAAAGAGAAAGGGTATGTATTAATTTTAAAGACATGTTTGAACAAACTCAACGCCACCTGACGATGACAAGTTGAAACTTTTTGTAGCAGCTAGATTAATCTTGTGTAGCGACTCGGGATAACTATTTGATTACATAGATTTTTGCCCCGTTTGGGAATCGAACCGACGACCTCTAAACTAACGGGCCAGTCAGTAACAGTGACAATAACTTTCTATGTTGTAGATCAAAAATGAAACAGCCTTTCACAGTGAGTCTTCGGATCACAAGTGTGAAAATAAGAAGAAAGATGTTACTAAAAAACCTGAGTCTCTAGAAGTAACAGAAAAAGAAGTAATTGAAACAATAGACACAAAAGATCACGATCTCCTCTCAGAAGATAGTAAAGGTAAACTTCTAGAAGATGAAGAAAAAGCGGTAAGTCACACATAGATATGTATAATGACAGCAGAAACAGCTCGTGACGTATGTATGTAATAGAAGCAAGAGGCGCCCTCATGTCTCTGGCTACTGAAAATACATGTACATATTTAACGCTACTGATAAAATTCTAAAACATTTACTTCTATTAAACCAATACGTACGAGTAGGAGTCAGTCACACTAAGTCAGTCATAAAGTCAGCTGCCTGTTCCCATACGTAGATCCTACGTAGAAGAACAGGTATCAAACTCCAGTGACACCTTTTTTAACACGTTTTTTTTGTAACTTATAAGCACAAGCATGCAAGCAAGCAAATTATTACAATATTAAAGTTATAGCAGACAGGAGATGACCAGCTTTGTTCGACGATACTCGTATACGAGCTTTACGCACGAACCAGCAGTCGTCTAACTCAACCATATCGAAGATGATGATGATCTCTTATTGCAGTTATAAAAAATTGCCGGTATCCCTAAATAGCTATTTCCTAACCCGCTATTAAGGGTCGATACATGATAGTAAATAGCTTATAGAATAAGGTAATAACAAATACAAATACAGTACGACAATATCTAAAGTTGTTGTTTACGAAAAAAGTGCGTTCGACCAAAAAGGCAAGACATTATCATCTACAAAAAATTTCAGGGTGATATTAATAATATTGAAGATAAACTAAAGAATATGGTTATAACACCAAATGAAGAAAATAATACTAAATTAAAAAAAGATGACAGTAAAAAAAGCTCGAAAATAATTGATGTTTTTAAAAGCTCTGATGCAGAAAATGATCCCTGCTATCAGGTAAGTTACAAATAATCATTAATAAAACGTGTGGAAACAGAATGCTGTGTTTGTATTTTAGGTTCATATTACTGAATAGTTGAGTTTTACAGATAAAAGAAAATATGGTTAATTCAGAGATATCTTCTAGACTTGAACTTGAAAAGGTCGAAGGACAAATCGAGTCAGTAATAAAAGATAACAAACATTCGAAGGTACCAAGAAGTCTAGAGAGTAAAAATAAAAAGAATCCAGAATCTGATGGTAGTTCAGGAGTGTATGTTCAGGTAAATTATGAAAACAAACCTAAACTAGTCATTCTTAGATATAAATATAATATATTTAATAATAATAA
This sequence comes from Tyria jacobaeae, assembly GCA_947561695.1. Taxonomy (NCBI): domain Eukaryota; kingdom Metazoa; phylum Arthropoda; class Insecta; order Lepidoptera; family Erebidae; genus Tyria; species Tyria jacobaeae. Next base: position 5,759,588 of record OX387237.1, on the reverse strand, counting down.
ATATTTTAAAAATAATTAAAAATTAGGCAAGCCTTCTATTTTTATTGAAATATAGGAAGACAGACGAACAGACGGGTCACATGCTGGTAAGTGACAACCTTCGAACATGGACACTTTGAAACTTAAGAGTCATAAGTGCGATGCCCGTCTTTGAGGCTGATGAGAGTGGGGAGCGGTAATGAGGGAGAGGGAAGAAGAAAGGGGGACGAGATAATACAACGCAAGCGTTACTTCACAACCGGTTTTCTGTGAGGTAGTGGTATCGCACCGGTTGAGCCGGCCCACTCGTGCCTAAGCATGGCTCTACCACTGTTGTTTATTTATATACATTTGTACATAGATTTGTCTAACTTACATTAAAATATATTTTAACAAGATGACAATAGTATACCGTTCAAGTCACTAACCAATAGTGAGCAAGCTGGTAAATGTTCTGTGACTATGAATTGCTCATTCTCACTATATTATAATATAATAAAATATAATTTATTATAAATAATAAAATATTCATCCCCATCACCTGGATGATTGGCACTCCACCACTGTGCGCTTCTCCAGAAGCTTTCTGCCTCGCACAACCAGCCTATGCAACAAATTGTCCCCTTCCGTATACCGTCCTATCTAAAAGGCCGGCAATGCACTTGTGACTCTTGAGTTGCAGGTGTCTACGGGCGGCGGTAGTCACTTACCAGGTGACCCGTCTGCTCGTTTGCCCCCTATCGCATAAAAAATAAAAAATATGATATAATCTAGATCTAGATCTTGATCTTCGATTAATTCCATAATTATATAAACATAAAAAAATGCAGGAAACGAAGAAAGATATAGAAAGTCCTGAAAGCAAAATTGTTCAAAACGATTTATCCACAAATGAGGAAGATATCAAAATAAATGCAAGGACTAATTCGGAAAATCAAATAGTACTTGCAGTTCTAGATTCTAAAAGTAGTAATGATACCATTTTGGAAACTAGTGGTGAATCGGAGATTCCAAACGATACTGAAAAGTCTAAGGATAACAGAATCATCGATTTAAATGTAAGTTACAAATAATACAGAACACCTTTTAATGAAAACTTAATTTAGTATTAGATACATAAATCGCGATAATATTTACGATACTTGTGTATTATCCGAGGTTTGGAGGAATTTGAGGGCGCTCATCCACTACCACCGTTATAGGGACCTCCCTGAGATTACCAATACCGAAGTAGCAATACATACATTTACTATAGATCCTAGTCCAATGCAATACCGTCGACCTAGCGCCGTTCTAACGCTGCTTGATGTACACCGAGGTTGTTACTGTCATGTCATTTATATCTTGATTCAAAATAAGACCGATCACCAACGGCCTGGTGAGAGCGTAATGGTAGTGTACAAACACTCTGAGGTCAAGAGATGGGCTGAGTAATTGTTGACAAGTTTGATCTACTACCAGGATGACACACATGTAGAAGAAAGTCAGAATCTAAGAGTAAGTATAAGAATAGGGGTGCGATAAGAACATTAAATGTAGATTTTAAACTTTTATATACCTTACTTTATTTTAGATTTTTCAGAAAGTGTATTCTAATGTCTTCTTAATATTTTAAATTAAAGATTAGTTTCGCTCCAAAAACATTATCTTAATATTCCAGCTGTTATAAAGTTGCAGAACTTTTCAATGAATAGGGTTTATAAGAGCAAGATGTAAAACATGTAAAATTTCAGGATATTGTATATACAAACGAAGAGTCCAATTCAAGCAAATATCTGGATAGCTTAAACGAAAATAAGGGAGACCAGAATAGGAAGGAAGAGATAACAACTGAGAAAAACCAGCAAGAAAACCAAACAATCATCAAAGTAGCAGACTCAAAAGTATCTAGCAGCATAAATCTAAAACCTCATCTTACAGTAGATGATGAATATGATTGTATGATGAGAAAATTCCGTGAGTGGTTTAATATATTAGTGGTGAGTTATATACAATTTGCATTATTGTAGTTTTGTATTCAAGTTAAATAACTTTAAAATCAAACCAAAAAACAAGGAACAAAAGCCTTTTAAATAGCATCTTTAACTTATGGAGAGGCTACAGAAAAAAAATTGAGTAAAAAATTAAATACGCCTCCTTTTAGACTCTGCAAGATCCAAAATATAAAGGTGTTCAAAATACTTCAAGGGACCAATTTGTTGAATACCTGAGAACTCTTATCAAACCCCTCATTATAGAAGCTGTTCAAAATTTTATACCCAGTAGCCAACATAATGCAGAAACACTTGATAAAGAACCGTTGCAATCAGTTGGAGACAAAGCAAGGAATATCAAGGAATCAAATGATACATTAAACAATGAGAAAGAATCAAAGGATCAAACTGAGGGAGACACAAATAATCAAATTCAGAATATGGATAAAATAAATTATAAACTTCACAATGAGGAGAAAACAAACCAAGTTGATGTGGTAGAAGTAACTGTACAATGTTGTAATGAAGAAGAAATAAATAATCAACTTAAAAAGGTTCAAGAATTAAATGACAAACTTCATAAAGCGAAAGACCCATATGATCAACATGAGAATGAGAAAGAAGCTAGTGATCATCTTCAAAAAGCAATAGAGCTACAGGTTAAATTAGAGCTCGAAGAAAACAAGTTACAATTGTCTGTAAGTATAAACTTCATATCCTTGCATTTTAGCTGAAAGATGACCAAATATATTTTATTTATACCATCACTAGTTCTATCATCTTCTCTTGGCTTATCTATTCTCGTTCCATTTAAGCATAGGGTTTTTTCATATTGCGGGTTATTTTTTATCTTGTTTTGGTTGAAATGAGTATCCTGTGTGTATATACATATGTATGTTAAAATTTCAATATAGAAAGTGCTGTAGAACATCTTGATAAAATACACGTCTTTTGTTAGCTCATTTAATAATATTTCCTGTTATGTTAACAGTAAAAAATAAGAGCAATGTTAAAACTTGTACATAATTAATCTCATTTAATTTAAAGACTTTAAAATAATGCCCTATTGAGTGATTACTTGATAAGTTTAATTAAATTATAGATATTGAAATAGTAACTGAAAAAAGTATTTTTAAATTTAGGATATACCTGACTTTGAAAGTACGAGAATCGAGACTCCCGCTCGAGTAGAAAGAGATGAAGAAATACTAGCTATGGAACTCACTGGAATTCACGAAGAAATGGTAATTTTAATTTTAGGAATTATAAAATAATATTGAAAACATATTTTAATAATCCGAAATAAAATCAATGAATATCTACAGAATAATACATATTATTTTCTGTTGTAGAACACTGTATTGGTAGATTTTGTAGAGGTGTTACTGAAAAAAAGAGATACAGAACAGTTATAACTAAGTTTAAAATAATATGACTTTGTTTTAGTTTCAGTTTTTTGTTGGTAAAAATGTTCTTAGATCAATTTAGTTGTGTTAGAGGATTTTGATAGTTTTATTACTGAATGATTAACATTGCATTGTCTTCATGTGCATCCACCATTAAAACTTTTAGTCCCAGGTCAGTGAACAACAAAACGGAGTTGAACAATGCAGTAAAGAAGAGATAAAGGAAGTAGTCCAGCCAAATGACCAGGTTATCGAAGATAACGACAGTAATCCGAAAACGAATGCATCCTTAGATCTCGGTAAAGGCCCTTATGATACGATATACGAATTATTTTCAGACGTAAATGACAACATCAGAATAATGATACTTATAAAAACTCATTTAAAAAATAAAAAACCAGCAGAAATGGCATAAAAGTTATTATGATACAGACGCCAAATTGATTAATTTCAGTTATTTCGTAGCCGGTTTCTCTTTAAATAACGTAAGAATTACCACCAAAGTTATCTATACACATTACTAGACGAAACATAATGAACGCAAATGTAAGATTCTTGTTACCATTTCACCTCTTAACTACTGAACTGATAATTATGAAAATTTGCTAACACTGTGCCAGGGGTACACATGTACATACACGAACAATTAAAGATTACACAATTTTATTTGGTCATCGTGTAAATAGTAACCTTCCTTTTTATAAGTGGTTCATATGCTCTTTGTGACATATTGATTATTTATTTGTGTTTAACTACTTTAAAGTATAAAATTTTCGGTGCAGCGATGGATCTACTTACTTATAGATAAACGCCAGTAAAATAGTTATTCAAATTTTCCCTCTTTTTTGATGACGTTATCTCAAGAAATAAATCCTATGTAACTTCTACTATTGCAAATTGTACCTCACACGTCTAAATCTATGACGCTGTCTAGACCGTAGAACATGCCAAGCAATCGCAGACGTACATATGTCTATAATATATATGTATATACATACATACACTTGTTAAATATAACAATTCCTATTGCAAAATCAACGTTTTTATAGCCTTTTGTAGAGTAGAAACTCTTCTACAGTTTAGTAATTCAAGAGAAAATTTTCAATAATTTTCACTACTTAACAAAAAATATATCTTATAATCTTGAACTGATGATTTTTCCCGGACAAGGGTTATATAAGTGTAATGCGATCTGATAGACCAATACCATCAGAATTAAATTTGTATTAACTCTATACCAGATTATTGTTATTGTTAATATTGTTCCCAAGTATAAGTGTGGACCTGAATAAGACTTACTGGACTAAGAGTGACTTATTTTGAATGTGCAATGAAAATTTGCCGTTTTTGGGGCTCCTTACTAATAAGAATATCAAATACTCCATCGATGATCTCTTTATCTCCAGGTACAACTTTAGATAGTACAGAAGGCGGTGAGAAGGAACCGTCGCAAGAATCGTTACGGTTTCATTCAGTTCATGGAGATAACATTCGGCTAACCAATAACAATTTCCGGGCACAACGCAAGAAGAAATCCAACTTCTTTAGCAAGGGCATCGCGTTCAGTTCTAGGCCGGTCGCCATTGGTGAAAAGGTGAAAAACCTAAAAATAATAAAAAAATACTTTCTAGTCAAGATAGCTTCAAGAAGTTGAAAAATAATTAATTCTATACAAATATGAAATTATTAATCTCGTCTGTATTACGCGCATTTAGCAAGGCGGCAGGCCTCTTTACTAATGATAAAGGTATATATATACACTGACAAAAGCTTTTATTAGATAAAAAGAGATTTGTCCTCAATTTTCATTCGCTGCAATTTCCGTCAAATTCCGAAAAGTACCTACCAGATTTTTGACCAGACTGTTGGTCTAGTACTTATAAGTGATACTGACTGCTAAGTCAGAGGTCATTGGTTCAATTCTCACCCAGGGCAAATTATTGTATGATCAGTTTGTCAATTTATTCTGTGCCTGTCCATATATTTAAAGGCTACTATAGTATAAGGTCTGCTTAATTTGGGAGTCCGATCCCAGCCGTGTATCAGACGTATCAAGTAATAAGAAATACTTAAACAGAAATATTAATGATTTTGTATTTTGAAAGTTCTTAACTTTGATAATTAATAATTTTATCTGCGAAGCAAGCTTTAATTTATTAGACCTTAGTTCCTATAATCCAGATTATGTAAACTGCTCAACGTTAATTCCACTTGCAGGTATCACTTCACTTGAAACAACTTTCGAGTTACTGGCTCGGCCTTATAACAATTGGTTTCACCACTAACGACCCGAATTCTATAGCTGGCAATCTGCCTGCCAATGTAATTATTGAAAGAGACTGCGGAGATGGATTCTGGGTTGAGCATTTGGATAAAAAATATTTCCAGGAAAGTTGCAGGTTAAATTACTACTTGAATTCTTCAGGAAATATGTGCTTTGGAGTCAATGGTAAAGACAAGATTGAATTCTTGTGGAATCTACAAACGACGAAACCTGTTTGGGCATTAATAGATGTCTTTGGGTACTTTACTACTGTTGAGTTTGATATACCAAAAGAGTTAGGAAATAAAATTGTAGTAGAGAAATCCAGTCTCCTTTCAGACAGAAATGAATCTTGCGAATCGTGGACTCAGTCTGGGGCAGATAATGTTGCCTGCTTGAATTATCAAATTCGTTTTATGCCACTAGACCTATACACACAATTTGAAGGGAATTGCATGAGATTCTCAGAAGAGCGAGGTGTTTGTATAAGTTCAGGTGACAAAGGAGGTTGCATTAACAGCAAATTTCCACTGTTTCCTGGACAGACGATTGTCATTCAATATTTAACTGCAGGGAAGGCACTATTATGTGTCGGTGTAAAGTACGGATATCAAAGAAGTGATAAGACTATTAAACTATCCGAAGCTGCTTCAACAGTTGTCATTATGCGCAATAAAGATGAACTGGCTCTTACTTTTACAGACAGCGGAGAAATACAAGTTGCGGAAAACTTAGATAAACCAGAAACTATTTTCGAAGGTAGTCCTTCCAACGAGCTTTGGCCATATTTTATGTTATTTAAGCCGAATCAAATGATCAAGATTTGGAGTAGCAATACTCCAAATCTTGATCTACCTCTAGCCATATTCCAATCCTAAAATTACTCTTAACTGGAATGCAAATAAAATATTTATAAATACAGTAGACCCGCGCTAATAATGCAAGCAGATAATAGAGTACCACCACCAACACCAACGCTTTATTATGCGGCACTCTTTAAAAAGGACTTCTCTGAAATTTAATTAATTAATATAAGTAAGATTAAATGAGTATTTTATTCCAATCTCAGCATTTAGTGGTTTAAGAAAACGACCAATAAGCATGCAGAATATTATAAACTAGACAGTAGTAACAAATTATAAAATTAATTTTCTTTACTATAAAAATATCGAAGTGAATTAGCACTTAAAAAAAATATTTGAGGAATTATCTTGTTGTTTTATCTGTTTATTATACCTATTTCAATAAAATCGTTGTAATGAAGTTTAAAAACTATTTTTTATCAACAAAGCGTAGCCTCATATACTTTGTCGAACGCTTTGGCCATATCGAGAATGTTTTTATCAACATCTATACAAATAAATAAAATTGGAGTATCTGTTTGTAATATTAAAATAACCGCTTTTTACTAAGTGCATATGGATACGTCCATATGCACTTAGTACACGGTACATATACCAAAACGATTATTTTTTTTATTTTTTTTGTCTGTCTGTTTGTTCCGGTTAATCTCTGAAATGGCTAGACCGATTTTGACGGGACTTTCACTAGCAGATAGCTGATGTAACAAGGAGTAACGTAGGCTACTTTTATATTTGAAAAAAAAAATAGGACCTCACAAAAAAAAATTAAAACTAACCAACCAATTAAAACCAAATCGAAAACTGATCTGAACAATAACTTTTTTGTTAAATACCACGCGGACGAAGTCGCGGGCAACAGCTAGTAAAATATACAAAGATTCCCGATTTCACCCCAAACATGCCGTTCTTACTATCTAACGTAAACTCCTTGAACAGTTTCTAGTTAGGCCAAGATGCAAATGCTATGTCCGTTATCATTTGCTTCCTGTGGACAATTTCTATCACAGACGGAAAAACGGACAATAACCAAGTCCGAAGCTTGGACAGATATCGTTTTCCATCGTCGCCGTCGCGAACATAATAGAAAAGGTCATTGTTGGTTTAACCACGTGGAATAGAAACAGACTGTAAAACATAAAACCCAAAACCTTGGAAGGGCTCTCTAGCAGTGGTCTGCCATAGGCCCACGATGATGACGGTATAGCATAAAATGGTTGCAACGAAAAGAGTAAGAGTTTTATCTGGCAAACCTTTATAGATTGAGCGAATAGTATGTGAATGTGTGTTAACAGAATGGGAAATTGTGACCAGAGGGAACAAACCGGAACGTGGAACCTCTGTTATAGCTTGTTATTGATGAGCATGTTATTACTTTAAACCTAATTATGTTCAAGTGTAATTAAGATGTCTTTCATTAAATTATAATAAAGTGCAAAGATTGTATTGAAGATATCAGATACCTAAGAGTGTAAAGCGGTTTACGGTCTCAATAGGTACTTGCCTGGTGAGTCATTATCATTATCATTTATTTATTTGTTAAACATAGTTAAATACAATTATTGAAGGTCTTAAATAAATCGATAGTCCACTATGTTTTGCCATTAAGACATACAAATACAATTCAAATAATTAGCATAGTTACATTGAAATATACATTAAATTGTTATTATTAATTATGTCACATTTATCATTAATTAGGTATTGAAATTAATATTAAGGCTAATATAATACTAAAATTAATTAGTTAAATATATGTATTATATTCCATTCAATTACAATTATCACAATGTATCATTCAAGAATTCCTCTACCGTATAATTTTTTATATGAGTGGTGATGGACTTTGTTATATATAAATATATATATGTGACCCTATCTGCAGCAGCATGCCTGAGATAGCTGCGTGATGTGGTCCTCACGCTGTTTCCAAATTAGAGGGTGTGAAGGAATCTCTACATAATTGGTAGAGTTGTCTTAATCAATAGCTAGCCAAGTCTTCTGGGGTTCATAGGGAATTCGTTTCTAGACGCACTTGTAGCCGGGGCCAAAGGTATACCACCTTTGGCCCCGGCTACAAGTACGTGTAATGGAATCTTACCGTTTGGATCCGGCACAAATCACAGGCAAATACAAATTTCTAAGCCAGTTTTCGATTTTAAGCCCTCCGATGTTTTTTTAGACTGTTGAACTTGTATTAAGATATGACGTTTGTAATTTTCATGTATTTTTAAATAATAAACGTTTCATTACTGTATATGGTGTATTAATTCCCAGATCGGACACTTCTAATCCGCTGGGATACAAAGAAACAGCCTACACTTAATACGTGTTTACAGAAAGTTGTGGTTACACTTTTAGTAAAAGGGCTCGAAGTTCCCGGAATCAGCCAGTTCGAGTATGATGTACCCTGACTTGCTTCAGCTATTGCTTTAACTCTCCAATCCTTCGTGTAAGGAATATCTCCAACTTCACATTTTCATCCTCCCTTCCCTGCCAATATACTCTCTGTCTTTATGTTTAAATTAATTATTCTTGAAATTTTATATCATGACTAGCCATGCTCTACAGTTTCACATGCATTTATGATCACTGCTCTGCTCCTAAATGTAGTAGCTTAATGTTTTGCAACCTGCATCTTCCGCATTGTTATATTCGCAAACACTGACCTGATAAGGCTAGGCTGTTCGGCTAATGGTTAGTTTAGTTATACTGCTGAGTCGGAGGTCGTGGGTTCGAATCCTACCCGGGACCAAAAATTTAGTAAATAGCACAATCTTTTGAGTTTGTATTTTGTCTATAATATATATGTATTTAGATATATATATAAGTAAGTTATACTCGTCTGGTTATACTCGTAATACAATCTCTGCAAGTTTAGGATCAGACATAGCTTCGTTACTAAGAGTAAATTGCTCATAACACTTTTTAATAAATGGATCTATGCCCAAAATAAATTATGTATTTCTAATACAAGATACACATACATACGTAAACTCACGCCTGTATCCCAAGAGGGGTAGGTAGAGCCGTAAATTATGCCCACTTTTTCCTGATAACAATTTAGTCCGATTTACGTTACCGTCACACAGGCACTTTTGGGAATGGGATGAGAAAATTTACAGAATATTGACAGGGAAGGGAGCATAGAAAGGTAAGGAAGAGTATATTGCTTATACAGAGGCAATGGGGAGCACAAGCAGTAGCTCAAACAAGCCTGGGTCTCATACCTATGATCCGAACTGGCTGGTGCCGAGAGGTCCAAGCCGTCTGGCAGGAATAACCTAAAATAGTATGTAAATTGGCATTTCGTTACTTTAACGCTTTATATTTATATTTTATTTGCCAAATTAATATTAAAAGTCAATGACTGGGCTGAATTAAGGTATTATGTTATGCCAAGGTATTTGATACAGAAATGTAGTGAACAATAGGTTCACTTTTGATTTTAACTAAAAAGGCGCAGATTTTACTTGACAATCGTAGTATTCCATAGAGATTCGTGCGTTTAACTAAAATAAATAAATTAAAACAAGCTTTTACAATTAGAGTCAGGTCCTTGTCATCTGAACTGAATAAGTCGGACACCGGGAATCAAGAAGGTGCCAGATTACACGGGGAAAATATATGTAGGAACATTTGCTGGTTAAATAAAAGCTTGTAAATAAACTTATTTCATTGAAATAGGTACGTCTGGAATTATTTTGTTGATAAGGCGACGTTGTGTCGCGGTCACGGCCTTGGGAAACATTGCCGTTACATGATATACATATTTACATACACATGTATGCCATCTACAAGTAGGTATGTTGACCATCCCTTGGGCCTCCATACTAGGAGAAGGAGACAGCAATAGATAAACATAACACTGTCTCACTTGTTCGCGTATTATATGACGTGTTCAGTTTCGTATATTTTAGGACGTGTGCCGGAATGACGCGTTTTTTAATTTTTGTATAATGTGTTTTGTTGCTTGATTGTTATTGATGTGTTCATTAGAGTAACAAATATTCTTCACAAATTATAGAAGCATTGTTATTGGCGAAAACCGTACTACTTAGGTATGACTTACATGTCTAATTACTCTTTGCTGTTGTTTATTATTAATTTAAAATAGAATGAGGACAACTCCATAAACGCCATTAATCTTAAGTTGGTGTTGAAAATATAATGAGAATATAAGTGTTTCTGAATCTTTAATTTAGCTATATTTAGAACTGAAATGTTTTATAAACTGAAGGAAATACCCGCAACAAAAAACAATGGTTTATGCGATATATCAGTCATTTGTGAACTTATTTTAATGACACGCACTCTGTAAATTTGAGTTTGAAAACAAATACTATACCTCTTTGGTTGAAAATCTAGTCGATTAAAAATACAGCTCAGTACAACTGCTCATGATATCGAAGTCCACTATAGAATACGTTTTAAAAATTTAATGTGTGTGAATTAAATTATATGCTTAAAACTAAAAATATCTTTCTGTAAATATCTTTAAAGGTATTAAAGCAAGTTCACGGCTTTAGTGTAACAGAATCTCCTTGTCTTCGGTATCACCACCTTCTTATACGCATCTTTAGCACTCTCCTAGTGATAGGGTAGGTAGGTGACAGACGACCAGACAGGTCACTTGATGGTATGTGACAGCAGAGGGTAAAGAGGAGAGTCGAAAGAAGAGAGGGGAGATGGGCCACCGGCCCCCTCTAACTCACTTGGTAATAACGTGCACGCATTGTTTGTTTCCCGGTTTTACTTGGTATTACTCCAGTCAAGCCGGTCTATTCTTGCCTAAGCATAGATCTCCCACGGTAAATTCATGCATACATGCATCCCTTTGGAAGTTGTGCTTTATTCTGGATTTAATTTTCTATACGTCCTAAGCTATACACTTCACAACGTACATAACAATATTTTTATAGGAAAGATTTAGCTCGCGCAATTTAACTTAGAAAAGTCAAAGGCCACCGGTTATCGATCAACAAACTTCGTTTGAAATCTAGTAGTAGGTAATACGACGTCTTGTGGTTAATAATTATATTTATCAATATTATCCATAAAAAGTATTTTAAAGTCTCTAAATCATGACAGTTAAAATAGATATATATATAACAAATAATGAATTAACGATAAAAACTTAACCTCAAAATCTGATACATTTTTTGCATTTCTACGCTTAACTGCTTAGTGCACCTTTTAAATAAAATGTGATAAGAAATCTTATATGATTCCAAACACAACAAGCATTTTTCCATTGCTGTTGGTACGCGGGATGATTCCAATGATGTATGGACTCAGAAAAATGTCCATATGTATAGGGTGTCGTCTGCCCTTTAAGGGTGATGAGGGATGGGATATGCGGGGAGAGGAAAGAAGAGAAGACTGATGAGGATGAGGGAATAGGGAAGAGGAGAGGAGGAGTTGGGCCTCCGGAAACCTCACTCATTTCAGAGAAATGCAACGCATGCGTTACTTCACAACAGGTTTTCTGTGAGGCTGTGGTATCGCACCGGTCGAGCCGGCCCATTCGTGCCTAAGCATGGCTCTACCATATGTAATTGCGTATTGTAATAAATTGTTTTGTTATAACATCCAGTATTATAACAACATAAAATAGGCTGATGACGCATGTCAATGCTACAGAAATTTCAAAATCAGTTCAAATCAGTTTAGGGGACTTCAGCAATACTAGTTATGTGTAATCTACATATTATGTTACTCGATGTATCAGGTGCAGCTTCAACTGTCTTAAGATCAGGGTATTGAACCAGAGCGTGAAGTAAGAGAAAATAAATCTACGCATCATGGAACTTACTTGCACTTACTGGTGCCCCCAGGCTTCTCTGATGACTGACTATTTGAAGGCGCTGGAGACTTCAATATGATGTCAGTGATTGGATTTTCTCTGTTTCCTAGATTTTCTTCCTAAAATGTTACAAGGATAGTGGTGAAATATGTAACATATATATATTATATAAATTGGACGCCGATAAGATACTTACCAAAGAATTTCTAGTCGACGGTAAAGGTTTCTTTTCATTTAAAGGCAAGTCTTCAGTTTTATTTATTACTCGAGATTCAATTAATTGTACTGTAGAAACATCATGAGATAGTTTTAATAAAACCCAAAGAGGGATGTTGACGTTTATTGTATTTAGTAACAAACCCATGAATTTGTCGTTGAACCCAAAGCACACCCTCCCTGACGGCTTTACATAGACATAGAAGACACTGCTTTCATTAACAAAGTAGTTTGGTAAATTATTTAAGCAATCGCCAAAGATGCAGGTACTAAATTGACAGAGTCTAAGCATAAGGGCATTGAAGATGTTTGGATCACAATCAGTTGTTACCAGTCCCTGATGGAGGTGTGTAATAACAATAACCGTTGAGGAAAAACGACAGGAGCTTGTCGCTGAGCTCGACCGGGTCTTGAGCCGCATTTCCCAATGGGGCTGTGAGAATCTGGTCGAGTTCAGCGCCAAGAAAACACAAGCGTGTGTGTTCTCTAACAAAAAGTCTCCATTCCTTCCCCTTCCTACTCTTCAGAGCACTCAACTGCCACTGCAGGATAGGCTTAGTATTCTGGGTATGGATATTTGCCGGGATCTCAATCCGCGCGATTACATCGTAAGTGTCACTAAGGCGGCCTCGCGTAAGCTTGGCGTTTTGAACAAGGTGAGACGGTTCTTCTCGCCCGAGCAACTGTGTCTTTTGTACAAGACCCAGGTTCGCTCCTGCGTGGAGTACTGCTCTCATCTCTGGGACGGCTATGCGCAGTGTCTGCTTGACGCTCTCGATCGGTTGCAGCGGCGCGCAGTCCGCATTATCGACTGTCCTGAGATCACCCAGTCTCTTGAGCCTCTGCAGTTGCGAAGAGATGTCGCCTCTATGGCAGTCCTCTATCGCCTACATCACGGGGAGTGTTCTGATGAGCTCTTCCAATTGGTCCCACCTTCTCCCTTCCTCTACAGGACTACACGTGCTGGCCTGAGGAGTCACCGTTTGTGCGTCGAAAATATACGTACCCGAACTAAACGGTTTGGCTCTTCTTTCTTGTGCCGATCGGTAAAAGCCTGGAATTCTCTACCAGCGCACGTGTTTCCTTCCCACTATGATCCCGGGTCTTTTAAGCGGGGCGTGAAAAAGCATCTCACCAGGCCGCCATAGTGTGGGTCACCATGCTGCATTGACTAGACATGCAATGAGGATGGTGACCACCACTCTTTGACTCCACCTATTGCTTTCCATCCAGCAAAGTGGAGTCACTATGGTAGGCTAATATAAAAAAAAAAAAAAAAAAAAAAACACGTTACTCTGCAACGGACTGAAGGTCACAGTAACTCACGAGGCAACGATGCCGCAGACGAACTATCCAGAAAAGGATCAGAGTTGGCTGCGATAGGTCCTGAACCCATCGTTCCCCTTACCTCTGGATGGCCTACATCAGTCATACGGCGTCATACTCTTGCGCCATCGAGAAAAATAGTCTGGAACAATCTACAAGACGCGAGAAGGAAGGACAACGCCATCTAGTGTCGGATAGCACGCAACTGTGGACATTGGCGCTACAAGTAGATCTAGAATAATCTATTTAGTCTAGAGCCATCGATCGAATATTATCGTACATTCTAGTTATCTCGGCAGCAATATAAAAGCGGATCGTGTTAGCAGTACGGGCAGTATTGATTCAAGTTACAGCGAATAAACATCGAAGCGATCTTCTAGTGCGACTAACGAGTGATATAGTGATTTGTAATTGTAAAGAGTGGTATTAATAAATATTGTGTTGTTTTTTTTTGGTAATCAATCGACTACTTTAATTTATCAAATACCCAGCTCGTAACAATGCTAAGGTAATACATTACAAATACTGGACAAAGGTGGATGGAGTGGTGGATACCAATTCAGGTAATAACGGGTCATGGTCCTTTTAACAAACATCTGTTTAATATAGGTGTAACCGACAGCCCCCTCTGCAGAGCAGGCTTGGAGGAGAAAGAGACGGCTGCCCATATCCTTTTGGAGTGCACAGGATGGATTACTTACCGGGCCAAACACCTGGGATCGCCAAGGATTGCTAAATTATCTTGAGGAGTTTTGATGGCAACATCAGCCATTCACCCTGTCACGCAAAACAGGTGCATAGAAGACGTCGGTTGCGGATAATAGCCCGCGTAGACAAATAATCAACCAATTACCTTGACTGATTGCTTATGGCAAATAAAAAAAGGATTAAATTATATTGTATAATTTTTATAATTCACTATTTTTTTGTAGTAGCTGGTAAACGAGCAGACGGGTCACTTGTTGGTAAGTGACTATCTTCTTCCGACACCTGCAACTGATGTGGTCATAAGTCTGACGCTTTGACATTAATAATTAATGGTTACAATGAAATAAAACACAAAACATTATGACATGGCAACATTGATTTTATTAATTACACATACTAGAACAATTATAATTTTTCGGAACATATATCACACACAGTATATTTCACAAATATAAAAATAAAAACAATGTTTGACTATTTTAAACTATTAAATTTTTTATGCATATTCTATTTTCAAATCGTATGTCAATCGTTACAATTGTAATTCGTGTAATTCTGTGTACAACTTCAGTTCGGAAAACTATACATATATCTTATATAAGAATGACCTCTCATTGTAAAAGCTTGTTTACAAATATATTTTATACTCTCGTATCCATAAATTGTCACACACAACCCTTTTATCGCCCCACTTTGTTCATCCCTCCCCATCACGTGTTCATATCACAATGTGTCATCCGTGGCTTGCTAACTGTTGCTACATTCAGGCTCTCTCTAATATAAATCATCTCTCGATTTGTACCATTTAAATCGTATTATATAAATAGAACCGCCATTATTATGCCCGATTTACATATTTCATTTGTTTGACGACGAACGACTGCTGAACTGATTCCAGTAAACAATTGACACAAAGAGCACTTACAGTCGGAACAACTATTGTGGATCACACAATTTTTGTAGAGTATAGGAATACAACGCACGACCTATAATTTAACAGTCAGGGTTATAACCACTAGATCAACAGCTGCGTTTTTTAATTTGTTTTTGTTTGTTCGTTAAACGAACGTAAGTATGTGAAGAATTTGGATGGCCATCTGTACCTAGCTGTGAAGGTGAAAAACCGTATTTTGTGCGTAAAAATGATTTGACCGTGGATTTTAGTTGTCTAATTTATAAATATGGGATCGTTATACCTCCAAGTCTACAAGATAAAGTGTTACGTGAACTTCATCAAGGTCACTTAGGAGTAAATAAAATGAAAACATTAGCCCGCAATTATGTTTACTGGTCAAACTTTTTCCTTGGCAACGCTTGCACGCAGATTTTGCTGAATATTTAGGTAAACGATATTTGATATTAGTGGACGCACATTCAAAGTGGATCGAAGTTCTAGCCATGGCCTGCACGGACGCACAGTCGACGATAACGGCCCTGATGGCGGTATTTGGTAGATTCGGCTTGCCTTCGCAGCTAGTTACGGATAACGGACCTCCATTCCTTTCTTTGGAATTTAAAAATTATTGTATGAATAACTGTATTAGACATGTCACGTCTGCCCCTTATAGACCGCAGGCCAATGGTGCGGCCGAAAATGCTGTAAAGACTGTAAAGATAGCAATTAAAAGGGCAGTACATACAGGTGAAAATGTTTTGCAAGCTATAAATAAATTCTTTTTTACTATCGAAACTGTGAGCATGCTTCAACAGGTGTGTCCCCGGCAGTGCTGCTGACTGGACGTCGTATGCGGACGCGGTTAGATGCGTTACGTCCGGACGTCGCGCAGGTGGTTCGAAAAGCGCAGCAACGCCAGATAGGGAATGCAGGGGGCACGCTCCAACTTTCGATCCGCTTACGGGAACCGGTACTCGCTCGTGATTATTCCTTGTGTAAAAATAAGTGGTCCACGGGAACAGTGTCTGAACAAACTGGTCCAGTTTCCTATCGAGTTAACATGGGTAACGGTGTCGAGTGGCGTAGACATCGAGACCAAATTTTACCAGTTGGGAATAAATCGCGCCTATCTTTATCGCGAGCCAGTGTCGGGGGTAAAAGGGGACTAAGCGATGTAGGTGAAGATTTTGAAGATGCGTATGACACATCTAATGAGGTGGAGACGGGCAGTGTGGAGTCACCGGGAGCGCCGGAGACACGCTCCCCGACGCCGCCGTCCCCGGGGGCCACGGCCCGTACACTACGTGCTTATGCAAGCGCTCATAATAAGGCTCGTTACGAACACGTTATAAGCTAATATGTACTATTGTTTACCAGCTGTTCTATTATTGTAAAACAGTGTTATTGATTTGTTTAGCTGTACTTAATTATCTATTATTCTTAGGGGAGAAATATGTAGAGTATTTGTAATAACTTTTGAATGTTGTGTTCCGCATATAATAAACCAGTCAGTTACCCACTTCGGTGTTTGATTTACGTTCCAATTTTTTCGTTATCTCCAGGTACAACTTTGGATAGCACTGAAGGCGGTGAGAAGGAATCTTCGCGGAATCTTCGCATAAACCGTTACGGTTTCATTCAGTCCATGGAGATAACATTTGGCTATCTAAGAATAATTTCCTGGCACAACGCAAGAAGAAATCCAACTTCTTCAGCAAGGGCATCGTGTTCAGCTCTAGGCCTGTTGCTGTTGGTGAAAAGGCGAGGAACTTAAATAATAATAAAAATATTTCATCGTTAAATGAGTTCAATTGTAGTTGAAATTAATCAGCTGTATGAGGACGTTTGTATATTTTAATCTCGTACGTAATTTGGGAATTTATGTACGGGACGAGTTAGTAATTGATGAAGGGTTCGGAGTTAGTTGAGCAGCCCCGTAATACACACATGAAATAAATTGCACATTATTAATAAATATGAAGACCACTCACGAACGTTTTTATTCCGAAGAGATTTGAGAAAAATACTAAAAGTTTTAATATTGTATGATATTAAATGTATGAAATTAGATTTATTTTTCTTAAATGACTTAGATGTATGTCACTACTCGTACTAGTATTTTCCTTGACGGTTATTTATATATGTATTTAGAATACATATTATTTTATAATTATTAATTTCATACAATGCCAGCTTATATTTGTTAGACTTACGTTACAACCCGGATTTGATTGACTCTTAAACGTTCATATTTTTACTTGCAGGTATCTCTTCATTTGAAGCAACTATCGAGTTACTGGCTCGGCTTTATTACAATTGGTTTCACTACTAATGACCCAAATTCAATAGCTGGCAATCTGGGTTCCATTGACGGTTAAGTTCCACTGTTTCCAGGGCAGACGATTGTCGTTCAAAATTTTACAGTATGAATGGCATAATTTCATATTGGTGTAAAGTACGGTAAATTACCGGCACCTATTCAAACAAAGGTTAAGATGAACATGAAAGACGAGCTGGCTCTAACCTTTACAGACAACGGCGAAATACGAATCACGAAAAACTTAGAAGTACCAAAAACTATTCTTAAAGTTAGTCATGCCATAGAACTTTTCCCATATCTAAAAATGTTTAAACCAAATCAAATGATCAAGATTTGGAGTAGCAATACTCCTTCTCTAGCCATATTCAATTTTTAAAATTATTCTGAAAGGGGGTTCAAAAAGGCATTTTCAAATACAGCAGACCAGCGGTAATAAGACAAATATTTTACAGCACCGTGTACAAATATCGAATAAGTCGTTTCATTACGTTCTGCCACCAACTCTTTAGTGTCCGCAAGTATTTTGTACCCTGACAAATGAAATATGACCTTAATGAAGTAGTACAATAGTAATAATAAATCTATATTCTATTCTAATATCCGAATTGGACATGAATTGCCACGACTGGTCTAGAAGTCCTTAAACGTTCTCAGATCTCAGGTCGACCGGAGAACAGAAAATATGTTTATGTGAGGATACAGTGATGGAACCGGTTTGATTAGCTTGTGTGGCATAAAAAAAATGATATCCTATCATACGTCGAAACTATACTAATTTCGGGGAAATGATAGCCATGCTTAGATACGAATGGGTGGTCTTTACAGGTACGATACCACAACCTCACAGAAAACTGCTTGTAAAGCCGCTAGATGCTTAAGGCTGTGGTATCGCACCCCTCGAGATGGCCCATTCGTACCTAAGCTTGGCTCTACCACTCTAAATTTGATGTTTATGCCCTAATACCAACAAAAACCATCATTTATATCTAGAGATTAGCTGGTTTTAACAAACCTAACATTGTAGTAACATTTTACAAAGTGTAGTGAGCAGTTCTGGATTATATACTACTTCGAAATCTCTCTTGGTATTTGTAATTTATATAACGATCATTTTAACACTGCATTCTTAGCAAATAACATTTCACCTACAGTATCAATTAATGAGAACTGCGAATCTAATTGTGTAGATATTTCCTCCATATTTGTCTCCCTTGATTCAGTACTAAAATACCCGAAACGTCTTGATATTACTAAGAGATGCGGTTCTTTCCGCATCCCGTCTTCCCGTCCCGAAGAAGACGCACCAGGCGCCGGAAAGCGCGAAACGATCTCCGGCCTCCATGAGCGCTGGCCTGGGGGCAAACGAGTGAGGCTGCCTGTAGACCTAGCAGAAGCAAGCCTGAGACGGTGGCGCGACGAGTTCCGCGCGCGCCTATTAAATAAAATTTAAGGGGGGTGAGGCCCCGCACTTCAAGGTATGGCCGCCTCTTCAGTCTGCAGGGTTTCCTGAAAGCATCCCTCCTAGGGTATATCCAGTTGTGACGGAACACCGTGTGGTTTTAGTCAGTTCGAGTCTCACATACCACTCCACTGTCACTGTCACTGGGGTGACCGGTGGGGTTTTCCATACAAAAAAAAGACGGATGCGGTCCTCAAATGGATGGCACTCCTCAAATTGTTATAAAACCATATCATGAGAAGTTAACTTATTCATTGTGTCTCCTCTTTAACCCTTCTTTTTTAGTGTTGGTCTAGTGGTTAATTTAGTTAGACTACAGAGCCAGAGGTTTGATTCCCACCCAGGACTAAAAATTTTGTGATGAGCACGATCATTTGATTGGGTGTATTTTATCTATATTATGTATGTATTTTAAAAAAATAAGTATATAATATTTATCAGCAGTCTGGTTACCACAATACAAGCTCTGGACGGTCTGAGATCAAGAGGTCACGTGGAAGATCTCTTAAATTATTATTATTAGTTTACACAGCACAGCTCCGCTCCTATCAGTAGCAGCTTGTTGTTAAATACCTCATCACACTTCTCAAGAATAGGATAAAAGTTTGAATTAAAACAAACTGTAAATAGTATATAGTATTGTCATCTAGATACTTTATGGCTGTTAATATATTTTATAATAGTTATATTAACATGATTTAACTATATAAAATATTAAAAATATTTTAAACAGGTAATGCTTATCGTAAATATATGTATATGCAACATTCAAGCTCACTCGGACACAAGATTTGACTTGAAGAAACATACATTGCAAGCTTCATAAAAACGTGTAAAAACTAACTGTTTCAATATACCTATTTCATTGGAGGAGGAAGTACGTATGGAATTGTTGTATTTTGCTAAGGCGACGTTGTGTCGCGGTCACGGCCTTGGGAAATATGTATTTTCGTTATTCCTTGTATAAGTATTTGTAGGTTGACTCTCCCTTGGGCCTCCATACTCGGTGACCGAGACAGAAATAGATAAACATAACACTGTCTCATTCCTTCGCGTTGTTGATGATAACGTGTTCAGTATCAGTAAGTTTTCGGGCGTGTGCCGAAATAGCGCGCATTTTCGTTTGGTTTTAATGGTGATTGAAGTGTTAATTAGTGAAACAAATATTCTTAATCAAATAAAAGCTCCTTTTTTGGAGAAAACAGTAAACAGGTAACTCAGGTATGAAATTGTAACAAATAAGAATTGTCAACACGTATTCATTTTGTTATTGTTATTAATTAAGCATATATATAATGAGGTTATAATTATTATTGAATAATTTATTTAGCTTTTAATTCTACTTTTAGTTTTATTATTATGGATACATACTTATTATTTATTTGTTTGTTTGGATGTTACGTTGTATCTTTGTCATTTGTGAGGCCATTTTTTTTTTGGGATAATGAACAGAATTAAATATATTTTTTATTGAAAGGATTCAATG
Source organism: Tyria jacobaeae (assembly GCA_947561695.1). Lineage (NCBI taxonomy): Eukaryota > Metazoa > Arthropoda > Insecta > Lepidoptera > Erebidae > Tyria > Tyria jacobaeae. The sequence continues at coordinate 5,738,891 of OX387237.1, read as the reverse complement.
TTGGTATAATTTTATTTCAAAGAATATATTGTACCTCTTTGGTGGAAAATTCATTGAATAAAAAATACGTTTCATTACAATTTATCATGCAGTAAAGCTTCTATATAGAAGAAGATAATAAGACAAAAGAAAGAGGGAGGGAGAGAAGAGAAAAACCTTTATTTTGGTGCAACGAGACACTGTTAAATGGGTTGGTATGTACCTACACATATTTTTAAATAGTTAAATAGAATAAAAGAAACAAAGTACACAAGAGAAATCATTAAAACTTAAAAATATGTCTTATGTCGAGCATATGTCTCGCATCGGCACCGAACCAGGCACCAGTTCTGCATTTTTTTTAATTACAACATTATCATTAATTCCTGTGTCACGGGAACTTTACAAACATTTAAACAACGGACACAACGAACACTCACGTACATGTACCGAAACGCTAAATTAAAAACAAGATTAATAAAATTATTAACATGTAAGTGCTACATACTACAGTAGACAACATATACATATATATACACCTTATCTCATTTAATTATGTGATTAATTTCAATCTTAAGTGTTCAGTCAGTGTTATAACTTTATTTATATTTAATCTATCAACTTTGCTGTCGTGTAGTTTTCGGTGGAGTACAGTAAAGCCGCCACATTTATTCGTAATTTCGTAAAAGGCGTCCAACAGATCGGACTGTTATCTATCATACAAAGAGTAGACAATACAAGTATATACATATACAGTGCCGGACTTAATCATGACTTAAATATAATTTTCGTTTGAGAAGCCTATTTTCCACCCTTAGCCTTGATCACAGCCCAACTAGGCAATCTCGCAAGATTTGGGCTCAGGCGAGATCTCGCGAGATTGGCAGTTTTGTGTTTATTCTTGCAAATAATCACAATGTTTGAATAAAGAAAATAATAATAATAAGACCTACAGATATTATGAAATAAACATTTATTACTTAATTGTATTGTTTGACGTATGTATCTATCTATCATTTTTTAAATAAACTTTAAAGTAGTGAACTTTGAAGTATCTAATCAAATAAGAAATAAAATAAACAACAAGAAGTCAAAAACTAAATTGAAACTAATAAATTAAGTTCAGTTGACTATTACATATTGTTACTCAGAGATCTATTGGAAATTAGAGATCCATTATTAAATTATATCAATCAAATGAAAGGCTTGTTCAAATTACATGCCATTATTTCGAATTATTTTGAAGGTAGCTCCTTAAGAGCACAAAATATCCAAATAATCGTCGGCTAAACGTTTCTTCTATTTCTTCTTCTTATTTTGCTGGCCCGATAACCAGCCGCTGAGAAGTTCCTTTTGGATTCAACGGCTTTAAAGCGAATTAGCAGTTAGTTTTCTGTCTCTCTGTCGCGAGATCTCGCCCATTTCTCGGCCGATATTAATCTCGCTAACAAACGCTGAAGGCGAGAACGAGATTGCATTCCCTAAACTCAACCTTAATAATAAATCATTATTATCATCGGTTCACAGATGGCGAAGATATTTAGGTAACACACACACACGAAACATATGTCGAATATGAACTTCGGATTTGAAGTCCGTTGAAAAGTTTTAAGACTATATTATGATAAGTAGATATAACAAATAAGAAGCATATGTATTAAGTACTTGCCCAATGTTTATATTCACTTTCATATCAGTGCAAATGTATAACACCACGGCCTCACACAAAACAGACAGTTCTGTACAGCAATGCTTGCACGTGGATACCGAAGGCCCAATCTTTTCAATCGGGGGCACTCTCAAAGGTATCCAGCGGAGATGCTAATCTCGAGTTTCAGGTGTCTTTGAGCGGCCAGCGGTAGTCAGTTAAGAGGTGAACAGTCGGTTTGTCTTCTATACATTAAACTTTTCCACTTTTCTTTCGTAATCTCTACATTATTAGGGGCTGGACCACGGTCTCACAGAAAACTGATTGTAAAGTAATGCTTGCAATGTGTTTCGCCGAAGTTCTAATGAGACAGCAGCACCCCCCCAAAGCATCCTAGAACTTAAAAAAACCACCTCTCTATTTTTCCTATTTTCTCTTTCCTCTCCCCTCATCTACAATGGTGGACAGCCTACTTACTATTCTTGAGTTGTAGGTGTCCATCGGCGGAGGTTGTCGCTTAACATCAGGTGACACATCTGCTCGTTTGACTCTCTACACGATAAGGAGAAATAATACTACGGAATAAAAAGGCATACCGCTTATTTGGATGTATTGTGAAGTGTAAGCAATAGCTTAAGGAGTTCAGGATTCCACTCCTGTAACTTAAATCGGGTTGGGACATCTGATTTCTTCAACACAATTGTACTTAACGACGCTCACTTAATTACAGATTACTTTGCATAATGGCAGAAAATACAGTAAATTCCTTAAGGCAAGACATAAACATTGTACAAAGAGAACAAATAGATGTAGATACTGAAGAAGAAAAAGAAGATGATAGTATAGAAAATTACAATAAATCAACGGATGGCGATGATCTTGTAAATGAAGATACTAAAGAATCATCTGAAAAGAGTCCGGTAGGTACAACGAATTGCTTTTCTCTTTTTAACTTGATTTCGGACTGTTATCTACCAGACAGTATATATACAGTCATACAGTACCCGGATGACGGCAATATTACGTAAGGGGGGCTAAATTATGTTTGGAAATAAGTTGGCCCGGCTGTGCCTAATCCTTTGGGGTTCGGGGTTGAGTGAATGAAATCGAGTTACATACATACATTGTGTGTAACTCACTTTCATTAGCTTCACTTATAACTTACTATGTAAACAAATATTGGTTGTAAATTTTAATCGATGTGGTTTACATGACGTCATTTTCTTACCCTTATGTTTTTTATTGTATAGTGGGACAGACGAACAGACTGGTCATCTGATGGTAAGTGTTGTACCTTATCGTAAGGAGGCAACTTCAATATATGACTAGTTTATTTCGGAATAAAAAACTGGCAGAGATTCACTGTGTTCTGCCCTCGACTTAACATACCCCTTATTTGTTATGTTCGGGTTTTAGATTCTTAACTATGCATTATGTTTAAAATTTTAGTAGGCGTTGTAAATTTATATTTACACAACCAATAAATATTTTTACTAATATTGTCCACAACGTATGATGTCCACATATTTAAATTAAAAAAAAAATGGACATATTTAAATTTATTTGTAAAACAGTTATCCTGCCCTGGTCGTGATATTCCTAAACATCAAGCTTGCGGATTGCGGCCCCAAGTATATTATAACCTCATTATTCTGTAGTAACTATACTAACTACATAAGTGCCCTTACAATTTTTTTTTTTTACCTTTCAGGATGAATTGAAAAGCCTTTGTGATATCGATAACCTAAAGCTAGATCCCACAACAGAAACCGATAAAAGGGCACCTTCTGAAGATTCAGAAGTCAAGTCAGAAGGAAACACAGAAGATATAAAGACTAACTTACATACGGAAGGTAAGTAAGAATCAAAAGAGTATGCTGCTAAGGACGAGATAACGTAGAAATAGACGAGATAATATAGAAAGAAATAGAGCAATAAAACAGGCTCACACAAAGACAACATACATACAGACATACACTCACGCATGTATCCCGAAGGGGTAAGCAGAGGCATATTTGGCAGGAAAATATAGATTACGTTAACATTTATCCACGTAGGAGAGCCATGCTTTGCAAGTATTCACCGGCACGACCGGAGTATTACTACGGCCTCACAGAAAAATGCTGTTCAACAATACTTCTATTGTGTGACTGAGTGAGTGAGGTTACGAATTTCTTAACAAATACTCGCTCTAATACAAAAAGAACTGTTCAAGTACGACTATAAATATTTAGTTCGAGAGAACTCTTCCGCCCACTTAATATAGGTCCCCTAAGCTGATGGCACTGAATTGTTCTTAACACAACTCTTTTTAACTGAGTGTGTGTAATCTTATTGCAGTTACTGCAGTCTCTCCCACAAACGTAGTGAACGATCTCAGTCCTCTACGATTTCACGAAGTCCATGGACGGTGGGTATATATATCTAAAGACTACTGTACTGCACAGACTATTTTACCCGAAGAAAAGCCGTTTTCAGCTACCCACGAAACCCTCGCCTTCAGCTCCAGACCTGTGGCTATTAATGAGAAGGTAATTAATACTCACTTTATTAAAATATTCCGTTTACTCATGTGTGTATTTCAGAGATGCCTGACTAGTATCCGTCCCGGTGGGGGGCCTTCATCTCTTTATTACCCGACTGCGCAAGAAACACGGTAGTGTATTTGTAGTGAATGTACGTATGTATGTAATTTTGAGGTGTCGTTTAAATCGCCGTAATAGTGGTTGTCGGGTAGGTAGGTATTTTTATTTTATATTATATTATTTTATTTTTTTTCATTTTTTTTTTAATTTCATATTTCCAACTTTTATTTTATATTATTTTACTTTTTTACGACAATTAGCTTCTTACAGCAAAAACCTACAAGAATCACTATCATGCATGTTTTATGATTGTTTTATCTGTACCAATATACTGCTGATCCGGCCGTCTGCCGGCACGGATCTTACAAACAAAAGCCTTATAAATTATGTTAGGTAGTGGCAATAAGCGGCCTTGTATTTTAAAGAGTTGATTTAATGACTTGAATATTTTGAGATTTAGAATTAAGCATGAATTCTTCTCATTTCAGGTGTACCTACGCCTGGAAAAAACTTCACGACCCTACACCCATAATTTTCGCTTTGGGTTTACTGATTGTAATCCAACTATCGTCAAATCCTTTAGACAGAAACTCTGTCAATTAACAACCTGCATCTTTGGCCAATCCTTACATTCGTTACCAAACGACTTTGCTCATGAAGGTAATATCTTTTATTTCTTCGTAAAGCCATCAGGAAAGGTGTGCTATGGGGTCAACGACAAAGATGTAGGATGTTTACCAAATGAAATAAACGTCAATATTCCTCTTTGGGCCTTAATAGACCTATCTCATGATGTTTCTGCTGTAAAATTAATTGAATCTCGAATGATAAATGGAACTGAAGAATCGAAATCTTTGAATGAAGAGAATCTTATACCATCAACTAGAAATCTTTTAGTAAGTATCTCTTTGTTTTATAATTCTTCTCTAGATACCACTTTGTTTATTACCAGATTACTATTAGAAGAACATGTGTACCTTTGGACTTATCTTTTTATTTTAAACTCGAAAAGTATTGAGATTCAATTTTGCAATCAATTTTCGAATTCATTGCAAAATTGAATTCTTTATCGGACCATCTATTAATACTTGATACTAACTATCTGATATAATTATTCCTTAAATTTCTGTGCTGAATACGGTCGTTACTTAAGCGGTGTTGTCTATCTTCAGACGTGTCTATTTCACTTTTGGTATTATGAGATAGACGAATTGTACGATCCACCAACGATTCTTGTCAATTCTCGGGAAATATGCCTTTCATAGTTTAACGACAAACGAACTTCTCTCACAAACTCGTCATTAATTGTGTTACTTTGACTCAAAAGAACGCTTTTGCCAGACGACGTACTATGTGCTATATTTGATCTCCGTAAAGGCATGATTAAATAATCGCGTGTACTTAAAATAGGTAATTATAACTAAATAGTAGAAACCTACCAACTGAAACAATTCCTTCAATGAGAAGAAAACTGGTTTTATGGACTAATAATCTGATGTGCACTAACACCAATCAATTTTGAAATAAGTATCCAAATACCAACACGAAACAAAAATGTTAATAATAAGTATGTTATTATATATGCATTCTTGTTTCGTGTAAGTATAAATCTGCTTGAAGTGACCTTAACCCTTAAAATAATTCACACAGAATAATTTATTACAATAAATTTTTAATATTATATAACATTTTAATGAATTAATCATATGCTTTATAAACATTATCTGTCGTTTAAGTGTTATCTCCATACTCATAACAGTTAACTAAGATTAATAAAACAATTAATTTTCATCATGGAGGAGAGCAGACGTACCATAGAAATCTGGTACCACTGACACTGCTTCTAATACTTGCTATAGATTTTAACACATTTTAAGCTCTCGTTATGGAAGCGCTGACAACTCTACAATACTAAACTGAAGTGTTTGCTACTGTCTCTTGGTTGAAGCTGTTATTACTCCTTAGCTGCCTGGTGCAGTTGACAATATTAATTACGATTTAATGAGAATCCGTAATAGGAGTGTGCCACATAGGCTTTCTGTAAATCCATCCAAGACCCAAGTAATTATTGATAGCAACTCCAGAAAGTTCTCATGTGTCAATCGGTCACAACTCCCGCAGATTGTTTTTGGTGGTATTCCGATACCTCTCAGCCAAAAGGAAAAAAAATTAGGAATCCTAGTTGACCTTGAATTATCCTGGCACCCACAATTAAATCCAATAAGCCTTAAAATGTTTGCTTATACGGGATCATTGAAAAGACTACGCAGCTTCTCAAATAAAGCCAATCATATAAACTCGAGGGACTTCATAATTTTGCTTTAGATATATATTTGGCTTACGCAAGTATGATCACGACACAGAATTTCGTCCAAACCTCTAGTGGTGTGCAATACGCCTGCGCTCGAATGCTTGTATCCTTTTAGTATTATATAGTATTCTACTACTACTATCAATATTTCTGACGTTAGGCTATCAACAAATATATTAGCGTGTTCGTAAAAAATACTATTTTTGGTTAGCTATCTATCTAGTAACTAGGGGAGATCATTAATAATTCTAGAAAGAGAAACGGATCTAATGGTGATTCTGCAGAACGCCCATTTTTATCTTTGATTCTAATGAATTTACACCATTAATCTGCAGTTGCGCTTATATATCACTCAGAATTACACAGATTAAGGCACAGAGAGCCTCTTTCAAAATACTACTGGCCCAAGTTTTAGGAGCAGAGTTCCGTGACCTACGCAGTCAAACGCTTTTGAGAGGTCACAAAAGATATTCTAACTATCTTTTGTGAACTCTCAAAAGCGTTCATTCACTATCATTAGTTTCCTCCCAGGCAGTGAAAATATGCTATAACAAAGAAACACTGGCCCGGGCATCACTTGTACAACGCCCTTTAGTGAAAAAATCAAAATCAATGCTCCTTGATTTTTCCCATAAACTGAAACTGTTTCTGTCAGAGGTTCCCCACGGACTGAGCGTATATAAAACAATGACTTACCGTCGACGTCCTCGCTCACATTACTTGTCAACAAGTAATTAATCGTATTACACATTTTACGCAAATGACCCTTGGTGTTGCACTTATTGCATTTATAGCTTGCAAACCGACATTGGGATGACTCATGATTATCACGACCGCACACTGTACACTTCATTTTCCGGCACTAATAGTTTTGGCACTATTTACATGCTTGGTGATCTTGAACACCGGCGTCTGTTGTCCAAGGATAGCCGTGGTAATGGCAGCGCCCGCACGCGAGCACCGTACGTTCTCCGCCAGCTCCACCGCCTTGGCCAGGGTCAGCTCGTCGATGTCTCGCGCGAATAACTTATCTCGTTCATGTCCTGTTCCCATTCCCATCACGAACCAATCTCTTAACGCTTCCTCGTGCTGTCAGTCCTCGTAGCCTAGACGCCCACTGCGTATACGTCTCGCCCGGCTGTTGTACAGCCGCGTAAAAATTGTAACGCTCGCTGAAGCCGCATATTCTTGGAAGAAAATTCTCGTCCAAAGACTGCACTATCTCGTCATACGGTACTTCCTGGATGTTCTTCGGCAGGGCATGATCTTATAAGTACCGTCGCTAAAGTGCACTGATCACTAGCAGGATCGCCTGTCTTTGGACTCCAGCTGCATCATTCTTCGTGACGATGTCGTTTGCAATAAACCTTTGCGTAATTCGGCCTTTATACAACTTCCATTTTTGTTCAATTTGATCGAATGTGGACAAAATACCAAAACGATTATTTTTTAAAGTAGTGGGTAAAGTCATCGCCACTGTGAGGTACTTTTGGCCACATCATAATGTAGACAATTCTGTAGATCATAATCTGGAAACGATATATAGAATCTATTAAAATATAACTACATTTTAATTTACAGTTGTAGAACTTAAACGTAACTTTTTTCTTACAATCGAATTTGAATTAGAGTTAATAAATTGATTTACAAAGTGGTATTTATTTGCTTGCAGGGTGTTCTGAATAAGCAACATTGCCAAGATGATAAACGGGAAGAAAATAAATGTATTCCAACAGACAAACATGAATTACAGCAGAAGAAAATGCCAGTAAATAACTGGAGTACCAGTGCAGTTGAGGGGGAGTTAGGAAAGGAAAATCCCACTGCAGATGCTGAAAAACTTATTTTATTACCTGAAATTAAACCTGTAAGTTACTTAATCATTGTACTTAATGAAATTAATAATGAATTAAATTCGAAAAATTTCAAAATTATTTTGAAATCTTGTACCCTAAATCTAGGCGTAAGATTAGGCGTTATGTGTGTATGTATGTAAACTTCTGTGTCGCGTCCCAATACCTAGATGATCTGATGTATTTGACATGCCAGATGTCATTTGAATCACCCTATTGGTGGGACTGACATAGGATATAAAATTCAAGATAACGTCAGCAAAAGAAATGTGGAAGTTAGTAATGCACTTGCGACTCCTGAGTTGCAAGTGTCCACGGGCCTAGACTAAACTAAACTAAACAACTCTAAATTATTTATTTACTAAAAAAGAACCTAAAATTTGTAACACTTATACTCGTCTGTATATGTATCATAAGTATTATAACCACACCATTCAGTACCAACTTAATAAACTATAAACTTAATTCCTGCCTCAATTTATTTTTGAAACTTAGGATCAAATGAAAAATTTACTTGGAGATATCCATAACCAAAACATAAATGCTACAATAGAAACCAAAAAACGGATTTCATCTGATGATCTCAATCCAGCAGGAAACACAGACAGTGTAAAAAGTCACTCAAAAACAGAAGGTATGTAAGAATTAGAACGGTAACTTATTGATGTCTGATTAACAAAACATATAGGAATAAAGCAATAAGATATTCTTATATTACACTTACACAAAAATACAATAAAAAAAAACCTTCGGCTTTAAGCCCCGAAAGGATATACAGAAGGCTTATGACAGTGCTAGAGCTATTCTTAGGCACGAATGGGCCGGCTCGACCGGTGCGATATCACGGTCTCACAGAAAATCGATTGTGAAGTAACACTTGCGTTGCATTTCCCCGAAATGAGTGACGTTTCCGGAGACCCAACTATTCTCTTTCTCAACTCCTCACTCTTCCTTCCCCTTCCCGCATCCCCCCATCCTCCAACCCCTTCAAAAGCGGGCACGGCCCTTACGACTTGAGTTGCAGGTGTCCGTAAATGGTTTTTGTCACTTACCATCAGGTGACCCGTCTGTTCGTCTGCCCCCCTATAGTATACAAAAAACGTTTCAGATGCCCATTTCCTGCCTTCTGTAGTTCTCGGTAGAGTAGAACAAGCCTTCCCCGTTGCTTTCGTAAAGGTGTCTTAGAGATCGGATATCTATCAAACAGTTTATATAGTCCTACAGTGCCTGCTAGTCCCCTGCTACGTCAGTGGCACCAAATTCTACTTGAATAAAGGGTGAAAACTTTGATACGCCCTCTGCTTAACCCTTCAGGAATACAGATGTAAGCGTATGTAAAATAGGTAGATTATCAAGAAAAAAATGTTCATAAGCTAATACTTGTAATTCTCAACATGTGTAGCTTGGTATAGACGTTTTCACATACATTATTTTAAATTACTTACAAATATATTATTTCTAATAAATGTGTTTTATAATAAACTGTTTATTGGTGAAATGAGATCGTGTTGAACACTGCACAGTGCCGGCAAACTGGCCCAGACATCAACCCGCCAGGAAAAAGAAGCATCATTCTTCATTCTTCTCTCCTTTTCACATAGCCACACATACACATAGCCCTTTTATTCACATACAAACCAATACCACGCCTAGAATACCAATTCAATTTACTATCAAGTCTCTTATTTCTAACTGCGCCGCGCCTAATTGTCGTGATCGTGATATTTAACTGCCTTAATTATTTCTAAATAAATACTCTCTCCAATACAAGAATATACGACTGAAAGTGCCGGAGATTTGCGCTTGACTTTATAATCTATAGCAGTCAAGTAAATGTGTAGACATATATTCCCCTGTAGGTAACGGAATCTCTCCCACCAATGTTGCAGTGAACGATCTAAGTCCTCTACGCTTTCACGAAGTCCATGGACGGTGTATATATATATCTAGAGACTGCAGTACTGCACAGATTACTTTCGCCGAAGAAAAGCCGTTGTCGCCTACCTCCGAAACCTTAGTCTTCAGTTCCAGGCCTGTAGCTATTAATGAGAAGGTAAGAATTATACAATACAGTACAACACAATCTTTTGTATTGTACACTATAAAAGGAAAGTTACAATAAATAATAATAATTAAAAAACATACCAATATGGTACAAACGGCTGTGTTATTGCTGATTGTGATTTCTTCTAGATAGCCTAGATGGAGATGCAATAGATTTGTGTACAGGGTAGTGTAAACGTGTTAATAAATTGCTGAATAGCAAAATAAATCTTCTAGCGTACGTCACACACCTTTGGGGTGAGGCTATGGATAGGCATGGGGAGTCCTTGGCCATCAGCCTCGACATTGCCAAGGCCTTCGATAGGGTGTGGCACCGCTCGCTTCTCTCCAAACTTCCTGCATTTGGTCTGCCACCTAAACTCCTTTTTCCTAATTGCCTGCAACTGGGTTGCTGCCTTCCTCCATAAGCGCCGCATTAGGGTTCTCTGCGACGGCGCGGCCTCAGACTTCCACGAGGTAAGCGCTGGTGTACCTCAGGGCTCCGTCCTATCGCCTACGCTGTTTCTTCTGCATATCAATGACATGTTGGCCCTTGGCAATATACATTGTTATGCAGACGACAGTACAGTGCACGGGCGATATTTCGGGCATCCTACTGCCAAGCTGGCAGATGTTGAGGAAAAACGACAGGAGCTTGTCGCTGGGCTCGACCGGGTCTTGAGCCGCATTTCCCAATGGGGCTGTGAGAATCTGGTCGAGTTCAGCGCCAAGAAAACACAAGCGTGTGTGTTCTCTACCAAAAAGTCTCCATTCCTTCCCCTTCCTACTCTTCAGAGCACTCAACTGCCACTGCAGGATAGGCTTAGTATTCTGGGTATGGATATTCGCCGGGATCTCAATCCGCGCGATTACATCGAGAGTGTCACTAAGGCGGCCTCGCGTAAGCTCGGCGTTTTGAACAAGGTGAGACGGTTCTTCTCGCGGGAGCAACTGTGTCTTTTGTACAAGACCCAGGTTCGCTCCTGCGTAGAGTACTGCTCTCATCTCTGGGACGGCTATGCGTAGTATTTGCTTGACGCTCTCGATCGGTTGCAGCGGCGCGCAGTCCGCATTATCGACTGTCCTGAGATCACCCAGTCTCTTGAGCCTCTGCAGTTGCGAAGAGATGTCGCCTCTATGGCAGTCCTCTATCGCCTACATCACGGGGAGTGTTCTGATGAGCTCTTCCAATTGGTCCCACCTTCTCTCTTCCTCTACAGGACTACACGTGCTGGCCTGAGGAGTCACCGTTTGTGCGTCGAAAATATACGTACCCGAACTAAACGGTTTTTCTCTTCTTTCCTGTGCCGATCGGTAAAAGCCTTTAATTCTCTACCAGCGCACGTGTTTCCTTCCCACTTTGATCCCGGGTCTTTTAAGCGGGGCGTGAAAAAGCATCTCACCAGACCGTCATAGTGTGGGTCACCATGCTGCATTGACTAGACATGCAATGAGGATGGTGACCACCACTCTTTGACTCCACCTATTGCTTTCCATCAGGCAAAGTGGAGTCACTATGGTAGGCTAATATAAAAAAAAAAAAAACCATCCAGTACCGATGCAGATGCGTTAAGAAAGCGGAGTGTAGCTAGTAATACATCGAAATCGACAGTACTGAATACGAGGCGAGCACTGTAAGGTGGCCACGCTCCATGCCCGATCTAATGTAATCCATAATAATAAGGGTTGTAGTGGTACTGTGACCAGGCGAAATCGGGACTCAAAAGGATTCAGAAGACTGAAGTTGGTTAGATTATTGGATTTTATGTAGAGCAATGCAACATTTTTATCGCCAAAATTAGTAAGGTTCTTAAGTCTAGGCGGTGTGACGGATTTCTACTTGTGAGGTGTTAGTCTTGTGATTTGAATCGTCTAAACAGTGTTTGCGATATAGTGATTCAAGAAGGCGTCTGTCCGAAATAGTGAGAATTCAATAAGTAAACTATTTATCGACACGTAGGTAGATAGGGGTAGTCGGATTTTCTAATATTTTACTATGTTATTCTAGTGTAGCTATTAGGTACTTCAATAAAAATATATAAATAATATATTATAAAATATATAAATATTGTTAGAAATCAGAAGAGGTTTGAGTTAAAAATAAATTTAGTAATATTAAGAGTAAGCTGCACTTTCCACAGGACATCGGACCATTGTATATCCTTGTTTCCCACCTCGATGCCAGCATATTTAGCACAGTTCGGCAACACCTGTCAACCTTACCGTTTTCACGATGCATGCCTGATGTAATGAAGTGGAGTGTGCTACCCAACTCATTTACCCAGTTTTGAAATGCAGCACTTTCGAACATCCGCCGCGGTCGCAGACAATTGTGGCTTGAGTTCAGAATAAAAACACAGAGTTTGAGAAAAATCTCTTAAGCTCATCTGTATCTTGCCGGTACAACGCGTACAATAGGCAGTATTTAGAGAAAGCATGATTACTAGAATGTGTTTAAATCCATTGGAATCAGGGAGAGGCCCAAGAACATCGGTGTGCGTATATGAAATGGAATTGCCGGCTTAGCCCAGGACTCTATAGGTAACAAAGGAGCCCTAGGTACCTTTTTATGTTCTAGGCAAGTTAAACAGTGGCTTATATATTTTTGAATCAACTGTCGAAGGTCCGGAAACCAAAAATGGCGCAGTATGCGGTCAGTAGTTCTATCAATGCCAACATGCTCATGATCATCGTGGGTCAACATGATCATGATCAAACAAAGTAAACGTGATTCCTCCCCGGTCGGTGTGTACAGGTAATACAATAAGTCATTTTTGATCGAATATCTAGTCGTATCTAACTGACCATCTCTTAACTCAGACATAAGATCTAGCATCTCCGCGTCAGCTGTTTGCGTGCAATCCGTCACTATTCTAAAGTTAATACCAATTAAATAATGGCGGAAATGCTGCAATGAGCGTACTATAGCTAAGGTCTAGAGCTCGTAGCTATGATAACGAGACTCAGCGCCCTGGGACGATTTACTAAAATAAGCACTGACTCTTTTCATCCTACCGGAGTGCTCCTGCAACAAGATTGCACCAAAACCGACCGAACTAGCATCAGTATGAAGTTCGGTGGGTAACTTAGGATCGAATATCGCTAATACAGGCTTATTAGTCAGACATTGAATAATATATTCACGAGCCGCGTTCTGCCCTGGACCTCACTAATATAATGGTTCGCATTTTCTGAGTAATTTAGTAATAGGAAATGTTTTGGACACATACCCCGAGACATACCTACGAAAATAGCCTTTTGGGCCATTTTACTTTTGTGGGTATAAAAATAAAAGTCTCAATTTTACCAGTGCTCGGCCGCACCTGACCATGACCAATAAGCTTTCCTAGGTTCTACTTCGGTGTTCATAAAAGTATTTTTTTTAGTTGACAGAAAATTTCGCTTTACTAAGAACGACCAGTCACGACATACAAATCTACCTGTATTGACACCTCTGGTAATTCTAAAATTGTAGTTACGTACGAGGTAGACTCAAAGTCCCGACTTCCTACTCCCCGCATTAGTCGATAAGTAGGAATACGATTAAAATTAAAATGTTTCAAGCGTGACTCCGAAATCAGTGTAACGTCGGACCCACTATCGACCAAAATATCAAAAGGTACTTTTTGAACTACAGCTACACTATCGAAGTTTTTGTCATTTGGGCCCTAAGATCGTTGTCTTTGGAAACAAGCGTCGATAACATAACCATTATGTTTGCAAAAAATACACAATTTAGCCGCCTTACACCTAGCTGAGAGTACAGAGTTAAATGTTGGTGCGACAGAGTCCTGACGGGTTGTTGGTGCCTCTGTTCTGTATTTTTTTGGGCAGTACCATTTTTTGTGGCCAGTTTTGCCGCAGTTGGCACATAGAGCATCACTTGACCTGGGTGCCTCAAGTTTACGCGGGTTAGATGATACATGGATAGATGGACGGACAGCATTATTGGAGTTTCGAGAATCGACTTTTGGTTTGACGTAAACCGACAAGAAATCCACCATGTCTTTTAACTGTAGCTTAGCATTGGAAGTCGCAGCTTTAATCTGGGGATCGGTAAAGCCCTGCCGGATAATGGTAACCTTCAACTCTTCCGATAGGCCCTTAACAATATTAAGACGCAACATAGGTTTACGAGCGTATACTGCGTATGTTGACTATTTATTTGAACCTGTGGACATGACTTCAAATAGCACCATGGCACTATCGAGACACAGCGATCTGAATTCGATCAGAAAGTTGTTCCACGTACGGTCGTGCGTGACCCAGTCGTTAAACCAAGATTTTGCGGCACCTCGCATTTATTTAATTGCTGAGCGCGATCAGCCTCTGCGCACCAGGTCAAAATCATGCACACTAGGATCAAATGATGATACGTAAAATTGTTGCGATCTTACTTGAATTATATTAGGTAATGCTCCAATAATCCTGTCCACTACGTCCAAATCCCGCGCTGCGCACGAAGCGGTGGCCTTGTTCAACCGCGACGTATCGGTCGTGTCAGTCAGGGATCCCTCTGTTTGCTTGCGATCAAAAATTTGATTCAGCGCAAGTTCACGTGAACTATGACGATGTTCATACGAACTGTCACGACGTCTACGGGAAGAACACGAGACTTCACGATGCCTAGATGATCTATCATCCTTTCGTCTCCTATTGTCACCTGGCGGTGGAGTATTGTGACGTGAGACCGAACCGCCTCGATCCCGGGACCTACTTCTGACACGCGAATGGCGTCGTTTTTTTTTTATACTAGAAGAACGTCCCGACATGTTATATCGATATGAGGAAAACACGCACTATAATTTTAAATAACACGAAAATATAACCTCAAAGTTCAAATAATAAAAGGCGATTTTATTAGTTTGGATAAAAATAGCGATTTTGTAATCGAGCGAAAATAAGTGAGTCTTGCAAGTTCAATCCCACTTCTGATGTTAGAAATCAGAAGAGGTTTGAGTTTAAAATAAAAAGAACAACACTGATTTATTATTTATTGTACACTGATGCGTAACTAAGTAACAGTAATCAAATATTTAGTGAAATCAGTCTAGTAACGTCCGTCGACTCCGAGCGCTGCCAGCTAAGTGTACTCGAGCCTGCTATATCGCTCGTATTTATACTGCGCCGCTTGGTTCGGCGTCGAGGGTAGAAGTATTTTGTAACAATATATATATATATATATATATATATATATATATATAAAGTAGGGACTTTCAATTTTCTTTCAATTTCCTTTTCTTAAATGTTGTGCGCTATTACTTACACAGACTAGATTCTAGTACAATATTTTTCTTGCAAAAAGTTTTAAATAAAATAAATAAATACATGTTATATCAAGGACTTTTTAAGTATGCTGCCGATCTGTACAGTATACGTCTGTCGTCTACGAAAAAATTATTCCACCGACATAAGCCTTGCAAATTATGTTAGGTACTAGCGAAAAGTTAGCGGCCTCGTTCTCGAAAAAGCTGATTTTATGACCTAAATATTTTTAGATTTAGAATTCAACATTGAACTCTTCTCATTTTAGGTTTGCCTTCGCTTGGAAAAAGTTTTCATGCACCATTTCAGTTTTTTTGGCTTTGGGTTTACTGATAATGATCCAAAAATCGCCCTTATGCCAAAACTGTATGAATTTGGAACCAATTTCTCATTCTTCAGAAATGTTTTAAATGACTATGTTCTTGAAGGTAATACCTTCAATTATTTCGTGAAGCCATCAGGAATAGTGTGCTATGGGTTCAACAACATAGATATGTATTGTTTACCACAAATAATAAACGTCAATAAGCCGCTTTGGGCAGTAATAAAACTATCTGATTCTGTTCCTGCAATAAAATTAATTGAATCTCGAATGATTAAAGAGATTGAAGACTTGAAACCTTTGGATGAAGTTAATCCTTTACCTTTAGTAAGTATCTAATGTATTTTATTATTTAGATCAGATATAACGCGTCAAGTTTGGATAAATGGCTTCTAATAAATTTGAATTGACTTTGAACATAAACGGAAACGGATATCTTTGTCACATTTTAGGAAGTAAAACCTGCAAGCAGAGAAAAACAAAACGAGAACTTCATATTCGAGTCACCAGCACCTTCAAATAGTCAGTCATTTGAGAAGTCTGGTCCCCCATCAAGTAAGTTCTATTATTCGTAGATTTATTTTCAATGACTTCAAATAATAATCATTAGGCGGTTGAAACTGCAGCTGATACATCAAGTAACATAATATATATTACACATTACTAGTATTTTTGAACTCCTTAAGCCAAGTTAAATAACTGTTGTTAGGAGTAGGTATAGCGCATATTCGCAAGAGACATTTCTTTATAGAAAGTCCTACGCTTTGTGTATGTACGTATACTTAAAAATATTTCTAAATTCAAGAAATAAAGATTTTTGATTGTTTTTTTCTTTAGCTAGCCTCACTACAGTCAACGATGCTTCCCAGAAGAACACCGGAGACTTACGCTTCCATTCAGTACACGGGAAATTTATTAAAATCTCTGCCGACCATTCTACTGCAAAATGCGAAATAGCTTCTATAGAACTGAATAAAGGGATTCATGAATACTACGCATTTAGCTCCAGGCCTGTTAATTTTAACGAGAAGGTGAATAAGCTAATAATAGGACTGGTTTCTAATATTTATATATTATTATAATATAAATATATTTCTGTACCATTGACATGTGATAATACTTTCATCAATCTATTTTATGTTGTTATAATAATGTAGTACATGGATGTTATAACGTAGATCATTTATTACAAAACGCGTTCAAATAAAAATATAAAAATAGTAGACTCCAGTCTGTATGGAGTTAGATTAGCCCTACCCAGCGGATCTTTGTAAGATATATTTTGTGAGTACGAGATTGTCTGTTAACTTTTCGATCGTGACCATCGAGTAACTTTATCGAAGTGAGCATTTAAACGAGCTCGAATGACGCTTTTGCGAGTGTGATTTGCAACGTTAGGCAGTTTTGACAATTCTACTGTTAACTTCTTCACTTGCGAGCAAGTTAACTTTGCCACTTAGCTTTTGGTAGTGAAAGTGAAAACGTTAAACGATAATTATAATAGTTTTTTACAAAGTTCTTAATATAATATTCTTGTTGATTTAATTCTAGAAAGATATGGCAGCTCGTAATTTTTTAGCTATGAATCCTCCAACAGCATGTTTGTCGACAGCAACAGCACAAGACGAGCGTAACTAAGCACTTAACCAGGGTTCGTGGAGAGGCTAGCATTTAAGCAGATAATTCCCTTTCACTTCTTCCATTCACCGGTTTCAATTATCGTCCTTCCAAGAAGACCATCGGCTTACTAAGATCTCCATGTCCAGCTATAAGAAAACATTTTTTTTATGTTATTAATGCCATCTGTTTCGTTTGAACGTCTAGCGTTTGGTTATGAATTCATGAATTTAGTCTTGCAGAGTAGTCAGTCCAGTGACATGCGCCCTTTATGCTTAATAATATGAATGTCTAGGTGACTATCTTTTTAGCCTTTTGAATGTTAAAGTGGCATTCATTAAGTGCACAGTATGTTTGCATGGTTTCCTAGTCTCGTTCTCATGATAGTAAAATATTGTAGTCAAGTTTTCGGTAAAACGACTGTTAAATACAGAGTATATATGTGTGTAACACTAGCTTTATAAATAAAGTATCTTGGTTGGTGTAGTCAAAAGCCTATTGCATACCAGTACATTGTCACTAAGCGAACAATTATAACTCACATTAAATGTTATGATGTTGGTTCGAATGATAAATATAAAGAACAGCAACTTTATATTCCTTTTATTATCATTTCAGATCTATCTTAAGTTGGATGAAGTATCAGACCAAGATTTCAATAGTTTCTGTTTTGGTTTTAATAGTTGTGACCCTGGCCTGTTACCTGATCTTATGAATAGACTTTGTCCATCTCGTTCCTGTATTTTACAACCAGCTATGATAATCTTACAAAATAAATACTGTGTAAAAGATAACTACTTGCATTTCTACGTAAATAATGTAGGAGAAGTACACTATTGTATTAACGACACAGAAATTGAGGCTGTTAAGCTGACCTTTTCTTTTCCTCTGTTTGTTTACGCTTCTCCTTTATGGGCAGTAATTAAAGTTACCAAAAAAGTTTCTTCAGTAACTTTGGGAAGATTAAAATCGGATTCATTAAAATCTTTTTCTACTGAAGAAGTTACACCACGCGAACATGTTACAGTAAGTATGATCAGTATTATTTTACAGCGATTGTAAAGTTTAGGTTAATATATTACTATGTCTATAACATATTATACAGTGTTCCAGAAAGGTGTGGTTATATTTTGGATTCGTAAATAACATAATTTTTCGTTCGTAAATAACCCTATTTTGAAATTGACAATTCAAACTAATTTTCTAAGCTTTCCAATTGTTCCTTTAGACAGAGCAAACTGCTCTTCGGATGAGAGTTAAATGAAAGAGTTTATAGAAAAATTAAAACGGAATACATTACATACCCGTAACTTCGTTACATTTCAGAAAGAAAGTACTGAAATCAGAGAAGTTCGGAACAATGACATCAAAATAAAGTCACCATCGCCATCAAGTGGTCAAACAGAAGAAAAGGCTGGTTTGTTCCGTGGTAAGTAGTGTTTCATTTTATGCAAGACACTTAACTATATGACGTTTTTTATTGTAATTCTGACAAAAGTATACATATATTACACGATGATTGGTTGAGTCATTAAGAAGGAATGAATCGGGTGCTACGGCTCACATTGGGGGAGGTCCAGCTGTGGAGCATAGTAGACTAATTGATTAAGGAGTTTTTTTTTTATTATTTTATGGAGGGATAGACGAACAGACGGGTCACCTGATGGTAAGTGACAACCGCCGTCCATGGACAACTGCAACTCAAGAGTCTTAAGCGCGGCCAGCCTTTTAAGGGTGATAGGCAAGGGGTATGCGGGGAGAGGAAAGGAGAGAGGAGGAGATAGGAATTGGAGAGTCCTGTCTCCAAAGACAGGACTAGTTGTGCCTCCGGAAACCTCACTCATTTCAGGGAAATGCAACACAAGCGTTACTTCAAAACCGGTTTTCTCTGAGGCCGCTGTATCGCACCGGTCGAGCCGGTCCATTCGTGCCTAAGCATGGCTCTACCACTTTTAAATACTTGTTTTGTCTCTGCATCGCCCTAAGGTCGGCTGGTAGAAAATGCCTACGGCATTAAGTCCACCTTTGACACATATTGTGCCTAAAGTATAAATAAATAAATAAATAAATACATAATAATAGAGGGGATAGAAAAATTAAAGTATTTTATTTTTGTTTTGTTTTTAGGCATCACCACTCCTGTCAATAATACATCCCAAGAGAACTGCAGCGATCTACGCTTCCACTCAGTCCATGGAAAATTTATTAAAATTTCTGCCGATGGCTCTAATGCAAAATGCGAGATGCCTGTTGATAATTTGTTTGTTTGGTTTGACGAGTGTTTCGCGTTTAGTTCCAGGCCTGTTGATATTAACGAAAAAGTAAGTAGGAAACAGATTGTAATGTCACCTACCGACTCTTCATGAAGAACAAGTGGTCTGTAAAATTATTTATAATAAAGCGATGAGTACTACAGGTGCCAAATGCGTTGCGATGCTATACGATTCGAGTATTTGTGTTCCTACGCTGTCGGCCAATTCGCGGCGTTCCTCTCCTCGTCTGTTTTAAAAAAAGCGGTAAACCAGATAATATTGAGAACTAAAATGTTTTAGTAACATTTTCTATAATGGGTTAGATACCTGAAACGCTACCTTATGGTGCTCCAAAGAAAAGTTGGTCTATCGTTAAACTTGTATTTTATAACATAGTATGCAGTTTAGTTTCATTACTTTTGTGATTTTTGTATACATTCGTCTATTTTTAGATAAGATATAAATAAATAGAATAATGTTTTTATTTAGGCCTCTTTTTATACCCAAGACATTGTGTTGGATGTTGTTAAAACTCTGTGATATATTCAAACATAATATCATAGTTTTCTGTGCCTGTGGAACCCTGTATCCGTTAACCGTTGTATTTACGTTTATAATATAAGTAAACATTACTAATACCGAGACGTGTAACTGTATATCCTTGTTATTCTCGTTCCAGGTTTACATAAAGTTTGAAAAAGTGACAGACAATTATTCATTCAAAATGTTCTCTTTTGGTTTCACTAATTGTGACCCTAGCCTCTTATCTACTATTAAAAAGACTCTTCCTTTTCATCTAGACTCTTACGTTACTTGTTTGCAAAACAAATACTGTGAAAAAGACAATTATATGTATTTCTACGTAAATAAATCAGGAGAAATACACTATGGGAGTAACGATGAGGAGATGGGTATCTGTTGCAGAGGAATAAATACCAGATCTCGTGTTTGGGCAGCAATTAAACTATCCAAGAGCGTTTCTTCAGTAACGTTGGAAAGAAAAAAAACGGATTCCTCTAACCCTATTTTCGCAGGACTGTCATCGGCAATCAATGATTCTACAGTAAGTAACCTTCCTCTTCTTAATATTCGTAGTTAATTTTTAAACCACTTTAAACAATCACAACAATCAGCAATCGGATAATCTCACTCAATCAAGAAAACAAAACGCAAGCATTGCTCAACAACGGGTTATAAGTGAGGCCCTGGTGTTTTCGGATATATGACTCTCCCAATTTGAAAGTTATGGAACATCTTCGGTGTTCGTCAATTATTCAAATCATTATTATTTTAATTAAAAGTTATGCCCAAGGTTAGTCTCACTTAAATTTGAAGTAAATAATCTCTAAAGGTGTCCACTACGGGATGTAGTATACATATCTCAATTTTGGGGCATTGGAGTTGAACATTGCTATATCCTATCCTTGAAGCAAAGTGTTTGAGGGCAATACATAACTACATCACGTCCATAAATTATAAAAAAATACACAAATCCTCGACCTCTATGATCTTAATTTAGTTCTTTCGTTTTTTTTCTTTCTTTAAAAGACTTTCAAATTTATTAGAATCCGCCCAAATTAACTTTAAATTTGGAAATACATATATAATAGCTAACGATTTGGCCATTCTTTAGCTTTCCAACTGTTTCTTTAGACAGAGCAAAATGCTTCTCAGATGAGAGTTTTCGGGATCAGCTGTTCGGGTGGCTGACCCGATAAGTTGTTAAGAGTACTTTTCCCACGTCTGTGCCAGCTGGCTGATCGAGGTGAGGATACCTACTTAGCCTGCCAGGCTGTATAAGCTGTCGAACCGTAGCTAAGCAGATTTATACTAGGAGCAGGGAAAGGTGTCTATGTTAGCCGGCCAGACTGGATAGTCGTTGAACCGTAGGTATTGAAGTGACACACCAGGGAATGGTTGGAATGGACTTGTATTTATTTGAAAGTATCCTAGTTATATGTACACTTTTGACTATTAAGTAGCATAGTCAGTTTACCGCACAATACATGTATTAACCAATAAATATAATAATCGATCTGTAGGCAACCAATTGGATTACGTTGCTGTTTTCATTGTCTGTGTGCGTGAGTATAAATTATGCCACGTATAAAAACGCTTTCTCGATTGTATGCAGTGCGAGCGGATGCGTACTCCCTTAATGCATGTTTCGGGCTCCCTGGTACGTGGCTTGTGGACGTCACAGAGTTAAACAAAAAATAAAACTGGCATCTAATATAAACGGAATATATTACATACCTATTTTCGTGACATTTCAGAAAGAAAGTACTGAAATCAAAGAAGTTCAGAACAATCAGAACGTCAAATTAAAGTCACGCCCGCCATCAAGTGGCATAACACAAGACAAGGCTGGTCTGTTCCATGGTAATTACAGTTAATTTTATGCAAGACATGTAAATATGTTAAGTCTTTTATTGTACTCCTTACAAAAGTTTACAAATTGCACTATGATTGGTTAAGTAATTAAGGAGTAACGAACAAACTCAATCAATCAATTAAAGTGGCTGGGAAAGATGCTGAAGCCGGAGGACCAAGTGCTACGGCGCACATTGGGTTAGTTCTATTCTCAGCGTTGGACTGTAGTAACAGTACTGGAGCCTTTAGGCCCGAATAGGCCGGCTCCATCGGTGCGATACCACGGTATCACAGAAAACCGGTTGTAAAGCAGCGCTTGCGTTGTGATTCCCCGAAACTATTAAGGTTTCCGGAGGTCCAACTCCCGCGGGCAGCGCACTTGCGACTCTTAAGTTATGGACTGGTTGACACTTTTCATCAGGTCGCCCGTATAAAAAAGTAGTAGAGTAATTGACTGATGAAGGAGTTTCAGATATATATAATAATAGAGGGCACAGAAAAAGTAAAGTATTTTATTTCTGTTTTGATTTTAGGTATCACCACTCCTGTCAATGATACATCCGTAGAGAACTGCACCGATCTCCGCTTCCACTCAGTCCATGGAAAATATATTAAAATTTCTGCTCATAGATATAATGCAAAATGCGAAACGCATGCTGATAATGAGATTTTAAGTTCTAAAGAGTACTTCGCGTTTAGCTCCAGGCCTGTTGATATTAACGAAAAAGTAAGTATGAATCAGATTATAAGGCCACCTACCGTCCCTCTCCTCGTCTCGCCTCCCCACGCGCGTCCACTCGTTTAGAAACGCGGAGAAACATATAATGTTGAGAACATTAATGTTTTAGTAGCATTTTGTGTTCTTATCTGAAACGCTACCTTATGGCACTCTGAAGAAAAGTGCCTAGTCGTTAAAAATGTTTTTTTTATAATATTGTATACAGTACAGTTTCATTACTTTTGTGATTTTTGTATACATTCGTCTAGTTTTAGACACGATTTAAATAAATTGAGTTATGTTTTCATTTAGGCTTCTAATTACCGCAGACATTGTGTTAGATGTTGTTAAAACTCTGTGATATATATCAATTATTATATCTTTTTTTTTATTCTATAAGGGCACAGATGAACAGACGAGTCACCTGATGGTAAGTGACAACCGCCGTCCATGGACACCTGCAACTCAAGAGTCGTAAGTGCGTTGCCCGCCTTTGAGGGTGATGAGGGATAGGGGGATGCGGGTAGAGGAAAAAAGACACAGGGATTAGGAGATGGGAAAGGGGAGAAGGGGTTGAGGGAATAGGAAGATTGAGTTGGGCCTCCGGAAACCTCATTCATTTCGGGGAAATGTAACCCAAGCGTTACTTCACAACCGGTTTTCTGTGAGGCCGTGGTATCGCACCGGTCGAGCCGGCGAGTTCGTGCCTAAACATGGCTCTACCACTGTTAACTTGTATCCGCTAACCGTCGTATTCACAATTATAATATAAGTAAATATTACTAATACCGGTCTGTTATTCTCGTTCCAGGTTTACCTAAAGCTTACAAAAGTGACAGAGAACTGTTTATTCAATAATTTCGTTTTTGGTTTTACTAATTGCGACCCTAGCCTACTATTTAATATGACGAAGCCGTTTTTTTATCATAATGGCTTTTATCTCACTTATTTAGATAACCAACACTGTAAAAATGACATTTGTATGTTTTTCTACGTAAATAAATCAGGAGAAATACACTATGGGATTGACGACGAAGAGATGGGTATATGTTGCCGGGGAATAGATACCATATCTCGTGTTTGGGCAGTATTTAAAGTAACCAAGAACGTTTCTTCAGTAACGTTGAGAAGAACAAGAACGGTGACCTCTAAACCTATTTCTGCAGGACTGTCTTCGGCAATCAATGATTCTACAGTAAGTAAACTTCACTTTCTTAATGTTCAATGGAAGTTTTTAAGTCACTTTAAACCGAATCAGAAGCTCCTCCCATTTTGAAACGATTTAATAAGTTTCTTCATTCAACTGTTTTGGTGTACGTTTTTTCTGGTATATCATCTGGTGGTAAATGAACCGGTACCGCCGCCCATTGACACCTACAACTTAAGAGCTGCAAATGTTTTACCCGTTTTTGAATGGAGGTGCAAGTCTGTTACCCGTTTTTGAATGGAGGTGCAAGTGTGTTACCCGTTTTTGAATGGAGGTGCAAGTGTGTTACCCGTTTTTGAATGGAGGTGCAAGTCTGTTACCCGTTTTTGAATGGAGGTGCAAGTGAAGAGGAGGAGTTAGATCTCCGATAACCTCAATCAATCGGAGAAAAACAACCCCAACCAGTTGTTGAGCAAACAAGAGTACATTAACACAATACATTCCTATGTATGACTATCCCCAGTTTAAATGTTACGTACGTTTTTGGTATTCGTCAATTTATACAAATGATTATGTTTCTTATTCTCACAAAGATTTGATTTTTTTTTAATATTATACATCTTCATTCTGGAAATTAAATGAAATGAATTGTAATGTAAATGCAATATCTTATCCTTCATATGGTTACCAATAATCATTTTCAGACTGCTAAGCCTACAGAAGAACAAACAGATAAATTAAATGTTCACAAGAAGAAGTCGCATGAAATATTACCAGAAACAAAAATAACGGAAAGTAACACCAGAATTGAACGTAAAGCCAAATGGGGGGTCTGTATACATCATTATTTTCATTTACTTATTATGACTATTCGTGATTTGAGTGTTTGTGAAGTCCCCCACGATACAGGTACTTTTCTACGTATGGACCTTCAAATCGTAAATACACTATTTAAAAATTCTCTTTTATATTTTATTTCTTTTTCTTTTCATTATTAAGTAAGTAATCCTGCATTAGGAATAATTCCTGTATCACGGGGGCTTTACAAACATTCAAATAACTGACACAAATAACACCCAGACCCGGACAACTAATTGTGGATCTAAAAAATGTTTGTCTTGTGTGGCAATCATCGTATAACCACTGGACTAACATGCCAACCGACTGCTATCGCTTTAAAATACAGCGGACTCGAAAACCCCTCGAACTGTTAGCTAGCACTTGCTTATATCAGGTGGGTGATTATCACTTTTACTTGTCATGACTTTCAGATAATTTAACAGATTTTCATGTAACTTCAAGTTTTGTTATGTTCACCATTTTGATGATGATGTTGATTTTGAATGTTGTCAATATTTGACAACTTTCAAAATCAAAATCCTTTCTTTTGTTTATACCGATTGCAGATATTTATAATTGTCAGGAATAGCAAGGCACGAAATATCATATGATTATTTTTCTAATATAGTTAGTATGGTCTGACTAGTTCGTTATTTTTCAAATAACCAACTAGTCATACCATTTATGTCAGAAGTAATAGCATATGACAACAGCAAAGCTATTCGACGTCTGAGGTTTATTGGAAGGTGCATGGTTTCCCAAGTCTCACATGCATGTTTGGCATCTCAATTCTAGTCATGCTTAAAATCCGCGACAGGTATGACTCACCTACTTTACAAGTCTGGTAGTGCACTGGATTTAAAATAACTAAACACCCATTAGCTGTTTACTTACAGTCTACAAATTATTTACGTCTATTCTGAGAGTAAAAATAACACTTGTAACTAATAACAACATAATAGCCTACTCTCAGAATCGATGTAGAAGTGGGGCATGTAACCAAAAAGATTTGGCGACATGTTGGATAGATTATAAAAAAGCCTATGACTCTGAGCATTTGTGGTTCCTGAGGCTGATGGAGTTGTATAAGATTGACACTTTCTTGGAAGCATGTATGTAGCAATGGAGAATGGTTATTTGCTATCCAGGTGTTCGACAATCTCAAGGTTACAGTGAGTATATAAAGATCAGGCGAGGTATACCTCCGGAAGGGACCTACCGGAAGGGACTCAAACTGTCTTCCTGAAATATATTTCAGGAAGACAGTTTGAGTCCCTTCCGGTTTTGTTTAGCTTTGAATAATGTCAGTACTATTTTAAGCACTCCGGGCTAGGCTATCCTTTGCGTCAGGTAATTTCCCACCTCCTTTTAATGGATAATTTGAAACTGTTTGCCTGCAGCAATTTGCAGTTAATTAAATTACTAGATGTAACTAACACGTTTAATAAATGTATCTATATGGAATTTGGTGTAAATAAAGGTGCAGTCATGCATGTAATTATAGGCAAGATCGACAGAGAAGATGGAATCTGAAGGGTTTGAACTTTCAGATTCCATACACTTGTCTTAGGTATAAATTAATTGATTAACTAATTCACGTCTAAAAAAAAGTATTTATTGATACAAGCGTTCGTACACTGCTAACCGCTCGTCAAGTGCACCATCCACGTTCATAAGTAATGAGACTGTATATCCTGGAGAATTGTGGGGATCGTGGTTTTTAAATGTCAGGATCCTCCAGAATCAAAGATTATTTCTTCTCTGTTAACGTGGAGGTACACCGGCATGTAGTAGCAGTTGATAACGGGCACACTCCGCTTGGTCTAGGGAAATAGAACTGGGACAAACCTGTATAGCAGATCTATACAGATCGTATAGAGAGAAGGAAGAGCAAAGAGCTGGACATGGACGTTTTTATCGAGCCTTAAACAGGCCCGATGTATATCTAATATCATCTGTGTCCTGGCTACGTTCCGGTGATCTCTTCGGAGAAACTAAAGGTTTTATCTGTTCAATTACAGAGTTAGTTGTTATGACAAACAATTGTCGGAGATATATCCTGAAGGACGGCACAAACTGTATTTCTCAGCCATGTCATCATCCCGGTGAAACTCTCAGGCATCATTCCGGTTGTTTTCTTCTTGCCATCGTCGAGTACTTGCGTAGATATAACCAGACCATGATAGACCGATTAGAGCATCGAGCAATAATTGTTGACATAACAACTAATCATGACGACAATCTCATAAAGGTTGAAAAAGTTAAATAAATGAAATATGTGGATTTGGCCCATGAGGATGTAAATCTGCATTCGCTATCGCTTGTATCATGGGGAGCGTTCAGAGGAATTGTATACCGACTGCAGGTTTCCGCCATCGTCCTACGCGACAAAATATCCATCCCCATCACCTGGACGATTGGCACTCCACCACTGTTCGCTTCTCTAGAAGCTTTTTGCCTCGCACGACCAGCCTATGGAACAAATTGTCGCCTGTAGCCTTGTAGCCGGTTAGCCTGTAGTATTTCCGGACCGATACGACCTTTAAACCTTCAAGAAAAGAGCGTACTCCTGCCTAAAAGGCCGGCAACGTACTTGTGACTCTAAGTTGCGGGTGTCCATGGGCGGCGGTAGTCACTTACCATCAGATGACCCGTCTGCTCATTTGCCCCCTATCGCATAAAAAAAAACATGTGGGATGTGGATTCAGCAGTCATTGCACAGACAGTCATATCAGCCCATGGATTGATCGCTAATGGCCTCGACCAACACCTCCAGAGGCTTAGCTTACGTTAGGTTAGGCAGCTGGGTGAAGGGCCTGATGCAGAAGACAGTCCTTTTGGATACACGTATTGTGCACATATTGTGAGGAGGTTCTGACTCTGAAGTCCTGAACCACTATTTTTAATATTTTTAAATATATTTTCATTGTTTTTTTAATATATTTAAATGTATATAAATTATTATTTTAAATATTTAAATAATGCAAGTAATTACAATTTATATACAGTACAAGTAATTATAATGGAGGTGTATAATATTTAAAAATTATCTTAAAGACTGGTGCCTAAACTAGGCTGTAGCCTGTATTTCAGGACACCAGGTCTTCACTCCTTCGGAAATAGGTAAGAGGACACCTTCAGGATAGTTAGTTGCGTCCTTTTCAGTTCTTTCATAGTAGATTTTGGAAAGCCACCCCAGGAAAAGACGCAGTAGGTTAGCAGCGAAATATACTGTTCTTCAGTCTTTCATCTGCCACGTGTCTCAAGGTCTTGAAAACTTATAGGTAGTAGCTTCCTTAATCTATCGCTGAGATTGTGTCTGAGCTCCTGAAGGTACTGCCTATTGTTACTCCTAAGTATTTGATAGTGTATTTATGAGTGTTATTTAGTTGAGTACAGTTACATGTGTTATCGTTAGGCACATATTTGGCCCGTGGGACGCGGTGAACGTTCTGAGCACGCTCACTAAAATAGTCTTCAAAGGTTCCCATATGTTAAATTTGTCGAAGAGTGGCGGCAGAAACCGTATCAAAAGCTTTAGCAAGATCTAGGAATATATCAATGACTCTGTCCGCTGTCCAAGTTTCTAATTATATAATTTGTAGATCGTGAACTGCATGTGGACTTACCATGTCAGAAACCATATTGTGGCTGTGATAAGTTATGTTTTTTCCAATGGCCAATAAGCATGTTAATTACTCGTTCAAATACTTTACTATATTCTATCCCATCCCATGGCACAGTCGTTACGTAGGGAAATTGTTAAATCTTCAACTTCGGACTAGTCTGTTGGTAACAGTACCATCGATTGCAAATTGTTGTTTGCGTTATATCAAGATATATAAACGTTAAAGTTTATCAGTATGGCGATTCACTAAAAATTTATGTATTTGTTGAGCACGATAATGTAATTGTTGTGCTTTTGAGGAAAATTACCAGAGTATGGATTCTCATCATCTTCATCTCATCTTCTCCTTATAAGGAGCAAGTCCCCATGACTTGTAAACGGCTGAAGGCGGTTCAATCAAATAAAAACAATCAGCTAAAAACATTCTTGATTGAATTTATTTTCAAACAAGAAAACCTATACCGAAATAGATTCAGCCGTTGGAGGGCTACGGAAACACGTAGAGACGCACAAACACATAGACATGTTGAACTAAACACTTCTCTTTTTGGGTCCAAGGGTTAAAAATAAGCTTTCAGGATAGGAGACAGACAGTTACAGTGATGCTCATATATGTTGACTAAATTATGCGGATTAAATTTAACGTGCAATATTTGAGAAACTTGAAACATATGTATGTGATCTACCAGTAGTTGTCCTGAGTCTCGGTGTTCTTGGTGTCCCTTGTTTATGTTTAAATGTCCACCATCACAAATGAATAACTCCTAGTATTTTAGTTGTAAAAGACACCAGCAATTAATACTTTTTTTATATTATTAACGCAGGCAGGACATGATAAAGGTGACCTGAAACTCAGTGAGAGTGAGTTTAAAACGACAGCGCTGACAACTGGAGAAGTATTCAAAGAGACTCCTCTGCCAAGTACTAGTAAGTTGAACATTTTGGTAACTCTTCTTTCTTCAATTAACCCATTTAATACAATTAAAAGGTTCTATGTCTGTCAAATTCTGACTTAGTAACAATGAGACCAACGCAGAAAGTTAACAAAAAGACATTTTGAAAATCGGTTCCCAATTGGCGGTAATATCGTTGAATATATATATAAATAAATTGACTTATAAATAAGAGTTAGAAAACCACCTTCAATATTATCATGATAAGTAGTAAAAACGTCTAATTTTGAATGCACGAATGGTGTAGCGGTTTAAGTGGTCACCCCGCCACCACGCGCGGACTTAGGACTAATTCCTGTGTCTCAGGGCCTTTACAAACATTTAAACAACGAACACAAAGAACACCCAGACTCAGAACAACAATTTGAGGCTTCCACAAAGTGTTGTCCCGTGCGGGGATCGTAGCCACAACATTTGGCGCGGCAGCGTAGTGGCGAGGTGACCACTTAAACCGCTACGCCATCTGTGCAGTTAAGATTTCTAATGTCTAGTCTAGTCTTCGTAAAAAAGTAATTTATCCTTATAAGTATAAAATGTATGTGGATTTCGTTTCAGGCAACACTCCCACGAAAGGAATTCTACCGGCATTTTCTACCAATACAGAAAAAAAACAAGAATTGTGTTACAGTGACACGGTTTATTTCGCTAAAATTGTTGAACATCAATTGTCCCGAGTACCTGAACACAGAAAGATCAAATGTATGCAAAATATTTTAGAGGTTTTAGAAAAACATGTTTCAATGAAATAGCGGGTTCCGTACGGTAATGCATAAAAAAAAATAATAATTTAAAATAGTCAAACATTGTTTTTATTTTTATATTTGTGTAACATACTGTGTTGATATATGTTCTGAAAAATTATATTTGTTCTCTTAATCATTTGTATTTTATTTATTTGTAACCATTAATTATTAATGTCAAAGCATCAGACTTGCGACCACTTGAGTTGCAGTTGTCCACGGAAGAAGGTAGTCACTTACCATCAGGTGACCCGTCTGCTCGTTTACCAGCTACTACAAAAAAAATTGTAAATTATAAAAATTATACAATCTAATATAATTTAATCCTTTTTTATTTGCCATAAGCAATCAGTCATGGTTATTGGTTGATTATTGGTCTACGCGACTAATATCCGCAACCGACGTCTTCTATGCACCTGTTTTGCGTGACAGGGTGAATGGCTGATATTGCCATTCCAACTCCTCAAGATAATTTAGCAAATCTTTAGTGTTGCTGATAACCTCGGGTAGAGTCCTTGGCGATCCCAAGAAAAGACGCAGTAGGTTAGCAGCGAAATATACTGTTCTTCAGTCTTTCATCTGCCACGTGTCTCAAGGTCTTGAAAACTTATAGGTAGTAGCTTCCTTAATCTATCGCTGAGATTGTGTCTGAGCTCCTGAAGGTACTGCCTATTGTTACTCCTAAGTATTTGATAGTGTATTTATGAGTGTTATTTAGTTGAGTACAGTTACATGTGTTATCGTTAGGCACATATTTGGCCCGTGGGACGCGGTGAACGTTCTGAGCACGCTCACTAAAATAGTCTTCAAAGGTTCCCATATGTTAAATTTGTCGAAGAGTGGCGGCAGAAACCGTATCAAAAGCTTTAGCAAGATCTAGGAATATATCAATGACTCTGTCCGCTGTCCAAGTTTCTAATTATATAATTTGTAGATCGTGAACTGCATGTGGACTTACCATGTCAGAAACCATATTGTGGCTGTGATAAGTTATGTTTTTTCCAATGGCCAATAAGCATGTTAATTACTCGTTCAAATACTTTACTATATTCTATCCCATCCCATGGCACAGTCGTTACGTAGGGAAATTGTTAAATCTTCAACTTCGGACTAGTCTGTTGGTAACAGTACCATCGATTGCAAATTGTTGTTTGCGTTATATCAAGATATATAAACGTTAAAGTTTATCAGTATGGCGATTCACTAAAAATTTATGTATTTGTTGAGCATGATAATGTAATTGTTGTGCTTTTGAGGAAAATTACCAGAGTATGGATTCTCATCATCTTCATCTCATCTTCTCCTTATAAGGAGCAAGTCCCCATGACTTGTAAACGGCTGAAGGCGGTTCAATCAAATAAAAACAATCAGCTAAAAACATTCTTGATTGAATTTATTTTCAAACAAGAAAACCTATACCGAAATAGATTCAGCCGTTGGAGGGCTACGGAAACACGTAGAGACGCACAAACACATAGACATGTTGAACTAAACACTTCTCTTTTTGGGTCCAAGGGTTAAAAATAAGCTTTCAGGATAGGAGACAGACAGTTACAGTGATGCTCATATATGTTGACTAAATTATGCGGATTAAATTTAACGTGCAATATTTGAGAAACTTGAAACATATGTATGTGATCTACCAGTAGTTGTCCTGAGTCTCGGTGTTCTTGGTGTCCCTTGTTTATGTTTAAATGTCCACCATCACAAATGAATAACTCCTAGTGATTTAGTTGTAAAAGACACCAGCAATTAATACTTTTTTTATATTATTAACGCAGGCAGGACATGATAAAAGTGACCTGAAACTCAGTGAGAGTGAGTTTAAAACGACAGCGCTGACAACTGGAGAAGTATTCAAAGAGACTCCTCTGCCAAGTACTAGTAAGTTGAACATTTTGGTAACTCTTCTTTCTTCAATTAACCGACTTCATACGAGGAAAAGGTTCTATGTCTGTCAAATTCTGACTTAGTAATAATGAGACCAACGCAGAAAGTTAACAAAAAGACATTTTGAAAATCGGTTCCCAATTGTCGGTGATATCGTTGAACATATGTACATAAATAAATTGACTTATAAATAAGAGTTAGAAAACCACCTTCAATATTATCATGATAAGTAGTAAAAACGTCTAATTTTGAATGCACGAATGGTGTAGCGGTTTAAGTGGTCACCCCGCCACCACGCGCTGACTTAGGACTAATTCCTGTGTCTCAAGGCCTTTACAAACATTTAAACAACGAACACAAAGAACACCCAGACTCAGAACAACAATTTGAGGCTTCCACAAAGTGTTGTCCCGTGCGGGGATCGTACCCACAACATTTGGCGCGGCAGCGTAGTGGCGAGGTGACCACTTAAACCGCTACGCCATCCGTGCAGTCAAGATTTCTAAAGTCTAGTCTAGTCTTCGTAAAAAAGTAATTTATCCTTATATGTATAAAATGTATGTGGATTTCGTTTCAGGCAACACTCCCACGAAAGGAATTCTACCGGCATTTTCTACCAATACAGAAAAAAAACAAGAATTGTGTTACAGTGACACGGTTTATTTCGCTAAAATTGTTGAACATCAATTGTCCCGAGTACCTGAACACAGAAAGATCAAATGTATGCAAAATATTTTAGAAGTTTTAGAAAAACATGTTTCAATGAAATAGCGGGTTCCGTACGGTAATGCATAAAAAAAAATAATAATTTAAAATAGTCAAACATTGTTTTTATTTTTATATTTGTGTAACATACTGTGTTGATATATGTTCTGAAAAATTATATTTGTTCTCTTAATCATTTGTATTTTATTTATTTGTAACCATTAATTATTAATGTCAAAGCATCAGACTTGCGACCACTTGAGTTGCAGGTGTCCACGGAAGAAGGTAGTCACTTACCATCAGGTGACCCGTCTGCTCGTTTACCAGCTACTACAAAAAAAATTGTAAATTATAAAAATTATACAATCTAATATAATTTAATCCTTTTTTATTTGCCATAAGCAATCGGTCATGGTTATTGGTTGATTATTGGTCTACGCGACTAATATCCGCAACCGACGTCTTCTATGCACCTGTTTTGCGTGACAGGGTGAATGGCTGATATTGCCATTCCAACTCCTCAAGATAAAATAGCAAATCTTTAGTGTTGCCGATAACCTCGGGTAGAGTCCTTGGCGATCCCAAGTGTTTGGCCCGGTAAGTAATCTATCCTGTGCACTCCATAAGGATATGGGCAGCCGTCTCTTTCTGCTCCAAGCATGCTCTGCAGAGGGGGCTGTCGGTTACACCTATATTAAACAGATGTTTGTTAAAGGACCATGACCCGTTATTACCTGGATTGGTATCCACCACTCCATCCACCTCTGTCCAATATTTGTCATGCATTACCTTAGTATGACGCCGTATGACTGATGCAGGCCATCCAGAGGGAAGGGGAACGATGAATTTAGGACCTATCGCAGCCAACTCTGATCCTTTTCTGGCTAGTTCGTCTGCGGCATCGTTGCCTCGTGAGTTACTGTGACCTTTGATCCGTTGCAGAGTAACGTGGTTATTGTTATTACATACCTCCGTCAGGGGCTGGTGACAACTGATTGTGATCCAAACATCTTCAATGCCCTTATGCTTAGACTCTGTCAATTTAGTACCTGCATCTTTGGCGATTGCTTAAATAATTTACCAAACTACTTTGTTAATGAAAGCAGTGTCTTCTGTCTTCGTAAAGCCGTCAGGGAGGGTGTGCTTTGGGTTCAACGACAATGTCATGGGTTTGTTACTAAATACAATAAACGTCAACATCCCTCTTTGGGTTTTATTAAAACTATCTCATGATGTTTCTACAGTACAATTAATTGAATCTCGAGTGATAAATGAAACTGAAGACTTGCCTTTAAATGAAAAGAAACCTTTACCGTCGACTAGAAATTCTTTGGTAAGTATCTTATCGTCGTCCAATTTATATAATATATATATGTTACACATTTCACCACTATCCTTGTAACATTTTAGGAAGAAAATCTAGGAAACAGAGAAAATCCACTCACTGACATCATATTAAAGTCTCCAGCGCCTTCAAATAGTCAGTCATCAGAGAAGCCTGGGGGCACCAGTAAGTTCAAGTAAGTTCTATGATGCGTAGATTTATTTTTCTCTTACTTTACGCTCTGGTTCAATACCCTGATCTTTAGACAGTTGAAGCTGCACCTGATACATCGAGTAACATAATATGTAGATTACACATAACTAGTATTCATTACACATAGCTTCACAGAAGAATACCAGAGACCTACGCTTCCATTCAGTAAATGGGAAATATGTTAAAATATCTGGAAATCACTCGACTGTAAAATGTGTAATGCCGTCTATTGAACCATATGTTGTGTATCACGAATGGTACACGTTTAGCTCCAGGCCACTTCATATTAACGAGAAGGTGAATAAGCTAATAATAGTAAACAGTTCATACTAAGGTATTTCTGTAGCATTGACATGCGTCATCAGCCTATTTTATGTTGTTATAATACTGGATGTTATAACAAAACAATTTATTACAATACGCAATTACATATGGTAGAGCCATGCTTAGGCACGAATGGGCCGGCTCGACCGGTGCGATACCATAGCCACACAGAAAACCGGTTGTGAAGTAACGCATGCGTTGCATTTCCCCGAAATGAGTGCGGTTTCCGGAGGCCCAACTCCTCCTCTCCTCTTTCCTCTTCCCTATTCCCTCATCCTCATCAGTCTTCTCTTCTTTTCTCTCCCCGCATATCCCATCCCTTATCACCCTTAAAGGCGGGCAGCGCACTTACGACTCTTGAGTTGCAGGTGTCCATGGATTGTGGTTGTCACTTACCATCAGGTGACCCACCTGTTCGTCTGTCCGCCTATAATATAAAAAAATGTGCTTTCGTGGGACACCAGATCGGAATGAAGTTCCTTATTATAAGGAAAGGTTCAAGTTTCCGTTGTTTGTAATACATTTACTAAATGGCAGTGTTAGCTTAAAACAATAATCCCTTAACTTCTTTGCAGTTCATAATAGGAACACTAGATGGCAGTATTATCAAAAAAAAAACATGCGTTACGGACGTTTTTTACCGGCTAGGGTGGGTATCCTCTCTACCTCCGCCGTATTGTCGGGGCATATTTGACAGAGAGAGCCGTTATCTACCCGACTCGGGCAGGATACGGTCGGCGTAACATGTCGTGCGCTGTTCCACAGGGCTCGGTATTGGGCCCTCTCCTGTGGAACATCGGTTACGACTGGGTACTGCGCGGTGTGCTCTTGGGAGGTGTCGTAGTGACGTGTTACGCCGACGACACCCTCGTGACAGCTCGGGCAAAGACGCACCGCGACGCAACCATAAAGGCCACGGCCGGGGTCGCTCAAGTCGTTACAAGAATCCGGCGATTGGGTCTCCAGGTGGCTCTCAACAAATCTGAGGCCCTCTGCTTCCACGGGCCTCGCAAGGGTCCGCCTGCAGGATCCAGTCTGTTTGTGGGAGGTGTTCGCATCGGCATCGAGTCCTCGATGAGATATCTGGGACTCGTACTCGACAGCCGATGGGACTTCACCTTCGGGACCCCACTTCCGGAGTCTGGTCCCCAAACTTACGAGGGCAGCGGCTGCGCTTTCGATGCTACTGCCCAATTTGGGGGGGCCCGAGGCCTCCTGCAGGAGACTATACGTTTTGATCGTGCGGTCCATGGCCCTATATGGGGCCCCAATATGGGCGGAGACCCTGACGACCAGTAACGCTGCTATTTTGCGACGGCCACAGCGGGTTATGGCCGTCAGGCTCATAAGAGGATACCGCACGGTCTCTTTTGAAGCGGCGAGTCTCCTAGCCGGAACACCGCCATGGGACCTGG
This sequence comes from Tyria jacobaeae, assembly GCA_947561695.1. Classification (NCBI taxonomy): domain Eukaryota; kingdom Metazoa; phylum Arthropoda; class Insecta; order Lepidoptera; family Erebidae; genus Tyria; species Tyria jacobaeae. The sequence goes on along the minus strand of OX387237.1, from coordinate 5,702,746 downwards.
AAGCAAAATCTCTCGCTGCACTGTACCAGTGGCGGCGGGAGTTGCAGGAGCTGGACCTCAGACCTGGTCCTCGTGATATCGAGGGCCAACGGTCCCAGCTCCACCAGGCGCTCATGGCTCAGTGGAAAGAACGGCTTGAGCGACCGAGCGCGGGGCACGCCACAATTGTGGCGGTAAGACCCATCATGGAGGATTGGCTGGAGAGGCGACATGGAGTTCTCTCCTACCGGCTAGTTCAGGTACTCACCGGACACGGATGCTTCGGTAAGTACCTGTATCGCATAGGCCGGGAGCCAACGCCTGTGTGCCACCACTGCGGGAGCTTCACGAGGATACCGCACTCCACACATTAGTGGAGTGCTATGCGTGGGTGCAGCAGCGTGCTGACCTCGTGGCAGCTATTGGTGTGGGTAGCTTCTCGCTAGAGACCATGGTTATTGCTATGGTCCAGAGCGAGAGTGCATGGAGTCCGCCGCTTCGTACTGTGAGGCAGTGATGCTTGCAAAAGAAGGGGCGGAAAGGGAACGGGAGAGAGTTAGTACTCTTCCGTCCCGCAGAAGACGCACAAGGCGCCGGAGAGTGCAAAATGACCTCCGGCCTCCATGAGCGCTGGCCTGAGGGCGACAGACTGGCCCATCTATCGCCCTAGCAGAAGCAGGCCCGTGACGGCGGCGCGACGTGTTCCACGCGCGCCTGACTAAAATATGAGGGGGGGGGGGACAGAACACTTCATACATATTGGGGTCGCCTTGCTCAAAAGGCGGCTAGGTCTGCCGGGGTACACAGGGATTTCCTTTCTAGGGTACACCTGAGGCCCCGGCAAATACACCCGTTGACGGAACACTGTGTGGTTTTAGTCGGTTCGAGTCCGACATACCACCTTACCCATTAGCCCCGGTAAGGTGACGACCGGCGGGGATTTCCACACAAAAAAAAAAAAAAAAAAAGGGTGGGTATCCCTCCGCAACGCCCCATAAGGAACTTCGTTCAGAACAAAAGATACGATTTGTTACTTGCATTGTTCGAAATCATAAAACATTACAATGATGTATATAGATATTTGGTATAGTGTTTAAATATTTTTGTGAATGGTTTTGTGTTATTTGTTACTTCGCGATGTTGCGATGTGCTGTGTTCCTAAATAATAAATTAACTGAAATTAAAATATTAACAAAAATATTCAACGGTAATGTGAAATTACTTTGAATTTATGTGCTCCTGTTCCCCCTCTCTCCTAAAGAAGCCCCCCTGGGCAAGAATTGGTCCATATAGATTCGTAAGTTTTTGACTTTGTCACTATAGGGAATGATTTAACTAGGGCAACAAATAGCAAGTAGTTGCTGCCTGCTTATTATAGAGTTCATCCTAGGACTAGCTACGATAATTAGTTCAATTTTAGATAAATTTACTTATAAACCCATAATTAATACTTCAGGTACTCCAAGTATTTGCATCAAATCCTTGTTGATATCATGTATAGCTACAGTCAGTTTATCTGGAGCAGCTTTCAAGTATAGGACATTTTTCTGAGTCCATACATCATTGGAATCATCCCGCGTACCAACAGCAATGGAAAAATGCTTGTTGTGTTTCGAATCATATAAGATTTCTTATCACATTTTATTTAAAAGGTGCACTAAGCAGTTAAGCGTAGAAATGCAAAAAATGTATCAGATTTTGAGGTTAAGTTTTTATCGTTAATTCATTATTTTGTTATATATATATTTAAACTGTCATGATTTAGATACTATAAAAAAATACTTTTTATGGATACTATTGATAAATATAATTATTAACCACAAGACGTCGTATTACCTACTACTAGATTTCAAACGAAGTTTGTTGATCGATAACCGGTGGCCTTTGACTCTTCGAAGTTAAATTGCGCGAGCTAAATCTTTCCTATAAAAATATTTTTATGTACGTTATGGAGTATATAGATTAGGATGTATACGACGAATAAAGCACTACTTCCAATGGGATGCATGTATGCATGAATTTACCGTGGGAGATCTATGCTTAGGCTTACCATGGCCTCTGAGAAAACCGGGAAACAAACAATGCGTGCACGTTATTTTCAAGTGAGTTGAGGGGACCGTAGGCCCACCTCCCCACTCTTTTTTCGCCTCTCCTCTTTACCCTCCATGACACATACTGTACCATACATAGGGTAGTATGTCACCCTACCTACCCTATCACTAGGAGAGTGCTAAAGATGCGTATAAAAAGGTTCTGATATCGAATACAAGGAGATTCTGTTACACTAAAGCCGTGAAATTGAAATTTTCATACAAGATATTTTTAGTTTAAAGCATATAATTTAACGCACAAATTAATTAATTAAATTTTTAAAACGTATTCTATAGTGGACTTCGATATCATGAGCAGTTGTACTGAGCTGTATTTTTAATCGACTAGATTTTCAACCAAAGAGGTATAGTATTGGTTTTCAAACTCAAATTTACTGAGTGCGTGTGTCATTAAAATCGGTTCACAAATGACGGATATATTGCATAAACCATTGTTTTTTTGGTGCGGGTATTTCCTTCGGTTTATAGAACTAAACGAAGGCTTCAAAATATTACTAAATTAAAGATTCAGAAACACTTATATTCTCATTATATTTTCAACACCAACTTTAGATTATTAGCGTTTATAGAGTTGCCCTCATTCTATTTTAAATTAATAATAAACATCAGCAAAGAGTAATTGGACATTTAAGTCATACCTAAGTAGTACGGTTTTCGCCAATAACAATGCTCCTATATGCTATATAAAAGTGTAACCACAACTTTCTATTAACCCGTATAAAGTGTAGGCTGTTTCTTTGTATCCCAGCGGATTAGAAGTGTCCGATCTGGGAATTAATACACCATATACAGTAATGAAACGTTTATTATTTAAAAATACATCAAAATTTTCAACAGTCTAAAAAAAACATCAGAGGGCTTAAAATCGAAAACTGGCTTAGAAATTTGTATTTGCATGTGATTTGTGCCGGATCCAAATGGTAAGATTCCATTACAGGTACTTGTAGCCGGGGCCAAAGGTATACCATAGAAACGAATTCCCTATGAACCCCAGAAGACTTGGCTGGCTATTGATTAAGGCAACTCTACCAATTATGTGTAGAGATTCCTTCACACCCTCTAATTTGGAAACAGCACGTGAGGACCACATCACGCCGCTATCTCAGGCATGCTGCTGCAGATAGGGTCACATATATACATATATATATATAACTAAGTCCATCACCACTCACCAGGCAAGTACCCATAGAGACCGTAAACTGCTTATTATAATTTAATGAAGGACATCTTAATTACACTTGAACATAATTAGGTTTAAAGTAATAACATGCTCAACAATAACAAGCTATAACAGAGGTTTCAGGTTCTGGTTTGTTCCCTCTGGTCACAATTTCCCATTCTGTTAACACACATTCACATACTATTCGCTCAATCTATAAAGGTTTGCCAGATAAAACTCTTACTCTTTTCGTTGCAACCATTTTATGCTATACCCTCATCATCGTCGGCCTATGGCAGAACACTGCTAGAGAGCCCTCGAAGGAGCTCCTGGTTTTGGGTTTTATGTTTTACAGTCTGTTTCTATTCCACGTGGTTAAACCAACAATGACGTTTTGTATTATGTTCGCGACGGCGACGATGGAAAACGATATCTGTCCAAGCTTCGGACTTGGTTATTGTCCGTTTTTCCGTCTGTGATAGAAATTGTCCACAGGAAGCAAATGATAGCGGACATAGCATATGTATCTTGGCCTAACTAGAAACTGTTCAAGGAGTTTACGTTAGATAGTAAGAACGGCATGTTTGGGGTGAAATCGGGAATCTTTGTATATTTTACTAGCTGTTGCCCGCGACTTCGTCCGCGTGGTATTTAACAAAAAAGTTATTGTTCAGATCAGTTTTAGATTTGGTTTTAATTGGTTGGTTGGTTTTAATTTTTTTTGTGAGGTCCTATTTTTTTTTTCAAATATAAAAGTAGCCTACGTTACTCCTTGTTACATCAGCTATCTGCTAGTGAAAGTCCCGTCAAAATCGGTCTAGCCATTTCAGAGATTAACCGGAACAAACAGACAGACAGACAAAAATTTAAAAAATAATCGTTTTGGTATATGTACCGTGTACTAAGTGCATATGGACGTATCCATATGCACTTAGTAAAAAGCGGTTATTTTAATATTACAAACAGACACTCCAATTTTATTTATTTGTATAGATGTTGATAAAAACATTCTCGATATGGCCAAAGCGTTCGACAAGGTGTATGAGGTGTTTTTAAACTTCATTACAACGATTTTATTGAAATAGGTATAATAAACAGCTTACGAATAGTTAAAATTATTATTTTGGTTACTTACACACAGGATAATTCCTCAAATATTTTTTTTAAGTGCTAATTCACTTCGATATTTTTATAGTAAAGAAAATTAATTTTATAATTTGTTACTACTGTCTAGTTTGTGTTGGTGGTGGTACTCTATTATCTGCTTGCATTATTAGCGCGGGTCTACTGTATTTATAAATATTTTATTTGCATTCCAGTTAAGAGTAATTTTAGGATTGGAATATGGCTAGAAGTAGATCAAGATTTGGAGTATTGCTACTCCAAATCTTGATCATTTGATTCGGCTTAAATAATATAAAATACGGCCAAAGCTCGTTGGAAGGACTACCTTTGAAAATAGTTTCTGGTTTATCTAAGTTTTCCACGTCTTGTATTTCTCCGCTGTCTGTAAAAGTAAAAGCCAGTTCATCTTTCTTTCGCATAATGACAACTGCTGAAGCAGCTTCGGATAGTTTAATAGTCTTATCACTTCTTTGATTTCCGTACTTTACACCGACACATAATAGTGCCTTCCCTACAGTTAAATATTGAATGACAATCGTCTGTCCAGGAAACAGTTTAAATTTGCTGTTAATGCAACCTCCTTTGTCACCTGAACTTATACAAACACCTCGCTCTTCTGAGAATCTCATGCAATTCCCTTCAAATTGTGTGTATAGGTCCAGTGGCATAAAACGAATTTGATAATTCAAGCAGGCAACATTATCTGCCCCAGACTGAGTCCACGATTCGCAAGATTCATTTCTGTCTGAAAGGAGACTGGATTTCTCTACTACAATTTTATTTCCTAACTCTTTTGGTATATCAAACTCAACAGTAGTAAAGTACCCAAAGACATCTATTAATGCCCAAACAGGTTTCGTCGTTTGTAGATTCCACAAGAATTCAATCTTGTCTTTACCATTGACTCCAAAGCACATATTTCCTGAAGAATTCAAGTAGTAATTTAACCTGCAACTTTCCTGGAAATATTTTTTATCCAAATGCTCAACCCAGAATCCATCTCCGCAGTCTCTTTCAATAATTACATTGGCAGGCAGATTGCCAGCTATAGAATTCGGGTCGTTAGTGGTGAAACCAATTGTTATAAGGCCGAGCCAGTAACTCGAAAGTTGTTTCAAGTGAAGTGATACCTGCAAGTGGAATTAACGTTCAGCAGTTTAAATAATCTGGATTATAGGAACTAAGGTCTAATAAATTAAAGCTTGCTTCGCAGATAAAATTATTAATTATAAAAGTTAAGAACTTTCAAAATACAAAATCATTAATATTTCTGTTTAAGTATTTCTTATTACTGGATACGTCTGATACACGGCTGGGATCGGACTCCCAAATTAAGCAGACCTTATACTATAGTAGCCTATAAATATATGGACAGGCACAGAATAAATTGACAAACTGATCATACAATAATTTTCCCTGGGTGAGAATTGAACCAGTGACCTCTGACTTAGCAGTCAGTATCACTTATAAGTACTAGACCAACAGTCTGGTCAAAATCTGGTAGGTACTTTTCGGAATTTGACTGCAGCGAATAAAAATTGAAGACAAATCTCTTTATATTTAATAAAAGCTTTTGTCAGTGTATATATATACCTTTATCATTAGTAAAGAGGCCTGCCGCCTTGCTAAATGCGCGTAATACAGACGAGATTAATAATTTCATATTTGTATAGAATTAATTATTTTTCAACTTCTTGAAGCTATCTTGACTAGAAAGTATTTTTTATTATTTTTAGGTTTTTCACCTTTTCACCAATGGCGACCGGCCTAGAACTGAACGCGATGCCCTTGCTAAAGAAGTTGGATTTCTTCTTGCGTTGTGCCCGTAAATTGTTATTGGTTAGCCGAATGTTATCTCCATGAACTGAATGAAACCGTAACGGTTCTTGCGACGGTTCCTTCTCACCGCCTTCTGTACTATCTAAAGTTGTACCTGGAGATAAAGAGATCATCGATGGAGTATTTGATATTCTTATTTGTAAGGAGCCCCAAAAACGGCAAATTTTCATTGCACATTCAATATAAGTCACTCTTAGTCCAGTAAGTCTTATTCAGGTCCACACTTATACTTGGGAACAATATTAACAATAACAATAATCTGGTATAGAGTTAATACAAATTTAATTCTGATGGTATTGGTCTATCAGATCGCATTACACTTATATAACCCTTGTCCGGGAAAAATCATCAGTTCAAGATTATAAGATATATTTTTTGTTAAGTAGTGAAAATTATTTAAAATTTTCTCTTGAATTACTAAACTGTAGAAGAGTTTCTACTCTACAAAAGGCTATAAAAACGTTGATTTTGCAATAGGAATTGTTATATTTAACAAGTGTATGTATGTATATATATATTATAGACATATGTACGTCTGCGATTGCTTGGCATGCCCTACGGCCTAGACAGCGTCATAGATTTAGACGTGTGAGGTACAATTTGCAATAGTAGAAGTGACATAGGATTTATTTCTTAAGATAACGTCATCAAAAAAGAGGGAAAATTTGAATAACTATTTTACTGGCGTTTATCTATAAGTAAGTAGATCCATTGCTGCACCGAAAATTTTATACTTTAAAGTAGTTAAACACAAATAAATAATCAATATGTCACAAAGAGCATATGAACCACTTATAAAGAGGAAGGTTACTATTTACACGACGACCAAATAAAATTGTGTAATCTTTAATTGTTTGTGTATGTACATGTGTACCCCTGGCACAGTGTTAGCAAATTTTAGTAGTTAAGAGGTGAAATGGTAACAAGAATCTTACATTTGCGTTCATTATGTTTCGTCTAGTAATGTGTATAGATAACTTTGGTGGTAATTCTTACGTTATTTATAGAGAAACCGGCTACGAAATAACTGAAATTAATCAGTTTGGCGTCTGTATCATAATAACTTTTATGCCATTTCTGCTGGTTTTTTATTTTTTAAATGAGTTTTTATAAGTATCAATATTCTGATGTTGTCATTTACGTCTGAAAATAATTCGTATATCGTATCATAAGGGCCTTTACCGAGATCTAAGGATGCATTCGTTTTCGGATTACTGTCGTTATCTTGGACAACCTGGTCATTTGGCTGGACTACTTCCTTTATCTCTTCTTTACTGCATTGTTCAACTCCGTTTTGTTGTTCACTGACCTGGGGCTAAAAGTTTTAATGGTGGATGCACATGAAGACAATGCAATGTTAATCATTCAGTAATAAAACTATCAAAATCCTCTAACACAACTAAATTGATCTAAGAACATTTTTACCAACAAAAAACTAAAACTAAAACAAAGTCATATTATTTTAAACTTAGTTATAACTGTTCTGTATCTCTTTTTTTCAGTAACACCTCTACAAAATCTACCAATACAGTGTTCTACAACAGAAAATAATATGTATTATTCTGTAGGTATTCATTGATTTTATTTCGGATTATTAAAATATGTTTTCAATATTATTTTATAATTCCTAAAATTAAAATTACCATTTCTTCGTGAATTCTAGTGAGTTCCATAGCTAGTATTTCTTCATCTCTTTCTACTTCAGCGGGAGTCTCGATTCTCGTACTTTCAAAGTCAGGTATATCCTAAATTTAAAAATACTTTTTTCAGTTACTATTTCAATATCTATAATTTAATTAAACTTATCAAGTAATCACTCAATAGGGCATTATTTTAAAGTCTTTAAATTAAATGAGATTCATTATGTACAACTTTTAACATTGCTCATATTTTTTACTGTTAACATAACAGAAAATATTATTAAATGAGCTAACAAAAGACGTGTATTTTATCAAGATGTTCTACAGCACTTTCTATATTGAAATTTTAACATACATATATACACACAGGATACTCATTTCAACCAAAACAAGATAAAAAATAACCCGCAATATGAAAAAACCCTATGCTTAAATGGAACGAGAATAGATAAGCCAAGAGAAGATGATAGAACTAGTGATGGTATAAATAAAATATATTTGGTCATCTTTCAGCTAAAATGCAATGATATGAAGTTTATACTTACAGACAATTGTAACTTGTTTTCTTCGAGCTCTAATTTAACCTGTAGCTCTATTGCTTTTTGAAGATGATCACTAGCTTCTTTCTCATTCTCATGTTGATCATGTGGGTCTTTCGCTTTATGAAGTTTGTCATTTAATTCTTGAACCTTTTTAAGTTGATTATTTATTTCTTCTTCATTACAAAATTGTTCAGTTACTTCTACCACACCAACTTGGTTTGTTTTCTCCTCATTGTGAAGTTTATAATTTATTTTATCCATATTCTGAATTTGAATTTGATTTACAGTTTGATCCTTTGATTCTTTCTCATTGTTTAATGTATCATTTGATTCCTTGATATTCTTTGCTTTGTCTTCAACTGATTGCAACGGTTCTTTATCAAGTGTTTCTGCATTATGTTGGCTACTGGGTATAAAATTTTGTACAGCTTCTATAATGAGGGGTTTGATAAGAGTTCTCAAGTACTCAACAAATTGGTCCCTTGAAGTATTTTGAACACCTTTATATTTTGGATCTTGCAGAGTCTAGAAGGAGGCGTATTTAATTTTTTACTAAATTTTTTTCTGTAGCCTCTCCATAAGTTAAAGATGCTATTTAAAAGGCTTTTGTTCGTTGTTTTTTTGGTTTGATTTTAAAGTTATTTAACTTGAATACAAAACTACAATAATGCAAATTGTATATAACTCACCAGTAATATATTAAACCACTCACGGAATTTTCTCATCATACAATCATATTCATCATCTACTGTAAGATGAGGTTTTAGATTTATGCTGCTAGATACTTTTGAGTCTGCTACTTTGATGATTGTTTGGTTTTCTTGCTGGTTTTTCTCAGTTGTTATCTCTTCCTTCCTATTCTGGTCTCCCTTATTTTCGTCTAAGCTATCCAGATATTTGCTTGAATTGTACTCTTCGTTTGTATATATAATATCCTGAAATTTCACATGTTTTACATCTTGCTCTTATAAACCCTATTCATTGAAAAGTTCTGCAACTTTATAACAGCTGGAATACTAAGATAATGTTTTTAGAGCGAAACTATTCTTTAATTTAAAATATTAAGAAGACATTAAAATACACTTTCTGAAAAATCTAAAATAAAGTAAGGTATATAAAAGTTTGAAATCTACATTTAATGTTCTTATCGCACTCCTATTCTTATACTTACTCTTAGATTCTGACTGTCTTCTACATGTGTGTCATCCTGGTAGTAGATCAAACGTGTCAACAATTACTCATCATCCTCCTTGACCTCAGAGTGTTTGTACACTACCATGCCGCTCTCACCAGGCCGTTGGTGATCGGTCTTATTTTGAATCAAGATAAAAAATACATGACAGTGACAACCTCGGTGTACATCATCACGCAGCGTTAGGACGGTGCTAGGTCGACGGTATTGCATTGGACTAGGATCTACAGTAAATGTATGTATTGCTACTTCGGTATTGGTAATCTCAGGGAGGTCCCTATAAGGGTGGTAGTGGATGAGCGCCCTCAAATTCCTCCAAACCTCAGATAATACACAAGTATCGTAAATATTATCGCGATTTATGTATCTAATACTAAATTAAGTTTTCATTAAAAGGTGTTCTGTATTATTTGTAACTTACATTTAAATCGATGATTCTGTTATCCTTAGACTTTTCAGTATCGTTTGGAATCTCCGATTCACCAGTAGTTTCCAAATTGGTCTCATTACTACTTTTAGGATCCAGAACTGCAAGGACTATTTGATTTTCCGAATTAGTCCTTGCATTTATTTTGATATCTTCCTCATTTGTGGATAAATCGTTTTGAACAATTTTGCTTTCAGGACTTTCTATATCTTTTTTCGTTTCCTGCATTTTTTTATGTTTATATAATTATGGAATTAATCGAAGATCAAGATCTAGATCTAGATTATATAATATTTTTTATTTTTTATGCGATAGGGGGCAAACGAGCAAACGGGTCACCTGGTAAGTGACTACCGCCGCCCATGGACACCCTCAACTCAAGAGTCACAAGTGCATTGCGGGCCTTTTAGGCAGGAGTACGCTCTCTCTTGAAGGTTTGAAAGTCGTATCGGTCCGGAAATACGGAAGGGGACAATTTGTTGCATAGGCTGGTTGTGCGAGGCAGAAAGCTTCTGGAGAAGCGCACAGTGGTGGAGTGCCAATCATCCAGGTGATGGGGTTGAATATTTTATTATTTATAATAAATTATATTTTATTATATTATAATACAGTGAGCGGAATACGCCGGCAATTCATAGTCACAGAACATTTGCCAGCTTGCTCACTATTGGTTAGTGACTTGAACGGTATACTATTGTCATCTTGTTAAAATATATTTTGATGTAAGTTAGACAAATATATGTACAAATGTATATAAATAAACAACAACAGTGGTAGAGCCATGCTTAGGCACGAATGGGCCGGCTCAACCGGTGCGATACCACTACCTCACAGAAAACCGGTTGTGAAGTAACGCTTGCGTTGTATTATCTCGTCCCCCTTTCTTCTTCCCCCTCCCTCATTACTGCTCCCCACTCTCATCAGACTCAAAGACGGGCATCGCACTTATGACTCTTGAGTTTCAAAGTGTCCATGTTCGAAGGTTGTCCCTTACCAGCATGTGACCCGTCTGTTCGTCTGTCTTCCTATATCTCAATAAAAATAGAAGGCTTGCCTGATTTTGAATTATTATTAAAATATTTATCATTATTAAATATACTATATTATATTTATATCTAAGAATGGCTAGTTTAGGTTTTTATTAATGATTTACCTGAACATACACTCCTGAACTACCATCAAATTCTGGATTCATTTTATTTTTATTCTAGACTTCTTGGTACCTTCGAATGTTTGTTATCTTCTATTACTGACTCGATTTGTCCTTCGACCTTTTCATGTTCAAGACTAGAAGATATCTCTGAATTAACCATATTTTCTTTTATCTGTAAAACTCAACTATTCAGTAATATGAACCTAAAATACAAACATAGCATTCTGTTTTCACACGTTTTATAAATGATTATTTGTAACTTACATGATAGCAAGGATCATTTTCTGCATCAGAGCTTTTAAAAACGTCAATTACTTTCGAGCTTTTTTACTTTCATCTTTTATTAATTTAGTATTATTTTCTTCATTTGGTGTTATAAGCATATTCTTTAGTTTATCTTCAATATTATTAATATCACCCTGAAATTTTTTGTAGATGATAATGTCTTGCCTTTTTGGTCGAACGCACTTTTTCGTAAACAACAACTTTAGATATTGTCGTACTGTATTTGGTAGCCCTATTCTACACATATATATATATATATATATATATACCGACAATTTTTTATATCTGAAATAAGAGATCATCATCATCTTCGATATGGTTGAGTTAGACGACTGCTGGTTCGTGCGTAAAGATCGTAAACGAGTATCGTCGAACAAAACTGGTCATCTCCTGTCTGCTATAACTTTAATATTGTAATAATTTGCTTGCTTGCATGCTTGTGCTTATAAGTTACAAAAAAAACGTGTTAAAAAAGGTGTCACTGGAGTTTGATACCTGTTCTTCTACGTAGGATCTACGTATGGGAACAGGCAGCTGACTTTATGACTGACTTAGTGTGACTGACTCCTACTCGTACGTATTGGTTTAATAGAAGTAAATGTTTTAGAATTTTATCAGTAGCGTTAAATATGTACATGTATTTTCAGTAGCCAGAGACATGAGTGCGCCTCTTGCTTCTATTACATACATACGTCACGAGCTGTCTCTGCTGTCATTATACATATCTATGTTTGACTTACCGTTTTTTTTTTATCTTCTAGAAGTTTACCTTTACTATCTTCTGAGAGGAAATCGTGATCTTTTGTGTCTATTGTTTCAATTACTTCTTTTTCTGTTACTTCTAGAGTCTCAGGTTTTTTAATCACATCTTTCTTCTTATTTTCACACTTGTGATCCGAAGACTCACTGTGAAAGGCTGTTTCATTTTTGATCTACAACATAGAAAGTTATTGTTGCTGTTACTGACTGGCCCGTTAGTTTAGAGGTCGTCGGTTCGATTCCCAAACGGGGCAAAAATGTATGTAATCAAATAGTTATCCCGAGTCGCTACACAGGATTAATTCTTAGTCTCTCTAGAGCGTCCAAAGAAGCGCCCCACACTTTTTACCCAACTGCGCAAGAAGGAGGATTATGTTTTGAGATTGTGTGTATTTATATATGGCAGATCTAGCTGCTACAAAAAGTTTCAACTTGTCATCGTCAGGTGGCGTTGAGTTTGTTCAAACATGTCTTTAAAATTAATACATACTCTTTCTCTTGTCCTCTTTTTTGCTCTTTGTTCTCCTTGGATCGGTTGCCTCTCTTTTTCTTAATATTTGCATTATTATTGTGCCCTTTATTCATAGTTTTTAACCTGAAAGTTTTTCAGTTCAAAGTAGTCGAGTAATAAGCTAATAACTGGCCTGTTTAATTAGAAGGTAGTCACCTAGACTGCGGGGCAGGGCTCGTGGGTTCGATACTATATTATTCGATAATTTTGTGTTAAGTATGATGATTTGTTCTGTGTCTGGGTGTAATTTATATGTTATGGTTTGGTATGTATGTATTTAGAGTATATTAGGCGGCTGCGTATGAAAAGTGTCTACTTACATAATTATTATTATTTGTCAAAAGTGTAATGTATCTTATATTGTATACACTTTTGACAAATAATGCATTTTATAAACTATTAAATTACGATTAAACTAAGTCTAGTGTCTTAGCGGTGTCCTGTCATTTGACTTAAAAACGAATCACAAATAACGTTAGGTAAATATATACTTGATAAAGTTATCACTTTACAAAACTATTCCTTCTGTAAATAACTCATTTGAGAAACTAACAACACAAAACATAAATAAGATAGGTCAATCAAACTGACATGCCTATGCTAAGGTTACGTTAAAACTGCGACCACAACGCATGAGCCAAGTGAGCGAAGTGAGCGTGCCGAGTCGCGGCGTCCGCGGCAGCGGCCGGTTAGTGCCAGAACCAATATCCACCTATTTTACTTCGATAGGGAAGCGTGTACTTATTTTTTTAATTGACTGCTCGAATTTTATAAATTATCTTTGAACATATATTTGAGGAGACATCTGATTTAAAAACAAACTATTAACGAAGTACTTCTTTTTTGCTGACGTTATCTAGAAATTTTATATATATACATATTTTTTTATTATATAGGGGCACAGACAAACAGACGGGTCTCCTGATGGTACGAGTCGTAAAAGCGTGCAAGTCGACTACGGTTTCAATCCCAATATTAAAACTATTCAAATGATACCTCATTCATACATACATACATTTGTACATATATACATTCAAACATACATACATACATAGTTTTTTTTTTAATTTTAACCTTGAATGAGTTCCTTACATCTAAATCGGTTCAGCTATTTTAAAGTTATATCGAATACTATACGGTACGAATCTACCCTACAAAAACTACACACCTCTTTTGAAACTAGTGTAAACAACAAACATTTAGACATACATTTTGAATCTCTTAATAGTTAATCGTTCCCATGTTGAGCCGTTTTAAACTCGAAACTCGAACGAGTAAATCTATGTGTAGATATTTTATGTTAATATTCGCTCTTCGGAGGCCAGAGGCCTTATGGGTTATATATATCTTATTATAAGGTGCCCTTTATTGAAGGGAATAATTGTTAGACAATAAATTAATTTGGAAAATGTTTTAAGAGAAGCATTCGTAATCAGAGCCAGGTCATTGAATTATCATAAAGTCACCTTTCTCATTCTGCTAGTTAAAATATTGCTTATTGGTATAAACAATCTCGTCAGTAAATGATTTTTAAAACAAATAAGATGGGCAGTAAAGAATTACCCAAAGAGATAGTGCCTGTTTCTTTGATAACTGACCTCAACGCATAAAGGACTATATTAAAACCAATGGAGATCAGTAAAAATGAGTTTCATATATTTGTTATGTTTTTATATTTATGTATAAACTAACACACAAAATCTATTATTATAACAATATTTAATTCAAGATTACAACTACGTTTATTAAGGAAAATCAATCAATCAAACAAACAATTTGATTATATATGTACTTAGTACAATCAGAACGACTGTGAGCTAAATATACTAACTAAACATAAAATACAATCAAATTTGAAGACAGTAATAAATATATTTTTTGTAATTGTGTAAAGCAAACTAATACAATTGTTATTTATTTTTGAGCAGTCCTCAAATGAGTTATAAAAACATAAAAATAAAACATTATTTTTTATTTCTAGATTAGAATACATGAAATATAATATAAAAGGTACTGAAAATAGCACCTTTGAAACCCGTAAATAGATAATAATACATTTAAATATCTTTAAATTTTATCTAAAACGGTACTATTAACATTTTTTTTATTGATATCAACTTCAGGCGAAAACAATATTTTAGTTATTTTAATATATAAAATAATGTATTTATCTTTTATATATATTCATCACAAAGGTTATAGGTTCATCACAAACTTTTGCAAAAAAAAGCGTTGGCTCCATGTTGTTTGTCAGGGCCAATAAAAAGTATTTCACTTTTTTTAGTGTTAAAATATTTTGATGCGTGTATTTAAACAGATTAATAACTTGGAAGAAAACGGAACAAAGAATTGATTTGTGTTATGGTTATGGAGGTAAGTTATTTAATCAAATAAATTATCAAAACTACCAAAACAAGTTATATTATCTCACGTGATCTAATCACACGTGATTAAACAAGTGAATAAAAATATTATGTCGTAAACACGAAAACACCGAATCACAAAAATCTGCCTAAACACATCCGTCAACACCAACGCGTTGAGCCTCACAATCAATGAATAAAGCAATACTACGAGAACTCGCTGTTTACTATCATATTAAATTCCTGGTTATACATAAAAAAGCCGTGTCCCGCAGTTATACTTACGTTTGATCTCACTGCTATAGACTTATTTCATGGCGTGATGTTTTCTAGCCTATATTATACCATAATAAATACCTACGTTATCTACTACAAAAAACAAACTTTATTGGTGTTGCAAAGATAAGACTGTTTAAACCAACAAAGAAACTAAAGCTTCATTATATTAGGATACACATATATTTATTCTGCGTCTTCGGAAGCGTTTACTCATTTATATTAGCAATGTTTATAAATGTGAGCGAACGTATTTGGGTTTCTAATCATTGCATGATACATGTATTACTGCCCGGCTCTTAATAGGCCAGTCAAAATAGCATTTAACTTTGCACTAAATTTCCGATCCAAGTTTTATTTTTTATAAGGTTTAGGATCACTTACTGAGCATAAAATCACAAAATGCTGACAGATCCAGGTGACGCTACAAGCGCCATCTTGAAAAAACGTTTTTAGCCGATATCTCGGAAACTATGCACTTTAGGGCAAAAGTTATAGAGATCATTATTGTAGAGAATAAAATTTCGCATCTTTTGTTTTCAGTAAATTTTTTTGTAAAACTTACCGTTGACGATTTATGGCCCATTTAATGAACCGGTTTTTCTATCGCGGCCGATAACTTTTGAAATATTAGAATAATCAAAAAAATGCATCAATTCATTTTTAAAGATCAATTTATTCTCTACAACTTTTGTTTAAAACTTTTTTTTCTAATGTCCATACTTTTTGAGTTATAAGACGGTTTATGTTGGACTACCGGGCGTAAAGTTGAAAATTTCAAGATACGCATAGAATATAGTGATACAAATTTGACAAATAAATTAGAAAAAATATCCCGATTGTTTATGTAGTTAAAAATTAATAGTTCAATTCCTTACCTGCAATAATAACGAACTTTTCTTTATTTTATTATATTTTATACAGCTAAAAAATAGTTAGTAATTATTATAAATTATGTTATGTTCAAATCCTATAATAAAATGAGAGAAAACGAAGGGGGAATATTTATAAAAAATTTATTCAAAATTTATATTTAGAAAAAACATAAAACAAATGCAAATTCAAAATTATATCAAATTCTTGACCGCTTTGAAGGCGGCGAAAATCCAACTATATTGGATATTTCCTCTTCATCTTCGTCAGCCTCTTCCGAGGAATACAAAGAGGCCTGTAAAGCCTCAATGAATTCCTCGTTATCGTGGTCAAACTCGTCAACATCAACCGACTCCTCGTTGGAGTCGAGGTTCACTGTCGGTTGATTTGTACAAGTTTCTGCAGTGCAATTCTCGCATATCACAGTGCAGTCTAAGCCTGCTTTTCTGCACCCACATGCTCTTCCACAGCCAGTGCGGCATTTACAGGAAATCAATTCCAGTAGACTGGGAGGTGCCGCAGGAGATGTTGAAGCGATTGGTAGAAGGCCCTGAGCAGTTCGTGTCCATCCCCATTCTTCCGGGTCCAGATAATTCCCAAGCCAGGTTTGAACTTGGTGATAAGTCCGGAAGGAATGGTATTTAGCAGCATTTTCAGTTGGTGGTAGAGTTGCTAAATTTACGTTATTCCGAGTCGACAACCGAACGTAATTACGATATCTTAATTGGTTTAACGTGGTGTCGTTGGAGCTCCCACCGTACAGGGCAATGAATAAATTGTTCCCAGCTTGCTCAATTTCGAAAGGTTGTTTCCGTTTCTCCGTAAACACCTTTAGCATATGGAGTAGATATTTTTGCTTGAGGAGCGTCATAAGCATTTTTGTTTTTCCAATATTGTATGGCGCCGACGTAGTATCACACCCACTGAACGCGTGAACCGTTAGAAAATTTGTGTTCAAATTCAGTGCGGTGTATTTTTTTGCAAGTGAAGATGTTGAGTAGTACACTTCAGGGACGCGTCCTTTTCCAGGCTTCCGGAAAAAAATGTTGTTGTATTTATTCCCCAATGCTGTTACTAAGACTAGGAGATCTACGTCCTCACCGACGATTACAATCGACGAGAAATCCTTTGTCAAACCAAGGGCCGTGTCTACGATAACTTTGTCAGCATCTTCGACAGCCTGCTTGACAGTTATCCCGGATTCACTTAAAACTTTTGTCAGCATAGTTATGAAACGAGTTTTGTTCCGCTCATTGGACAGAAAAATTTGTTGTTTGGTCGTAGACACCATATTTTCTGTAATAATGATATCTGCAGACCGCTGACCTTGGCTACGACGCAAACGTTCAGAAAATTTGGTGCCTATAGCTGTTACATCGTCTGGATATCCGTCGAAAACAACTATTGTCCTGGCACTATAGTGTTTTAGAATGTAATGGAGATACTTTTGGCATAACTCCAAATAGGAAAGATGATTATCCCACACCACTCGATGTAAAAGAAACCCTCCGTCTATCACAAACGCTGGCTGAGATCCGAAGTCAGGTATTTTCTTCAACGGACTGAAGCATTTATACAATGTGGACTTTGTACCGTGTCGCATCTGCCCAGGTATGAACAACGACAATGGGCATGGTGATAGTTCGTATGACAAAAACATTATTAAATCCTCTGTCGATTGCTTCGATACGCTGATCCGTTGAATTAATAATTGGGAATTAACAACAACTTTCGGCTCTTCTGGATTCACGAGCAAACCATTTGAAATTTCTGCTAAGGAATGTGCCTTGTCTTTTCGCCGAAATGAGTAAGCGAAGTAATTCTGCCCAATCATACGTTTCATCATTGTAACACCTATGTCATAACTGAGATGACAGTTGATAGTGGAATTTGCTACGATTCCGGAATGTATTGACCGTAAGTTCGAATCTTCAGAGAATGGATAATGTTCACTAAGCCAATCAATCAATTTTTGTGAATGATTATTGTCTATCGTAATCCGTGAGTCACGTGCATCAATATGTTGCTCACTTGTATTACTGAATACCCCAGAAAATTTCTCGACTTCATCGCAAACATTAATTGTGGAGTACATACCCAAAGCCCAGCGAGTTAATACCACGTCGGTGATCCCACGTCCTGCAATAGTAATGCCTCCATCTGTTTTCAATTGGCGCATTAATACCTGTTCAATTGTCATATCTGTGCTAATTCCTGCCCAGAACTTATTTGTACGTCGTATAGAATGCAGTCCACTTGTAAATCTTTTAAATTCCTCGTGTGGCATTTTCTGAGATAAATTTATCATTTCTTGTAAGTATAAGTGAGCGGCTTTGGCGTAGGGAAAATGACCGCTTGCGTGAAAATACGGAAGCATTTTCTGAACTGAGTCCAGGTGCAGATCCCAGTTTCCAGATCGCTCGGCTTCGATAAACTGCTTTAATAAAATGACCATCCGAAAATATTGGACCCAGAGTTTAGCAGTTGGACCCTGTTCTTCAATTTTTTTAATCTTCTGATTAAATTTATTGTATGCGGTTCGAACTTCTTGAAGTTCGCATTGTTGATAAATAGCAGATCGATCAATATTATCTACAATGGAATCCAGAACGTCGCGTTCATCATCGCTGAAATCAAACTCAGGGAAGTCTGAATTATCCATGATAAGTTTGGCAAGTGCTTGATATATTAATCCATGCCCTCTAACAGCTCGAGCGTATGCGTGACCGCCCATTATCCTTCGAACAGTGTTGGGGGCATAAATTGTCTGTAACAGTTCATTTAGTCCACTGCCGTCCATGATATTTCCAATAGAACCCAAAAAGGACATTAATAAGTGAAATCCTCCCAGCCGCAAGACAATATTTTTTAGAGGTGAAGACGAGTCGGCACAAAATATGATTTCATGTGCTTTCACGTACAATGGCAGATCGAACGTTACGATACACGATTCCTGTCGTAGTGTCTTTGATTTTTCAATTGCTTCCAGCAACGTTGTATAAATCGTATCGTAGTCTGAGGGTGGTGCGTTAATAAAGGGCATACACAATATTTTTGAGGTTGAATATTCACGTCGACGTGTTGCTTCTTCCATAAAACCACTCCAACCAGGAACATTTGGTGTCATAGCCCATTTACCGTATAACCACATGAAATCCTGCACTGTTGGTAAAATGGTATGATCAATTTGACGAATACTATTGACGTCTGCCATGATTAGTTCTTTCGTTCCCCATGGTTTTTCATACGTCTTGATTGGTATCACTCCGAAACGTCCCAATTCCGAGGGCTTCAGTTTAGGTAGTTTCCGTCGCATTTCTTCGTTCTCACCGATGGCATTGTGAGGAGTTACAGTCATAATTCCACCCATAGCGTGAAATGTATTGTGACCATCGATGGTACTAATGTTCCAGTCGACGTTATCGAAAACAAATTGGCAAAATCCCTCAGGTAGTATTGTTGGTTGCTGAGATTGAATGGAAGCTAATTCAAAATTGGTGACTTCCGTATATGATGCGGAAAATCCGAAAGATGATAAAAAGTCGAGTAGATGTTTTGAGCCTGTTTTTTTATATATAAAGGTACCAATTCCAATTTGCAGAGTCGACAAAAACTGCCGTGGTCGAGTTGCAGCCATGATTGCATGAGCAATGCTGCTGACTTTTCTATCCTTTTTATTTTCAGAAGTTTTTTTCATTTTCGTTATAACTTCAGTCAAAAATAGGGTAAGCGTTGCAGGAATTTGTGACTGAACATTGTCCAAAAATTTATCTGATGGAGGATAATGTTCGGTGTCACAAAAAACAGACCGGATATCCTCTAAAACTATAGCCGCTGCTTCCTTTACAATTCTTGCTCTTTCCTCTTCTTTATTATTTTTTTTTCTCGGTACCAATTTGCTGCTAGGGCTTCGTACCCAGTACTCTTATATAGAATAAATGCATCACGACCTTGAGTATGATGAATAGTAACTTGATCACTGTACTTCTCTTGTAAGTACCTTTTGATGGTACGAATATCATATACGTTGTTGGCGTCAATTTCCTTGAGAATCTCAGACAGTTTGAACTGGCAATTGTCACTTGCAGACATGTAATCCATGATGCCCTGTATAATATCATCAATTTGCTCACATTTACGTCCGCGTTTTACATTGGCAGGTAATGGCTTCTTCATATTCATATAGCAACTATCATGATATTGTAAAACTCTAGTGTTATCGGGAATGTTATTGATCCGTTCGGTGATTTCTTTTGCAACGTTATCTTCTCGGTTACTCAAAAATCCAAGAAGAGTAGTTTTTATTGTGGGGAAATCCCACACCAAACGGATTTTTTCTCGAATATCCCTTCGCTTCTTTTGATTTTTTTCGAGCCAATCGGTTGAGATTTCTGCATCGCACAAAAAACATTTAGTTGGATGAACTTCGGAATCTTCAGATCCAGACAGTTGCATCGACGAAGATGACGAGCGTTCAGGTGGCAAAGACGACTGCGATGACGTGGATGGCAGTGGAGATTGTGATAGACTCTTCCGTTTCAGCGCAGCTTTGATGGACCTCTCATCCGTATAATTTTTTTGACAAGAAGCGTGAACCCTAAAATCAAGTACAATTACTCGAATGTCTCAACACACACACACACACACACACACAGACACACACACACACACACAAACATAACCAAGCACGTACACACATAAACAAACATAACCAAGCATACACACAAACACAACCAAGCACACACACAACCACACACACACGTGTACGCACACAGAAATAAACACACACGCACACATACACAAACATAACCAAGCACGCACACACATAAACAAACATAACCAAGCATACACACAAACACAACCAAGCACACACACAACCACACACACACGCGTACGCACACAGAAATAAACACACATACACACACGCAGAAATACACGCACACATATACGGATAATATATATTCAATTTACCGTAAAGTTTCGAGGTCCTTTAACATGCTTTCATGTTCACTCTCGCCTCGTTCAATGCTGGCTTTGGTTAGACTCAGTATCCGTTTCTTTTTTACTAATACGGAATTATCATCGTCTAATGATCCACCACAAATAAAACAATTGTTCATTTTAATACACTTGATTAATTTATTTTTTCAGACAGAATAACAAAATTATAAATACACCAAAAATAAAACTGCTTACTTTACAATAGTGCAGAGCAAACTGAGCTCGAAAAAATTCCGTTAGACCCTTCTTCCTATCCCCTCTTCTATTCAAGAAACTATTTTTAGAAGTGGCAGGCTAATATATAGATATAATTCCTAACGCTAGACCTTTTCGTTCCTTCTTTTGTGTAGAGATACAAAAGAAGCGGTTACCTGCTATAGAAAACAACCTTTGGGCTACCGCGTCATCCGCCGTGCGTCGGCATTTCTACATTATAACTCAAAAAGTATGGACATTAGAAAAAAAAGTTTTAAACAAAAGTTGTAGAGAATAAATTGATCTTTAAAAATGAATTGATGCATTTTTTTGATTATTCTAATATTTCAAAAGTTATCGGCCGCGATAGAAAAACCGGTTCATTAAATGGGCCATAAATCGTCAACGGTAAGTTTTACAAAAAAATTTACTGAAAACAAAAGATGCGAAATTTTATTCTCTACAATAATGATCTCTATAACTTTTGCCCTAAAGTGCATAGTTTCCGAGATATCGGCTAAAAACGTTTTTTCAAGATGGCGCTTGTAGCGTCACCTGGATCTGTCAGCATTTTGTGATTTTATGCTCAGTAAGTGATCCTAAACCTTATAAAAAATAAAACTTGGATCGGAAATTTAGTGCAAAGTTGACCAAAAAAAACGGCTATTTTGACTGGCCTATAACGAGTGCTATACCTAATAGAGGCACGCCCTTGGCGCCAAAACGTCGGCATAAATTGTTTGATAACACGTCATTGATCATTTGTTTTAGCTTTCAATCGACTGCGGAAGAACAGTTATTTTATTTTTGGCTCGTTCTACAAAGAGATTTCTAATTTATGATGTGTGTTATAGGACTATTCTCGTAAATCAAACCACCAGACGGGTCATCTGCAATTCAAGAGTCACGAGTGTCTTTTAGGTAGAAGTTCGCTGTTTTCTTGAAGGGATCTTATCGATCTGGAAATACGGAAGACGATTACATACATACACATACATATGTACATATATTCACGGCTGTATCCCTTAAGTAGTAAGCAGAGGTGTATAAAAAATCCACATATTGCCAATTGGAATTATGTCCAATTAACGTAATAGTGGACAAATCTATTGAAGTCACCCAGGCACCGCGTGACTGTATACATACTTTATGATAGATTAAAGTGCGATTCCTCAATTGCCTGTTACGACACCACCGGGTAGAGGCGGAGCGCGTAACCCTTCATGGATACAGGCATGAGTGTATGTACGCATGTCTTAATAGTAAGCTAGTCGGCTCTCCATCGTTAATATGCATGTCATCATCATCATCATCATCATCAATCTAAGCTAAAATCAAAAGCATTAAATCGGCCCAAAGAACATATAAACAAGTGTGGACACGGAATGGACGTATCTTCTGTCGTAAGGACACTTCAAGGGATCATATTATTATTAATGTTAAAAACGTTAACTGCTTACTAAACTGTATGAACTTTATTCTCCGCTTTCGATGCTCATGTTATCTAAGACTAATTTAAAATAAGATTTAAATATATATAACAATTACGACATCACTGTCTCAACTGAGCCCTGGTGAACGGACGGCGTGTTTGATTATTTTGGACCGCCGCTACAATGTATTTCGGAGAGACACCGATTGTGTATTTGTACCTGTTTAAATAGTAGTAAAAAGGATTGCCATTGGAGTAGTGCTTGCTATAATAAAGTCACTTGATGTCGGCCGTAAAAATATTTGGGAATCTCAGTGTAAAGATCTTTGGGTGAGCTTAAGAATTGGTAAAATCTTGATAAATATCGGTGCTGCATATGACCCCCTCGCCTGTAAATCATAACTATCTTGTTAGTTTCCTTAAAAACACTACACAAAAAGTCCATAGCAATACGACCAACAACAATACTGAACCTCTTTTTCCAATGGTGGGAGACTAACAAACGTCATATGGCAGTACTACTAACACTGAACTCTATCAATATAATCACATATAAAATATAAATCAGGGTTCTTAACTTTGTTGTAAGTAACGGTGTAGCTCAGATTTTAGTTAATCCTCAGCATCACATCACTACAAGATAAAATCTTCCACTCTTAAAAAAATATGTAGAAATTATAATACAACGTGAAATGAAAACTTGCCGCTTTCTAATATTAACTAATTATAGAACCAATTACGAGGGTTTGAATGAAGGCCTAAGCTCTGTCATTGACCTTCTACACGAGTCCTGCAGGAATCAAACCCAGTCGAGAACATGGTAGATATTTTTTATGACACAATTAGACTATTAATAAACGAATATACTCCACGCTGCCGTTATCGTAATGAGTTCGAGGTTTATTCACTCATTACTCAAAACATTGAAAGCGTAAATTTAATTCGCGATACAAAATAAAAACCTAGAGGATAACAAAAAAATACCTAGTTTGACATATAGGTAGAAAACAAAGTGTCTTTTTTTTATGCGATAGGGGGCAAACGAGCAGACGATATGTCTCTGATATGATCCTAGATAGTTCTCAAAGATTTTTAAAGACAAAAGCTCTAATAACAATTTTATAATTAACACATGGCTCTTAATAGTGTAAGCGCAAGAGGGGGCCGGGAAATTTATGAATTGTTTTTGGAATATTTTGAAAGTATTTATAAATAATAATGTAATATTTCAATGTGTAGATTGTCCATCTTGCAATTATAACACAAGTTATGGTGCATCCGATACGCCAGGACTTCTAGGTTCAGAATCCATCACAAAACACACGCACTAAAGATAACTTTTTTATTTTCAAATAACCGCCAGCACAAAATTGCCTTAGTTTTTTCAGTGCATTTTTTTTTATAAATCATCTCACAGATTATAAGTCAACGGTAGCAAGTATAACGTCTTTTATATAACACAAATGATATTGGTACACAATAATTATTATTATATAGCTTAATATTTAAATCGAACATTTTAATTAATTTCACAGCAGTTTTAATTATTTTACACGAAATACATTTATTTATTATTATCAACCGTTATTCTAGGCAGAGACAGTAGATACCGATGTAATCAGGTCATTATTGTAAACTTTATACATATATTACATAAATAAAATAAATTTAATTAAGTACATCATAGTCATATTTTATTTTTTTTAATACATTTACGCGATTACTTATAATTTAACTTTTAACTCATGAGTTATTAACAAGATCAGATTAATTTTTATGTGCATGTGTGTTTGTGTGTTTGTGTGTGTGTATGTGTGTGAGGAAGGGTTTGTGGGTGTGTTGCATTATATAATAGATGTGATTAAGTCTTCTGTTTCCTTATAGATTAGGCCAAGTAGCCATTCAGTAACTCGTGATTTGCTTTTATAGCATAATGTTGGGATAAATGTTCAGAATTTTATTTATCCTGCTATAAAGCTAGGGACCAAAAAGTGAAAATGTCGTTTAGCTGATTGCGTAAATACAGTGAAAGCCAGTGGGATACTGTTGACAAAGTTATCTCAGCATGAATTTGGGTGTCATTCCATTTTTGCCAAATCCACAAGTAAAACTGAGTTATCAGCGTACGTTATTATTTTGCAATTTTTAATAGGCAATTTGCAAAGGTCGTTGATGTATATTAGAAACAGGACAGATCCTACCCTGGGGTTCCCCAAAAAGCGAAGGTTCACATGCGCTAATGACACTGCCCACTGTAAAGCACTGCGAATGTTCTTAAAAATATTAATTTTAATGATCGGTGAGTGTTTGTGACAAAATTTAGAAATTTTACCTACGAATAGTACTGAATTTACAGGTTTCAATTGAATGTAAATCGGAAAGACATATATATAGTCATGTCATGCTCTCATGATCAAGCTTAAGCCAACATACATACCTAGGTGTTTGGATAGACAGACATTTCAATTGGAGTCCACATTTAAAACACGTATGTAATAAACTAAGAGCGCTCCGTGCTAAATTTGCCATTATTTAGTACAATCCACCATATACATTCCTTGTATGTATCACTAGGAGAATCAATAATAAGCTATGGTTTAAGTAGTTATGGTCCCACATACAAAACCAACCCAGATGCTATATACATATAACAAATTAGCATAAATTAAGCTATTGAACAAAAGAAACAAATATATAGGAGACGAAAACGGTTTACTAGGACACTGTCACATCATATTAGTTTTTAGGAAAGTTAGAATGCAAGTAATACTGGACGACATCACATCGAAAATAAAAATTAAAACTTACGAAAATGATGTTATATAAATAAATATGCATTAGCTAAATTGAACAATGAATTTAGGAGGACGTGGGAATACATACCTGCTAATATACTTAACACGATAGAACTGTCCAGAAAAACAACGCTTACAAGTGTTATAATTTTTATAATTTAATTATAAAAATTATAAGACTTGTAAGCGTGCTATTAAGTTGTATTAAGTCCTACAACTAAGATTTGTAACATTGGGTAGCGTTGGTTAAACTTTTAACAGGTTTAAAGCGGTTTTAGTGCATAAGCATAATAATTTAATTATTTTAAATAAAAGGATTAAAAAATAAAGTTATTAGTCGATAAAGTAATCAGGTTACATGCGCCCAGTACACATATTGTACCTGTCATGGTATGAATAGTAATGGATGTCGACTTCAGAGACAGAAATTCCAGAACATTCCCGTCAAGAGAGAATATTCGCAGAACAAAGAGAACACCTTGGTATTAATTTTGTTTTTAGTTTGCTCACATTTGACCGTTACATTGGTGTATATAAATATATAAACCTATCCATCGTAGTACACAATTAATGAACGTAATCTCTGTGTTTACTAATATAATGTCAAACAGAATGTAAATTTAAAAAGATTTGTAATTAAATTAAAGGTAATAATATCGTAGAAAGAGAATATGTTGTTATTTTTTTTATGGAGGATAAGCTAACAGACGGGTCATCTGATGGTAAGTGACAACCGCCGTCCATGGCCACCTGCAACTCAAAAGTCGTAAGTACGCTGCCCGCCTTCGAAGGTGATGAGGGATGGGGGATGCGGGATGCGGGGAGCGAAAAGAAAGGAGAAGGGATGAGGAGATGTTAAAGAGGAGAGGGGGAGGTGGGCCTGCGGAAACCGCACAACCGGTTGTCTGTGCCCCCCGGTCGAGTCGGTCCATTCGTGCCTAAGCATGGCTCTGCCACTGTTAAATATTATTTATATAACATATAATTAATTTATAAATTACATAAAGGTGTCGTTAACATGAATTAAATGCCATATTATCTTTCAATGTCATACATTCATATAGATTATAAAAACGTTTTTCAATTAGCCACTGTGTTAGCGTTTTTTTTTAATTTATTTGTTGCTTTTAATATACCTCTATGGCTTTTACATAAACATCTCTGTACGAGGACGATGAAGTTTTAATTTATTCCTATCATTTGTACCTAATGTTTGCGAACACATATATAAAAGTATTATGGTTGCCGCTTTTCAATAATATAGTGTTTTCTAATGTGTAGTACATGCAAAGTAGAGGATGAATATGTTATTTATGAAATAGTGGCTTGCAACTGTCTGTACACAAAGCGCCGCAAATAACTCTTACGAATTTTGCACTTTTTTTTTCGATCTGTACTGGGTCTCCCCATAATAAGAGTCCATATCAGAGGACCGAAGATACATATACATGGTAAACAGTAAGTTCTGCTTTCCTGGACACTGTCTGACGCAACCTTTTAATGGCATATACAAATGTATAAAGTTTGTTGCAAACGTATTCTACATAAGCTTTCTAGTTACAGTTTATGTCAATAAGTAGGTACACCTAAACATTTCGCTGTTTTTACTACTTCTGTTTTTTCTTCTTGAAAATGAAAATACATATGTATATAGAGAAAGCAAAATTCACGCCTAGTGTTAGGCGACTATAATGTGGTCCAATTTACGTAGCAATGTACGTAATAGGAGCGAGTCTAGTGGCATCAGCCGGGCATTTCGAGAGGGGATATTGTTTATGCAGATGGATTAGAGAGTAAAATCAATAGCTCAAGCAAGTCGCAGTAGCATATAGTTGTCGCATACCTATAACTCGAACTGGATGGTGCCGGGAACTCCCCGCCGTCTAACTTTCTTAAACATATTATTTGATTATATACATACATATATGTATATGTCGCCGCAACCAAAAAAATATTATATTCTAATTAAATTATTAATAAATCAATATCGCTATAAACAAAATAAATAAATACTATACCCACACTAATATTGTTAATAGTATTAATTTCATTTATTATAGAATTTAAATAGTTGATTAACTGTATGTAAAGATAGGTTGTCACAGTTTTCGTAAGGCTATTAACAATTCCGTTATTATTGTAAAACTAACATTTTATAAAACACATGTGTAAACAATTAATTTTGTTAGACGTACCGCCATTTATTGTTAATAACTCGAGCCACGTGCTATTGTGACGTACAGTTTGAACTGGCGGGGGGTAACCTATAAAAAGCCAGCGATTTGAGTAGAGAGGTTCAGGTTTCGCCACGCGCTTGGAAGTACTCGCCTCGCATACTCCGCTGCACCGTACGGATAGCCTACGTCACTTCGTCTGTTACAGGCGTCGTTTGCCTTGTGCATCGACACCTTGCTTTACGAAGCGACAACTTCGCTGCCCGGCTTATATAGCCGAGCGATCGCGGCTGGCGCGCACTCTCAAACGCCGCCATGCCTCACCACCATCACCACACCGCTGCCACTGCCGCTACCAAGCGCCGCTACCTACCGCTCATTGTGGAGCACTGTGGAGAACTGGGAGGTGCACATAAAGGAGCTAAAAAAGCAACTAGGCAGCGCTGCCCGCCCGTTCGGAAAGGGCCTGCGCTTCACGCCAAAGGATGACCTCGATAGAAGTTCTGCCTCGTCCAGCGCTAAGAAAAGAGTGAGGGAATCTCTTGGTTCTCATACACTCTCTCGCAGGAGCGGAGCCTGAAACTGGCCATCAGAGGGTTACCAGTAAACGCGACACCTGAGGAGGTGGAGCAGGAGCTCAGAGAAATGGGCTACGGCCCCGAATATATTCGCAACATTCGGGGTCGCGGCGACCGACCAGGGTGCATCCTCCTCGCCATATTGAAGAGGACTCTACACATCACACCGGCGATTTACGATTTCAACGAGATGTTGGGCATTCCCGGTGTCAAAATTGAAGCCTGGCGCGGGAAGAAGAGCACAATGTCACCGCTGCCAGCAGTTTCGGCACAGCAGCCATCAATGCCACAGGCGTAAAGCCTGCGTACGCTGTGGTGGTGACCACCTCGCTGCCAACTGCACGCGAGCGCGGGAAGAGCCCGCAACGTGTGTAAACTGCGGGGGGGATCACCCCGCAAACAGCACCCACTGCCCCGTCTTCCAAAGGGAAGCACGAAATAGAAAAGGTGGAACGGCCACCATCACCGGCGAGCCGCGCCAAGTAAGGCTGGCACCGGTGAATCCACAGCCCATAGGCGAAGATTCGCGGGGGGCATCGCTAATAGCGGATGCGAACGCCCCCAAACAACAAGAAGCAACCACCACCTCCAAAAGAGGGCGGAGGAAGAGGGGCATGCAGGAAGGGAAACCTGCCGCCCATAAATAAGAACGCCAGGACCTTGCTGTGGAAGAGCCGCCTGAACAAAGGTAAAGGCAACCTCTGGGCGGCCTAAGCGACGTCGCGGAGCGTCTCGATACAACCCCCGCAACTTGTCTCAGTTTTTGCGGCCATCCTCTTACCCGCGGACACCTACGCCTACACCTTAGCAGGTGAATCGTGTGCGGACGCGCGTGACGAAACTGAAACATACGAAGAAGACGCCCCACAGACCGCGCTGCAGTATGGGACCACCACCGGATATGACGCCGAGGGGTCGCACGTAAGTCGCCGGTGTCGCCTGGGAACTCATCTGGCTCGGGTAGACCGCCTAGACGGCGTAAAGACTGAAGCGGTCCCTCAAAAACAACTACTACCACCGAGTAGGAGACCCCACGACCCACCCCTATCTAGGGAAAGCGGCAGCCACCGCTGGCAGGGGGCCATTGCCCCGATCCAGCCTCCACACGCTCTCTACAGGGCATTGTGACGACTTAGCGAGAGAGGCTCACTTCGCTGGCGACTTCGAAAGGAAGAGCATTAGAAAGAGCAAGTAAAAATTATGTTTTGATATTTTATTTACTTGCCACATATTTGTTGAAACTATCGTGTAAACATGCTATGTTATTATTATGTTGTATTGTGCCTAACGGCTTATGTATGCATCATAAATTAATTTTACAGCGAGCTCTAATATTTTATGTGTCTGCCTTTTATTGCTAAAACCCTTGACATAAAAGAATTTGCTTATATCATACTTGATTGCTTGCATATGTGCTGTATAAAAATTATAAAGACATTATTATAGGATCAGAACCGATATCTAGATGTGGTCAGCGGGTCTGCTCCTTTTTTTATCAACGACCCGACTATTCTATCCTCGACATATACATATATAAAAAAAAATATTGGAGCAAACAAATAAACAAACAAACTCACTTTCACATAAATGAAGGTACATTTAAAATCACATTTTATTACGAGTACATAGTATTGGGTACATACATACATTTAAAAGCATTAAAAAGAGTTAAAAAGTCTTTGGTAGTAGCTGGTAAACGAGCAGACAGAGCGGACCTGATGAGAAGCGACTACCGTCGCCCATGGTCACGTGCACCTCAAGTGGTCGCAAGTCTGACGAATTGACATTAATAATTAATGGTTACAATGAAATAAAACACAAAACATTATGACATGGCAACATTGATTTTATTAATTACACATACTAGAACACACATAATATTTCAGAACATATATCAACACATTATGTTACACAAATATAAAAATAAAAACAATATTTGATTGTTTTAAACTATGAAAATGTTTATGTATATTCTATTTTTAAATCGTATGTCAATCGTGATAACCCTGTAACTACGAGCGGTGTAATTCTATGTACAACTTCAGTTCCCAAAACGATATACACATCTTTATTATAAGAATGACCTGACAGATTCGAAAAGCTTGTTTATAAAAATATTTTTTGAATGTTTTTTTAATGAGTCAACTATTCTATCTTCGGTCGTCATCTCCTGTCGTACCCATAAATTTTCACACATAACCCTTTTATCGCCCCACTTTGTTCATCCCTCCCCATCACGTGTTCATATCACAATGTGTCATCTGAGGCTTGCAAACTGTTGCTACATTCAGGCTCCCTCTAATATAATCATTGCTCGGTTTGTCCCACTCAAATTGTATTATATAAATAGAACCGCCATTATTTTGCTCTAATTTACATATTTCATTTGTTTCAACAACTTCTTCATTAGAACTGATTCCCGTGAACAATGGACGCAAGGAACACGGAGTCGGAATAACCATTGTGGATCACACAATTTTTCTCGAGTATAGGAATCGAACCAAGGTCCTATGATTTAACAGTCAGGACTATAACCACTAGATCAACAGCTGCGTTTTTTTATTTGTTTTTGTTTGTTCGTTAAACGACTTGTTCGTTAGATTTGAACGACTCTTTTTATTTATTTATTTGAAACTTTATACACATTATGTAAATCGGAGTACTTAACGCCTTAGACGAATTGCTTTTGTATAGGATAAAGTACTATTGTGAGAAATAATAAAGAGCGTAAGTCTAGTATCGAGTATTTAGGAAAAATAAACACAAGTGAGACTGGACCGTACGGAACCCACTATTTCATTGAAACATGTTTTTCTAAAACTTCTAAAATATTTTGCATACATTTGATCTTTCTGTGTTCAGGTATTCGGGACAATTGTTGTTCAACAATTTTAGCGAAATAAAATGTGTCATTGTAACACAATTCTTGATTTTTTTCTGTATTGGTAGAAAATGCCGGTAGAATTCCTTTCGTGGGAGTGTTGCCTGAAACGAAATTATATAAATATCACACACATTTTATACATATAAGGAGAAATTATATTGGTAAGTTGTATTTATAATATTATTTGTATGTAGTAATACATACAAAAATATTCTTTTTAACGCCTTTTCTTCTCTTCGACTGCGTTGTAATCAAGTCAGGATTTGATGATACGAACCCAAGGAAATCGAACCTTCACTTTCAAAGTGGGTGAGCCATGCTTCGTATTACAACGACCTCACAGAAACCAATGCTTGCATTGTGTGACCGAGTGAGCGAGGTTACCGGGGGCCCAACCCTCTTTCCTCTTTCCCTTCTCCTCTTGTCCATCCTCACCATTTCCCCATCCCCTCTTTCCCATCCTCTCTTTCCCCTACCCGAAAAAGCGGACACCATACTTGTGACTCTTGAGTTGCAAGTGTGCGTGGGCGATGGAAGCCACTTACCATCAGGTGATCCGTTTGCTCGTTTATGCCCCTATACCCCCCCTATACTACAAAAAAAAATACTTATTGAACCTATTACGAGTAAGATATTGTCAACGGTATTGGAAATTTTTTTTGAATTACGAGTACGTTACGATTTAGTCTCTAAACTACACGTTTTCACTACTTATCATGATAATATTGAAAGCGGTTCTAACTCTTATTTAAAAGTCAATTTATTTATATATATATGTTCAACGATATCACCGCCAATTGGGGACCGATTTTCAAAATGTCTTTTTGTTAACTTTCTGTCTGGTCTCATTGTTACCGAATTTGACAGACATAGAACCTTTTCCTCGTATGAAGTCGTTTAATTGAAGAAAGAAGAGTTACCAAAATGTTCAACTTACTAGTACTTGGCAGAGGAGTCTCTTTGAATACTTCTCCAGTTGTCAGCGCTGTCGTTTTAAACTCACTCTCACTGAGTTTCAGGTCACTTTTAACATGTCCTGCCTGCTTTAAAAATATATAAAAAAATATATTATTTACTGGTGTTTTTTACAACTAAAACACTAGGAGTTATTAATGTGTTATGATGGACATTTAAAATAAACAAGGGACGAGAAGAACACTTAGACTCAGGGCAACTGCTTATAAGTCACATACACATGTTTCTTCAAGTCAAATCTTGCACGTTAAATTAAATTCGCTTCCCGGTGTCCGATTAAGCTGAAATTTTGCATACAATGCATCTTTATAATAAGCATGATCTGACTTTGATTCTGAAAGGTTGTTTTTATACCGTCTGCTCGTTTGAGCCCTATCGCATAAAAAAAAAAAAGAAAAAAAGTGATAAGCAAATATTATCCTATCGTTCGAAGGATAGCAGTCGATTGGAGTGATGATTGCCATACGGGACAAAAGTTTGTGTGATCCACAATTTGTTGTTCCTGGTCTGGGTGTTATTTGTGTCAGTTGAGTAAATGTTTGTACACTACTATGAACGGACCATCAAAGCGTAAGTAAATACATTACTTAAAATTCTCATCTATAATTTTATTATTAAGAAAGACGACTCTTGCACTAGGAATAATTCCTGTTTTACGGGGGACTTTACAAATATTCAAATCACAACGTAGACATAATAAGTAAATGAAAATAATGTATACAGACCCCGGATTCGGTTTTACGTTCAATTCTGATGTTACTTTCCGTTATTTTTGTTTCTGGCAATATTTCATGCGACTTCTTCTTGTCAACATTTAATTTATCTGTTTCTTCTTCTGTAGGCTTAGCAGTCTGGAAATGATTATTGGTAACCATATGAAGGATAGGATATTGCATTTTCATTACAATTAATTTTATTTCATTTGTAACATCAATGCGCATATTATATGTATGTGTGCGTAAATCAAGTTTTTTTTTGTTATTGAGTGGAAACCCCCATGGGTCATCACCTCACTGGAGCCAAAAGTGAAGTGGTATGTCGGACTCGAACCAACTAAAACCACATGGTGTTCTGTCACGAGTCTATTGCAGAGGACCCGGGTATAGCCTAAGAAGGCTTCCGAGAACCCCTGCAGACCTTGGTCGCTTGAGCATCATCTAGTCGTTGAAAGGATTTGGGGGCTGGGCCTTGAGGCAGCCCTGCATAAATCGGACGCCCTTTTCTTCCATGGGCCTCGGAAGAGGCCACCAGCAGGATCCAGTCTTGTAGTGGGAGGCGTTCGCATCAGCATCGAGTCTTCGATAAGATACCTTGGTCTCACACTCGACAGCCGATGGGATTTCGGTTATCACTTCCGGAATCTGGCCCCTAAGCTCATGAGGACGGCAGCTGCACTCACGCGATTGCTGCCAAACTTAGGAAGACCCGACGCCCGAGAATTTATGTTGAAATCGTGCGGTCCATGGCCTTATATGGGTCGCCAATATGGGCGGAGACACTGACGGCCCGCAATATGGCGATACTGCGGCGACCGCAAAGGGCGATACCGCACGACATCTTTCGAAGCTTCTGATTTGTCTTGAAGTGGTTTATTATTTGCTACTAATATTAGGAAGATGAAGCTTACTTACTGTAGACTCATTGATTGCCGATGACAGTCCTGCGAGAATAGATTTCGAGGAATCCATTTGTTTTCTGCCCAACGTTACTGAAGTCACGTTCTTTGTTACCTTAAGTACTGCCCAAACAGGAGATATGGTATTTATTCCTCTGCAACATATACCCATCTCTTCGTCGTTAATCCCATAGTGTATTTCTCCTGATTTATTTACGTAGAAATACATATAATTGTCTTTTCCACAGTATTTGTTTTCCAAATAAGTGAGGTAAGAGCCAACCAGATAAGGAATAGTCTTCTTAATAGTAGATATGAGGCTGGGGTCACAATTAGTGAAACCAAAAGAGAAATTATTGAATAAGTAATTCTCTGTCACTTCTTCAAACTTTAGGTAAACCTGGAACGAGAATAACGAGGATATAAACTTACCCGTTTCAGTATTACTAGTGTTTACATATATTATAAATGTGAATACGACGTTTAACGGATACAAGGGGTCAAATTTCAATTACTAGATTTCACCCAAATAAATAAATAAAAAACCAGGTCAACCCAAATAAAACGTTTAAAAAAAAGTACAAGTTTAACGAGAGACCAATTTTTCTTCGGAGTACCATAAGGTAGCTTTTCAGTTATCTAACCTATTACACAAAATGCTACTAAAACATAAATGTTCTCAATATTATCCGTTTCTCGGCGTTTCTAAACGAGTGGACGCGCGTGGGGAGGCGAGACGAGGAGAGGGACCCTCTCCCTCAGCGTGGGAACGCCAATACTCGAGTCTTACCACCATTTTGTCTCTTGTAGTACTTTACATTATAAATAATTTTACAGACTACTTGTTTTTCATGAAGAGTCGGTAGGTGACCTTATAATCTGATTCCTACTTACTTTTTCGTTAATATCAACAGGCCTGGAGCTAAACGCGAAACACTCGTCAAACCAAACAAACAAATTATCAACAGGCATCTCGCATTTTGCATTAGAGCCATCGGCAGAAATTTTAATATATTTTCCATGGACTGAGTGGAAGCGTAGATCGCTGCAGTTCTCTTGGGATGTATCACTAACAGGAGTGATGATACCTAAAAATAAAACAGAAATAAACTTCACTTTTATATCCTCTCTTATTATAAATTTCCGAAAGTGAGTTTGGTCGTACCTCCTTAATCAATTAATTACCCTATTGCGTTTTTTTACATAACATAGGAGGACAGAAGAACGGTTTGAGGGTGATAAGGGATGAGGGGATTAGGGAAGAGAAAATAAGAGGATGGGAGTTGGGCCTCAGGAAACCTCAATTATTTCAGGGAATCGCAACGCAAGCGCTGATTCACAACCGGTTTTCTGTGAGGCCGTGGTATCGCACCGATCGATTAGGCCCATTCGGGCCTAAGCATGGCTCTACTACTGTTACTACTGCCCCAATGTGACTCGGTCCTCCGCCTATTACATCAAGTCTATCCCAGCTACTTTGATTGATTGGTTGAGTTTGTTCATTCATCCTTAATGACTTAACCAATCATAGTGAAATTTGTAAACTTTTGTCAAGATTACAGTAAAAGACTTAACATACTTACGTGTCTTGCACCAAATGAAACACTACTTACCATGGAACAGACCAGCCTTGTCTTCTGTTTGACCACTTGACTGCGTGCTTGACTTTAATTTGACGTCATTGTACTGAACTTCTCTGATTTCAGTACTTTCTTTCTGAAATGTTACGA
Source organism: Tyria jacobaeae (assembly GCA_947561695.1). Classification (NCBI taxonomy): domain Eukaryota; kingdom Metazoa; phylum Arthropoda; class Insecta; order Lepidoptera; family Erebidae; genus Tyria; species Tyria jacobaeae. The sequence continues at coordinate 5,667,133 of OX387237.1, read as the reverse complement.
AGATAGGTATGTTATGTATTCCGTTTATATTAGATGCCAGTTTTAATTTTGTTTAACTCTCATCTGAGGAGCATTTTGCTCTGTCTGAAGAAACAGTTGGAAAGCTAAGAAATAATAATTTCAAATAACAATGGCCAAATCGTTAGCTATTATATATTTCCAAAATTTGAAGTCATTTTGGGCGGATTCTAATAAATTCGAAAGTCGTTTAAAGAAAAAAAAAATATCCAAATAAAAAACTAAAATAATATCATAGAGGCTAACGATTTGTGCATTTTTATAATTTATGGACGTGATGTAGTTATGTATAGCCCTCAAACACTTTGTTTCAAGGATAGGATATAGCAATGTTCAACTCCAATGCCCCAAAATCAAGATATTTATACTATTAGGTTGGCAACTAATAAACCCGCCATTTTTTTCGATCAGTTTCTAAAACGTTATAGAACTATCTCGAATTTCTTGGAGAAGTATATAAATAAAGCAAGAGTTGTATGTCAGATCATCAACTGACAACTGAATTGATAACTGGATCTCGAATAGTAAAACTATAGTCAATTATGAATATTACTCGTAGAGAACTTCGGCTGCTTTTAAAGAAAAAGCAGTGCGCAATATATGTGCAACGATCGTCGAAGGCGTGCTCTATTACTATACCACCAAACACTGGTTCAGAAGATTTAAGGATGGAAATTATGACCTATCTGATGAATCTCATCCAGGACGACCTAATACAATAGATGGAGATGAGTTGAAAAGACTCATAGAAATGAATCCCAGGTTCACTTCACGTTGTCTGGCAGAGCAGCTTCAGTGTTCTCATACTGCACTAGAAAAACAACCCCACGCTTTAGAAAAGACCTGGAAATATCCAGTTTGGTTGCCACATGAGTTGACGCCGTTTCAATTTCAGAAGAGAGCTAACGCATGGAACTACTTAGTTATCACCGTACCAATGAGTGGCTGAGGGATGAATTATGGGGGATGAAATGTGGGTTAAGTACATAATTTTTTCGAGTAAGCGCTAGTGGCTTGGTCCTGGAGAAGCAGGAGTACCGACGCCAAACTCTGACGCGAGTAAAAAAGTTCTTTTAAGTGTGTGGTGGGGAATAAACTGAACTATATACTGAGAGCTGTTGCCATCTAACACTACAATCACGGCCAATATTTATTGTGACCTACTGGATAAAGTAGCAGCAAGATTAACGAAAAATCAAAATAAAGTATACTTTTTGCACGATAATGCTCGACCACATGTAGCAAAAGCGACTCGTGAAACATTACTTTCGCTTCGATGGGCTGTCCTTCCTCACCCACCTTACTCTACAGATATTATGCCCTCAGATTATCATCTATTTCGTTCTCTAGCCCACTACTTAGCAGATAAAAAAAATAAAAAATGAAGACCAGCTCAAAAGTGACCTTACCACCTTTTATGATCAAAAGCCTTAAAACTTCTACGAGGAAGGCATTATTTCTCTGCCAGCGCGTTGGCGACAGGTGATAGAAAACGACGGTACTTATATAGTTGAAAATTAATTTGATTTTGTATACTTAAAAAATTAAAAAAAAAAGTGCACAAAGATGGCGGGTTTATTAGTTGCCAACCAAATACATCCCGTAATGGACACCGTTAGAAATGAAATATTTTGCTTCAAATTTAAGTGAGACCAACCTTGGGTACAACTTTAAATAACAAAAATAATGATTTGAATTAATTGACGAATAAAGATGTCCCTAACATTTAAATTAGGAGAGCCACATATCGAAAAACACCACGTCCTCACTTATAACCCGTTGTTGAGCAATGTCCCTCCCTTCAAAGACGGATGACGTACTCGCGGCTTGATTTGTAGATGTCAATGCGCTGCAGTATTCATTAACCACATGGTGATATACCATAAAGAACATACACAAAAAATATCGATATATAGAAGCTATTGTCTTATGAAATCGTTTCAAAATGAGAGGAGCTCCCGTTTTGTGTTGAAGTGGTTTGAAATAAACTACTAATATTAAGAAGATGAAGGTTACTTACTGTAGAATCATTGATTGCCGATGACAGTCCTGCGAAAATAGATTTAGAGGAATCCGTTTTTTTTCTTCCCAAAGTTACTGAAAATACGCTCTTGGATAGTTTAATTGCTGCCCAAACACGAGATCTGGTATTTATTCCTCTGCAACAGATACCCATCTCCTCGTCGTTACTCCCATAGTGTATTTCTCCTGATTTATTTACGTAGAAATACATATAATTGTCTTTTTCACAGTATTTGTTTTGTAAACAAGTAACGTGAGAGTCAAGATGAAAAGGAAGAGTCTTTTTAATAGTAGATAAGAGGCTAGGGTCACAATTAGTGAAACCAAAAGAGAACATTTTGAATGAATAATTCTCTTTTACTTTTTCAAACTTTATGTAAACCTGGAAAGAGAATAACAAGGATATAAAGTTACACGTCTTGGTATTAGTAATATTTACTTATATTATAAATGTGATTAAAACATTATTGTTCTCAATTTTATCTGTTTCGCCACGTTTTTAAAAAAGTTGGCGCGCGGGGCCAGCGAGACGTGGAGAGGAACGCCGAGAAAGGGCTGACAGCGTAGGAACACCAATACTCGAATCTTATCGCATCGCATTATTTTGTCACTTGTAGTACTCATCGCTTTATTATAAGTGATTCTAAAGAACACTTGTTTGTGTGTGAAGAGTCTGTAGATGATCTTACAATCTGTTTCCTACTTACTTTTTCATTAATTTTAACAGGCCTAGAGCTAAACGCATAGCACTCGTCAAACCAAGCAGCCGCATTATCAGCAGGCAACTCGCAGTTTGCATTAGAGCCATCGGCAGAAATTTTAATATATTTTCCATGGACTGAGTGGAAGCGTACATCGCTGCAGTTCTCTTGGGGTGTATCATTGACAGGAGTGGTGATACCTAAAATCAAAACAGAAATAAAATATTTCACTTTTCCATCTCCCCTATTATTATAAATTTCGGAAAGTGAGTTTGTTCGTTTCTCATTAATCAATCAATTACCCTACTACGTTTTTTTTATAACATAGGGGGACAGACGATCATACGGCCGACCTGATGGTAAGTGTTAACCACTGTCCCTGGTCACCCGCAACTCAAGAGTTGCAAGTGCCGGTGCCCGCCTTTGAGGGTGATGAGGGGTGAGGGAATGACGCGGAATAAGGAAGGGAGGAGGGATGAGGAGATGCGAAATAGGAAAGGGGTATTAGGGGTGAGGAAAGAAGAGAGGGGGAGGTTGGCCTCCGGAAACCTCAATTATTTGTGGTTTATAACCGGTTTTCTGCGAGGCCGTGGTATCGCTCCGGAGTTGTCTTTAAAAAAAGGAATAAAACGTGCAATTTGTACACTTTTGTCAAGATTACAGTAAAAGACTTAACATACTTACGTGTCTTGCACCAAATGAAACACTACTTACCATGGAACAGACCAGCCTTGTCTTCTGTTTGACCACTTGACTGCGTGCTTGACTTTAATTTGACGTCATTGTACTGAACTTCTCTGATTTCAGTACTTTCTTTCTGAAATGTTACGAAGATAGGTATGTTATGTATTCCGTTTATATTAGATGCCAGTTTTAATTTTGTTTAACTCTCATCTGAGGAGCATTTTGCTCTGTCTGAAGAAACAGTTGGAAAGCTAAGAAATAATAATTTCAAATAACAATGGCCAAATCGTTAGCTATTATATATTTCCAAAATTTGAAGTCATTTTGGGAGGATTCTAATAAATTCGAAAGTCGTTTAAAGAAAAAAAAATAAATATCCAAATGAAAAACTAAAATAATATCATAGAGGCTAACGATTTGTGTATTTTTTATAATTTATGGACGTGATGTAGTTATGTATTGCCCTCAAACACTTTGTTTCAACGATAGGATATAGCAATGTTCAACTCCAATGCCCCAAAATTAAGATATGTATACTACATCCCGTAGTGGACACCTTTAGAGGTTCAAATTTAAGTGAGACTAACCTTGGGTACAACTTTCAATAACAAAAATAACGCTTTGAATTAATTGACGAGTAAAGATGTCCCTAACATTTAAATTAGGAGAGCCACATATCGAAAAAACACCACGTCCTCACTTATAGCCGATTTTTTGTTTCTCCGATTGAGAGAGATTATCTGAGACCTAACGCCCTCTCTCCATTAGTCCCCCCCTTTAAAGACGGATGACGTACTTGCGGCTCTTGATTTGTAGATGTCAATGCGCTGCGGTATTCATTAACCACATGGTGATATACCATAAAGAACATACACAAAAAATATTGATATAAAGAAGCTATTGCCTTATAAAATCGTTTCAAAATGGGAGGAGCTCCCGTTTTGTGTTGAAGTGGTTTAAAATTAACTACTAATATTAAGAAGATGAAGGTTACTTACTGTAGAATCATTGATTGCCGATGACATTCCTGCGAAAATAGGTTTAGAGGAACCCGTTTTTTTTCTACCCAAAGTTACTGAAGAAACACTCTTTGATAGTTTAACTGCTGCCCAAACACGAGATCTGGTATTTAATCCTCCACAAAATATACCCGTCTCGTCATCTCTGGAGTTTCCTTTTATGGGAGTAACTACGAGGAGATTCTCGTTGTTACTCCTATAGCGTATTTTTCCTGATTTATTTATGAAGAAATACATATAATTGTCCTTTTTACTGTACTTATATTCCAAAGAAGTAACGTACGAGTCAACAACATAAGGAACCGTCTTTTTTATAGTAGATATGAGGCTAGGGTCGCAATTAGTGAAACCAAAAGAGAATATTTTGAATAAACAATTCTCTCTCACTTTTTCAAACTTTATGTAAATCTGGAACGAGAAGAACAATGTTTACTTATATTATAAATGTAAATACGACGGTTAAGGGAAACAAGGTTCCATAGGCACAGAAAAGTATGACATCATATTTGAATATATCACGGGCTTTGAACGTAATCAAACACAATGTTTTTGGTAATAATAAATAGAGCTAAATGAAAACATTATTCAAATTATTTAAATCGTATCTAAAACTAGACGAATGTATACAAAAATCACAAAAGTAGTAAAACTGAACTGTATACTAAACTGTATACTATGTTAAAAAATAATGTTTCACGACATACCAACATTTATTGGGAGTACCGCAAGGTAGCGTTTCAGATATGTAACATATTATACAAATTACTATTATTACATTAACACGTTGACTGTCCGTGCATTATATGTAATGCATTCCCGGCACAGCTATGTCGTTCGTGCATTACATGTAATGCACCCATAATAAACTATGACGTCAATGCATTATACATAACGCACACATGAAATATTCGAAAATTTCATGAATACCCTTATAATACGTGATTCGTGATTATTCCTATTGTTAACAAATTATATGAAAGACTTGTATCAGAAAAAATTAACCGGACGTCTCGTGATATGTAGTAAATTCTGCTTGGACTGTCAACGTGTTAATGTTCTCAATATTATCTGTTTCTCTGCGTTTCTAAACGAGTGGGTGCGCGTGGGGAGGCGAGACGAGGAGACGGATGACGAGAAGGGGCCCACAGATTAGAAACGCCAATACTCGAATCTTACACCAGGGACAGCACCCGTGTCGTATTATTTTGTCACTTGTAGTACTCATCGCTATATTATAAATAATTTTACAGACCACTTGTTTTTCATGAAGAGTCGGTAGGTGACATTACAATCTGTTTCCTACTTACTTTTTCGTTAATATCAACAGGCCGGGAACTAAACGCGAAGCACTCGTCAAACCAAACAGTCTCATTATCAGCAGGCATCTCGCATTTGGCATTAGAGCCATCGGCAGAAATTTTAATAAATTTTCCATGGACTGAGTGGAAGCGTAGATCGCTGCAGTTCTCTTGGGGTGTATCACTGACAGGAGTGATGATACCTAAAAACAAAACAGAAATAAAATAATTGTATTTTTCTATCCCCTCTATTATGATATATTTCATTAATCTCCTTAATCAATCAGATTCTACTTTTCTTCACAGCTGGACATAGACCTCTGCCAATGTGAGCCGTAGCTCTCGGTCCTCCGCCTTCATCACCCAGTCTATCCCAGCTACTTTGATTGATTGATTGAGTTGGTTCATTCCTTCTTAATGACTTAACCAATTATCGTGTAATTTGTATACTTTTGTCAGAATTACAATAAAAGACGTCACATAGTTGTGTCTTGCATAAAATGAAACACTACTTACCAGGGAACAAACCAGCCTTTTCTTCTGTTTGACCACTTGATGGCGTTGGTGACTTTAATTTGATGTCATTGTTCCGAACTTCTCTGATTTCAGTACTTTCTTTCTGAAATGTAACGAAGTTACGGGTATGTAATGTATTCCGTTTTAATTTTTCTATAAACTCTTTCATTTAACTCTCATCCGAAGAGCAGTTTGCTCTGTCTAAAGGAACAATTGGAAAGCTTAGAAAGTTAGTTTGAATTGTAAATTTCAAAAAGGATTTATGTTATTTACGAATCCAAAATATAACCACACCTTTCTGGAACACTGTATAATATGTTATAGTAATATATTAACCTAAACTTTACAATCGCTGTAAAATAATACTGATCATACTTACTGTAACATGTTCGCGTGGTGTAACTTCTTCAGTAGAAAAAGATTTTAATGAATCCGATTTTAATCTTCCCAAAGTTACTGAAGAAACTTTTTTGGTAACTTTAATTACTGCCCATAAAGGAGAATCGTAAACAAACAGGGGAAAAGAAAAGGTTAGCTTAACAGCCTCAATTTCTGTGTCGTTAATACAATAGTGTACTTCTCCTACATTATTTACGTAGAAATGCAAGTAGTTGTCTTTTACACAGTATTTATTTTGTAAGATTATCATAGCTGGTTGTAAAATACAGGAACGAGATGGACAAAGTCTATTCATAAGATCAGGTAACAGGCCAGGGTCACAACTGGTAAAACCAAAACAGAAACTATTGAAATCTTGGTCTGATACTTCATCCAACTTAAGATAGATCTGAAATGAAAATAAAAGGAATATAAAGTCGTCGCTCTTTATATTTATCATCCGAACCAACATCATAACATTTAATGTGAGTTATAATTATTCGCTTACTGACAATGTACTGGTATGCAATTGGCTTTTGACTACACCCACCAATATATTTTATTTATAAAGCTAGTGTTACACACATATATACTCTGTATTTAACAGCCGTTTTACCGAAAACTTGACTACAATATTTTACTATCATGAGAACGAGACTAGGAAACCATCCAAACATACTGTGCACTTAATGAATGCCACTTTAACATTCAAAAGGCTAAAAAGATAGTCACCTAGACATTCATATTATTAAGCATAAAGGGCGCATGTCACTGGACTGACTACTCTGCAAGACTAAATTCATGAATTCATAACCAAGACGACGCTAGACGTTCAAACGAAACAGTGGCATTAATAACATAAAAAAAAATGTTTTCTTATAGCTGGACATGGAGATCTTAGTAAGCCGATGGTCTTCTTGGAAGGGCGATAATTGAAACCGGTGCCTGGAAGATGTGAAAGGGAATTATCTGCTTAAATGCTAGCCTCTCCACGAACCCTGGTTAAGTGCTTAGTTACGCTCGTCTTGTGCTGTTGCTGTCGACAAACATGCTGTTGGAGGATTCATAGCTAAAAAATTACGAGCTGCCATATCTTTCTAGAATTAAATCAACACGAATATTATATTAAGAACTTTGTAAAAAAAAATATTATAATTATCGTTTAACGTTTTCACTTTCACTACCAAAAGCTAAGTGGCAAAGTTAACTTGCTCGCAAGTGAAGAAGATAACAGTAGAACTGTCAAAATTGCCTAACGTTGCAAGTCACACTCGCAAAAGCATCATTCGAGCTCGTTTAAATGCTCACTTCGATAAAGTTAGTCGATGGTCACGATTGAAAAGTTAACAGACAATCTCGCACTCACAAAATAAAATATATCTTACAAAAGATCCGCTGGGTAGCGCTGATCTAAATCCATACAGACTGGAGTCTAGTTTAACGCGATCAAGTACTGAAAAAAACTCACACTGAGCACACTGAACATATTTTTATATTTTTATTTGAACGCGTATTGTAATAAATGATCTACGTTATAACATCCATGTACTACATTATTATAACAACATAAAATAGATTGATGAAAGTATTATCACATGTCAATGGTACAGAAATATATTTATATTATAATAATATATAAATATTAGAAACCTTCACCTTCTCGTTAAAAGCAACAGGCCTGGAGCTAAATGCGTAGTATTCATGAATCCCTTTATTCAGTTCTATAGAAGCTATTTCGCATTTTGCAGTAGAATGGTCGGCAGAGATTTTAATAAATTTCCCGTGTACTGAATGGAAGCGTAAATCTCCGGTGTTCTTCTGGGAAGCTTCGTTGACTGTAGTTAGGCTAGCTAAAGAAAAAAAACAATCAAAAACCTTTATTTCTTGCATTTAGACATATTTTTAAATATTTTAATAATTTGCGTAAGTGTAATTACTAAAGCGTAGAACTTTCGATAAAGAAATGTCTCTTGCGAATATGCGCTATACCTACTCCTAACAACAGTTATTTAACTTGGCTTAAGGGAGTTCAAAAATACTAGTAATGTGTAATATATATCATGTTACTTGATGTATCAGCTGCAGTTTCAACCGCCTAATGATTATTATTTGAAGTCATTGAAAATAAATCTACGAATAATAGAACTTACTCGATGGTGGACCAGACTTCTCAAATGACTGACTATTTGAAGGTGCTGGTGACACGAATATGAAGTCCTCGTTTTGTTTTTCTCTGCTTGCAGGTTTTACTTCCTAAAATGTGACAAAGATAGTTAAGAAATGTCTTCCGTTTATGTTCAAGGCCAATTGAAATTTATTAGAAGTCTATTTATCTAAACTTGACGCGTTATATCTGACTCTAAATAATAAAATACATTAGATACTTACTAAAGGTAAATGATTAACTTCATCCAAAGGTTTCAAGTCTTCAATCTCTTTTATCATTCGAGATTCAATTAATTTTATTGCAGGAACAGAATCAGATAGTTTTATTACTGCCCAAAGCAGTTTATTGACGTTTATTATTTGTGGTAAACAATACATATCTATGTTGTTGAACCCATAGCACACTATTCCTGATGGCTTCACGAAATAATTGAAGGTATTACCTTCAAGAACATAGTCATTTAAAACATTTCTGTAGAATGAGAAATCGGTTCCAAATTCGCACAGTTTTGGCATAAGGGCGATTTTTGGATCATTATCAGTAAACCCAAAGCCAAAAAAACTTAAATGGTGCACTAAAACTTTTTCCAGGCGAAGGCAAACCTAAAATGAGAAGAGTTCAATGTTGAATTCTAAATCTAAAAATATTTAAGTCATAAAATCAGCTTTTTCGAGAACGACGCCGCTAACTTTTTGCTAGTACCAAACATAATTTGCAAGGCTTATGTCGGTGGAATAATTTTTTCGTAGACGACAGACGTATACTGTACAGATCGGCAGCATACTTAAAAAGTACTTGATATAACATGTATTTATTTATTTTATTTAAAACTTTTTGCAAGAAAAATATTGTACTAGAATCTAGTCTGTGTAAGTAATAGCGCACAACATTTAAGAAAAGGAAATTAGAAAAAAAGAAGCTAAAACATGAACGTCCCTACTTTATATACATATATAGGTACAGGTATACAAATATATACATATGTATATAGTATAATGATTCATCTATTTTTTTATTGAATTATCTAATAGCTACACAAGAATAACATAGTAAAATATAAGAAAATCCGACTGCCGAATACCGAATAGTTTACTTATTGAATTCTCACTATTTCGGACGGACGCCTTCTTGAATCACTATATCACAAACACTGTTTAGACGATTCAAATCACAAGACAAAACACCTCACAAGTAGAAATCCGTCACACCGCCTAGACTTAAGAACCTTACTTATTTTGGCAAAAACATATTGTATTGCTCTACATAAAATCCAATAATCTAACCAACTTCAGTCTTCTGAATCCTTTTGAGTCCCAATTTCGCCTGGTCACAATACCACTACAACCCTTATTTATTATTATGGATTACATTAGATCGAGCATGGAGCGTGGCCACCTTACAGTGCTCGCCTCAGTACTGTCGAGATCGATGTATTACTAGCTACACTCCTCTCTAGCTCTCTTAACGCATCTGCATCGGTGCTGGATGGGTTTCGTTTCGGATCGTGGTATAATTATTCTGCTGCGGTGTGATATAGGCCATGTTATTACTCTACACTATATTTTCTAGCCCTATTTCATCTAAAATTATTTCTTCCAATGACCTCAATGCTAATGATTTTCAAATTTTCACATGCGCTCTTCTTGGATATCTACATGACGCAGCATTTGACGTACATAAGATGACTGGTGTTCAGAATGCGGTCTTACCGTCAATCCTATTAAAATTCTTATTATTATTATTGGTAGTCTAAAACTCATTTCGAAAATAAAATGGTCTGGACTCCCTTAAACTTCTTGTAATGGCAGCATAATTATTACACTTTTGTTATAAAGCACATTTTTTTTAACAATTTATAATTGGCAAAATATAGGTCTTTAATACTACTCTGCAAAACCCTTTGGGATTTATTTCGACAAGATATTATCAAGGGGATCACAGCTCCAGGAAGGCAGCCGCAAGCTGTTTGTATCAGTAGGCTCCTTGAGAAGATTGCTTATCTTTCTTCCCATTCACACTAAAATTGCACTACTCTACTGCCAGTCCTCGATTACGCCGATGTCATCTATCTAAATCTAACTGAGGACCAACTCAATAATCAGAGGGATTCCATAACGTCTGCATAAGGTTTAGATTTAGGATACCCAAATGTGATCACATTACTGAATTTTGTGTAAGCTCAAGCGGCTCCCTAAGCGACGCCGAAAGGCTCATATTCTTGCTCTACTTTACAATATCTTATTTATACCTCTACTTCGAAATATCTCAGGAAATTAATCAAGTTCTTAAATTAATGGCTTGCTAGACTTGTACGATCATTGAAAAACTAGTGCCTGAACCAATTCGACAAATTTCCTACACAAATCTATTACCGTCCACGCAGCGCGCTCCTGGAATGAACTGCCTGAATCTGTAAGATGTATTTTAATAGATAAACATTAAAAAATGGTCAATGAATACACACATATGTATGTATGTCTGTACACTTACTTATAACACGAATAGTCTCTTCCTTTCTATGTTAATACAGATTTCATGTTATTATGCTATTCAGCAATTTATTAACACGTTTACACTACCCTGTACACAAATCTATTGCATCTCCATCTAGGCTATCTAGAAGAAATCGCAATCAGCAATAACACAGCCGTTTGTACCATATTGGTATGTTTTTTAATTATAATTATTTATTGTAACTTTCCTTTTATAGTGTACAATACAAAAGATTGTGTTGTACTGTATTGTATAATTCTTACCTTCTCATTAATAGCTACAGGCCTGGAACTGAAGACGAAGGTTTCGGAGGCAGGCGACAGCGGCTGTTCTTCGGCGAAAGTAATCTGTGCAGTACTGCAGTCTCTAGATATATATATACGCCGTGCATGGACTTCGTGAAAGCGTAGAGGACTTAGATCGTTCACTGCAACATTGGTGGGAGAGATTCCGTTACCTGCAGGAGGATATATGTCTACACATTTACTTGACTGCTATAGATTATAAAGTCAAGCGCAAATCTCAGGCACTTTCAGTCGTATTTGAAAGATAATTCTTGTATTGGAGAGAGTATTTATTTAGAAATAATTAAGGCAGTTAAATATCACGATCACAACCTTTAGGCGCGGCGCAGTTAGAAATAAGAGACTTGATAGTAAACTGAATTGGTATTCTAGGCGTGGTATTGGTTTGTATGTGAATAAAAGGGCTATGTTATATTGGTGAATAACTCCTTGGGAACGATTTAATAGAACACAACGCGAAAAGGAGAGAAGAATGAAGAATGATGCTTCTTTTTCCTGGCGGTGTGATGTCTGGGCCAGTTTGCCGGCACTATGCAGTGTTCAACACGATCTCATTTCACCAATAAACAGTTTATTATAAAACACATTTATTAGAAATAATATATTTGTAAGTAATTTAAAATAATGTATGTGAAAACGTCTATACCAAGCTACACATGTTGAGAATTACAAGTATTAGCTTATGAACATTTTTTTCTTGATAATCTACCTATTTTACATACGCTTACATCTGTATCTTGAAGGGTTAAGCAGAGGGCGTATCAAAGTTTTCACCCTTTATTCAAGTAGAATTTGGTGCCACTGACGTAGCAGGGATCTAGCAGGCACTGTAGGACTATATATACTGTTTGATAGATATCCGATCTCTAAGACACCTTTACGAAAGCAACGGGGAAGGCTTGTTCTACTGTACCGAGAACTACAGAAGGCCAAAAATGAGCGTCTGAAACGCTTTTTTTTTTTACTATAGGGGAGCAGACGTACAGACGGGTCACCTGTACGTCTGTGTACGGTAAGTGACAAAAACCGTCCATGGAAACCTGCAACTCAAGAGTCGTAAGGAAGCTACCCGCTTTTGAAGGTGATGAAGGATGGGGGGATGCTGGAAGGGGAAAGAGGAGTGAGGAATTGAGAAAGAGAAGAGTTGGGCCTCCGGAAACGCCACTCATTTCGGGGAAATAAAACGCAAGTGCTACTTCACAATCGGTTTTCTGTGAGGTCGTGGTGTCGCACCGGTCGAGCCGGCCCATTCGTGCCTAAGCATTGCTCTACCACTGTCATAAACCTTCTGTATACAATTTCAGTGATTAGCGAGAGAGTTTTTTTTTTATTGTGTTTTTGTGTAAGTGTAATATAAGAATAGCTTATTGCTTTATTCCTATGTTTTGTTAATCAGACATCAATAAGTTACCGTTCTAATTCTTACATACCTTCTGTTTTTGAGGGACTTTTTACACTTTCTGTGTTTCCTGCTGGATTGAGATCTTCAGATGAAATCCGTTTTTTGGTTTCTATTGTAGCATTTATGTTTTGGTTATCGATATCTCCAAGTAAATTTTTCATTTGATCCTAAGTTTCAAAAATAAATTGAGGCAGGAATTAAGTTTATAGTTTATTAAGTTGGTACTGAATGGTGTCGTTATAATACTTATGATTCATATACAGACGAGAAGTGGTAACAATGTTAGGTTCTTTTTTTATTATTAATAATTTTAATACAGAAATCTTGTACGTAGAGTTGTTTAGTCACGATCAGACAGGTCACCGAACAGTAAGTGACTACCCTATTCCCCTGGGAATCTTGCAACTCAAGAGTCGCAAGTATATTACTAACTTCCACATTTCTTTTGCTGACGTTATCGTGAATTTTATATCCTATGTCGGTCCCACTAATAGGACGATTCAAATAAAATCTCATATGTCAAATTCATCAGATCATCAGATCAGGTCAGATATACATATACACATAAATATGCATACAAACACACATATCGTCTTTACGGCTGAATGGATTTCGTCGATGCCATTTGATTTGCCAAAATAGAGGGACCGACACAGGGTATAACATTTAGAAATAAAGGCAATCAAAAAAAAGTGGATTTAATTTCATTGTGGAAAAATAAGTGCGTAACTTACAGGTTTAATTTCAGGTAATAAGATAATTTTTTCAGCTTCTGCAGTGGAATTTTCCTTTCCAAACTCCCCCTCAACTGTTTTGTTTGAACTCAAATTACTTACTGGCATTTTCTTCTGCTCTAATTCATGTTGCTCTGTTGGTATACATTTATTTTCTTCCTGTTTATTATTTTGGGCATGTTCCTTATTCATAACAGCCTGAAATGAAATAAATACATCTTTGTAAATCAATTCATGAAATCTAATTCCAATTTCATAGTAAGAAAAAAGTTACTTTTAAGTTCTAAAACTGGAAATTAAGCTCTAGTTATATATAGATTCAATATGCCGTCGCCAGATCCACTTTATGGTGTGGCCAACCATTTCATGTAGCTGTCATATTTAATTAAATGGACGGTCACATCATTACATGGTGAGAAAAGATTATGGAATAAGCAGCAATCAATTTCAACTGCTAAACGTTCTTCATGATTATATGAATTAGAGACACGGCGTGGTACTTTAAACTGTGACAAGGACAGAGCTCCAGAATTTGTTGATTTCTTTACAGAAAGCCCAGCTCAAATAAGATTTTAATGCAGATTTACGTATAGTGTATGTATGTGTATATATATATATATATATATATATATATATATATATATATATATATATATATACATAGTAAATTATCATCCTACAGAAGATAGCTATCATAACATTTTTTTAATTTTCACTTAGAAAACAATTTAAAAAAAATAACATCCTGAAATGGTGACTTGTAAATTTATTAAAAAGCAATGAGCAAATGAGCAGACAGGTCATCTGATGGTAAGTGACTACTGCCGCCCATGGACACCCGTAACTTAGAGTCACGAGTACGTTGCCGGCCTTTTAGGTAGGAGTACGCTCTTTTCTTGAAGGTTTGAAGGTCGTATCGGTCCGGAAATACTACAGGCTAACCGGCTACAAGGCTACAGGCGACAATTTGTTCCATAGGCTGGTTGTGCAAGGCAAAAAGCTTCTGGAGAAGCGCACAGTGGTGGAGTGCCAATCGTCCAGGTGATGGGGATGGATGTGTGATTGTTTCGCGTAGGACGATGGCAGAAACCTGCAGAAGGTATAAGTCCGAACAATTCCTCTGAACACTCCCCATGATACAAGCGATAGAGAATGCAGATTTACATCCTCATGGGCCAAATCCACATATTCCAGTTATTTAACTTTTTCAACCTTTATAAGATTGTCGTCATGAGGAGTTGTTATGTTAACAATTATTGCTCGATGCTCTAATCGGTCTATCATGGTCTGGTTATATTTATGCAAGTACTCGACGATGGCAAGAAGAAAACAACCAGAAAATATATGCCTGAGAGTTTTACCGGGATGATGACATGGCTGAGAAATACAGTTTGTACCGTCCTTCAGGATATATCTCCGACAATTGTTTGTCATAACAACTAACTCTATAATTGAACAGATAAAACCTTTAGTTTCTCCGAAGAGATCACCGGAACGTAGCCAGGACACAGATGATATTAGATATACATCGGGCCTGTTTAAAGCTCGATAAAAACGTCATATCCAGTGTCATATCATATCCTCTTTGCTCTTCCTTCTCTCTATACGATCTGTATAGATCTGCTATACAGGTTTGTCCCAGTTCTATTTCCCTAGACCAAGCGGTTACATGCCCCACTTCTACATCGATTCTGAGAGTAGGCTATTATATTGTTATTAGTTACAAGTGTTATTTTTACTCTCAGAATAGACGTAAATAATTTGTAGACTGTAAGTAAACAGCTAATGGGTGTTTAGTTATTTTAAATCCAGTGCACTACCAGACTTGTAAAGTAGGTGAGTCATACCTGTCGCGGATTTTAAGCATGACTAGAATTGAGATGCCAAACATGCATGTGAGACTTGGGAAACCATGCACCTTCCAATAAAACTCAGACGTCGAATAGCTTTGCTGTTGTCATATGCTATTACTTCTGCCATAAATGGTATGACTAGTTCGTTATTTGAAAAATACTGGGTAATGCTGGTCAGACCATACTAACTATATTAGAAAAAATAATCATATGATATTTCGTGCCTTGCTATTCCTGACAATTATAAATATCTGCAATCGGTATAAACAAAAGAAAGGATTTTGATTTTGAAAGTTGTCAAATATTGACAACATTCAAAATCAACATCATCATCAAAATGGTGAACATAACAAAACTTGAAGTTACATGAAAATCTGTTAAATTATCTGAAAGTCATGACAAGTAAATGTGATAATCACCCACCTAATATAAGCAAGTGCTAGCTAACAGTTCGAGGGGTTTTCGAGTCCGCTGTATTTTAAAGCGATAGCAGTCGGTTGGCATGTTAGTCCAGTGGTCATACGATGATTGCCACACAAGACAAACATTTTTTAGATCCACAATTAGTTGTCCGGGTCTGGGTGTTATTTGTGTCAGTTATTTGAATGTTTGTAAAGCCCCCGTGACACAGGAATTATTCCTAATGCAGGATTGTCTTTCTTAATAAAAGAAATAGAATATAAAAGAGAATTTTGAAATAATGTACGATTGAGGGTCGATAGAAAAGTACCTGTATCGTGGGGGACTTTACAAACACTCAAATCACGAACAGTCATAATAAGTAAATGAAAATAATGGTGTGTACAGACCCCGGATTCGGCTTGAGGTGCAATACTGATGTTACTTTCCGTTATTTTTGTTTCTGGCAATATTATATGCGACTTCTTCTTGTCAACATTTAATTTATCTGTTTCTTCTTCTGTAGGCTTAGCAGTCTGAAAATCATTATTGGTAACTATATGAAGGATAGGACATTGCATTTTCATTACAATTCATTTCATTTCATTTCCAGAATCAAGATGTATAATACTAAAAAAAAATCACATCTTTGTGAGAGCTACCTTGAGTACAACTTTCAATAAGAAACATAATCATTTGTATAAATTGACGAATACCGAAAATACCGGTTCATTTACCACCAGATGATATGCCAGAAAAAACGTACACCAAAAACAGTTGAATGAAGAAACTTATTAAATCGTTTCAAAATGGGAGGAGCTTCTGATTTGTTTTAAAGTAACTTAAAAACTTCCATTGAATATTAAGAAAGTGAAGTTTACTTACTGTAGAATCATTGATTGCCGAAGACAGTCCTGCAGAAATAGGTTTAGAGGTCACCGTTCTTGTTCTTCTCAACGTTACTGAAGAAACGTTCTTGGTTACTTTAAATACTGCCCAAACACGAGATATGGTATCTATTCCCCGGCAACATATACCCATCTCCTCGTCGTTAATCCCATAGTGTATTTCTCCTGATTTATTTACGTAGAAAAATATACAATTGTCATTTTTACAGTGTTGTTTATCTAAATAAGTGATATAAAAGCCATTATGCAAAAGAATCGACTTCGTCATCTTAAATACTAGGCTAGGGTCGCAATTAGTAAAACCAAAAACTAAAGTATTGAATAAACAATTCTCTGTCACTTTTGTAAGCTTTAGGTAAACCTGGAACGAGAATAACAGTCCGGTATTACTAATATTTACTTATATTATAATTGTGAATACGACGGTTAGCGGATACAAGTTAACAGTGGTAGAGCCATGTTTAGGCACGAATGGCCGGCTCGAACGGTGCGATACCACGCCCTCACAGAAAACCGGTTGTGAAGTAACGCTTGCGTTGCATATCCCCGAAATGAATGAGGTTTCCGGAGGCCCAACTCAATCTTCCTCTTCCCTCAACCCCCTCTCCTCTTTCCCATCTCCTAATCCCCGTGTCTTTTTTCCTCTACCCGCATCCCCCTATCCCTCATCACCCTCAAAGGCGGGCAGCGCACTTACGACTCTAGAGTTGCAGGTGTCCATGGACGGCGGTAGTCACTTACCATCAGGTGACTCGTCTGTTCATCTGTGCCCTTATAGAATAAAAAGAAAGATATAATAATTTATATATATCACAGAGTTTTAACAACATCTAACACAATGTCTTCGGTAATTAGAAAGAAGCCTAAATGAAAACATAACTCAATTTATTTAAATCGTGTCTAAAACTAGACGAATGTATACAAAAATCACAAAAGTAATGAAACTGTACTGTATACAATATTATAAAAAAAAAACATTTTTAACGACAGGGCACTTTTCTTCAGAGTGCCATAAGGTAGCGTTTCAGATAAGAACACAAAATGCTACTAAAACATTAATGTTCTCAATATTATCTGTTTCTCCGCGTTTCTAAACGAGTGGACGCGCGGAGGCAGCGAGACGAGGAGAGGGATGCGGAGAAAGAGCCGGAACGTAGGAACGCCAATATTCGAGTCTTACCACCAGCGGCAGCACCCGTGTCGTATTATTTTGTCACTTTTGCACTCATAACTATATTATAAATAATTTCACAAACCACTTGTTTTTCATGAAGAGTCGGTAGGTGACATTACAATCTGTTTCCTACTTACTTTTTCGTTAATATCAACAGGCCTGGAGCTAAACGCATAGCAGTCGTCAAACCATTCAAACGAACTATCAGCAGGCATCTCGCAGTTTGCATTAGAGCCATCGGCAGAAATTTTAATACATTTTCCATGGACTGAGTGGAAGCGTAGATCGCTGCAGTTCTCTTGGGATGTATCATTGACAGGAGTGATGATACCTAAAAACAAAACAAAAATAAAATACTTTAATTTTTCTATCCCCTCTATTATTATGTATTTCTTTATTTATTTATTTATACTTTAGGCACAATATGTGTCAAAGGACCTTAGGGCGATACAGAGACAAAACAAGTATTTAAAAGTGGTAGAGCCATGCTTAGGCACGAATGGACCGGCTCGACCGGTGCGATACAGCGGCCTCAGAGAAAACCGGTTTTGAAGTAACGCTTGTGTTGCATTTCCCTGAAATGAGTGAGGTTTCCGGAGGCACAACTAGTCCTGTCCCCCAGCCCCATCTCATATTCCTATCTCCTCCTCTCTTCTTTTCTCTCCCCGCATCCCCGAGCCTATCACCCTCAAAGGCTGGCCGCGCGCTTAAGACTCTTGAGTTGCAGTTGTTGCAGACGGGTCACCTGATGGTAAGTGACAAAAACCGTCCACGGACACCTGCAACTCAAGTCGTAAGGGCGGTGCCCGCTTTTGAAAGGGTTGAAGGATGGGGGGATGCGGGAAGGGGAAAGAAGAGTGAGGAGTTGAGAAAGAGAATAGTTGGGTCTCCGGAAACGTCACTCATTTCGGGGAAATGCAACACAAATGTTACTTCACAATCGGTTTTCTGTGAGACCGTGATATCGCACCGGTCGCGCCAGCCCATTCGTGCCTAAGAATAGCTCTAGCACTGTCATAAGCCTTCGGTTTTTCTTTCGGGGCTTAAAGCTGAAGTTTTTTTTTTATTGTGTTTTTGTGTAAGTGTAATATAAGAATATCTTATTGCTTTATTCCTATATGTTTTGTTAATCAGACATCAATAAGTTACCGTTCTAATTCTTACATACCTTCTGTTTTTGAGGGACTTTTTACTCTTTCTGTGTTTCCTGCTGGATTGAGATCATCAGATGAAATCCGTTTTTTGGTTTCTATTGTAGCATTTACGTTTTGGTTATGGATATCTCCTAGTAAATTTTTCATTTGATCCTAAGTTTCAAAAGTAAATTGAGGCAGGAATTAAGTTTATAGTTTATTAAGTTGGTACTGAATGGTGTGGTTATAATACTTATGATACATATACAGACGAGTATAAGTGTTACCAATTTTAGGTTCTTTTTTAGTAAATTAATAATTTAGAGTTGTTTAGTTTAGTTTAGTCTAGGCCCGTAGACACTTGCAACTCAGGAGTCGCAAGTGCATTACTAACTTCCACATTTCTTTTGCTGACGTTATCTTGAATTTTATATCTTATGTCAGTCCCGTCCTACCAATAGGGTGATTCAAATGACATCTGATATGTCAAATACATCAGATCATCTAGGTAGTGGGACGCGACACAGAAGTTTACACGCCTAATTTTACGCCTAGACTTAGGGTACAAGATTTTGAAATAATTTTGATTTTTTTCGAATTAAATTCATTATTAATTTCATTGAGTACAATGATTAAGTAACTTACAGGCTTAATTTCAGGTAATAAAATAAGTTTTTCAGCATCTGCAGTGGGATTTTCCTGTCCTAACTCCCCCTCAACTGCACTGGTAGCCCAGTTATTTACTGGCATTTTCTTCTGCTGTAATTCATGTTTGTCTGTTGGAATACATTTATTTTCTTCCCGTTTATCATCTTGGCAATGTTGCTTATTCAGAACACCCTGCAAGCAAATAAATACCACTTTGTAAATCAATTTATTAACTCTAATTCAAATTCGATTGTAAGAAAAAAGTTACGTTTAAGTTCTACAACTGTAAATTAAAATGTAGTTATATTTTAATAGATTCTATATATCGTTTCCAGATTATGATCTACAGAATTGTCTACATTATGATGTGGCCAAAAGTACCTTACAGTGCCGATGACTTTACCCACTACTTTAAAAAATAATCGTTTTGGTATTTTGTCCACATTCGATCAAATTGTGCAAGAATGGAAGTTGTATAAAGGCCGAATTACGCAAAGGTTTATTGCAAACGACATCGTCACGAAGAATGATGCAGCTGGAGTCCAAAGACAGGCGATCCTGCTAGGGATCAGTGCACTTTAGCGCCGGTACTTATAAGTTGGCAGCGGATCTGACCCTGCCGAAGAACATCCAGGAAGTACCGTATGACGAGATAGTGCAGTCTTTGGACGAGAATTTTCTTCCAAGAATATGCGGCTTCAGCGAGCGTTACAATTTTTACGCAGCTGTACAACAGCCGGGCGAGACGTATACGCAGTGGGCGTCTAGGCTACCAGGACTGACAGCACGAGGAAGCGTTAAGAGATTGATTCGTGATGGGAATGGGAACAGGACATGAACGAGACGTACGGTGTTCGCGTGCGGGCGCTGCCATTACCACGGCTATCCTTGGACAACAGACGCCGGTGTTCAAGATCGCCAAGCATGTAAATAGTGCCAAAACTATTAGTGCCGGAAAATGAAGTGTACAGTGTGCGGTCGTGATAATCATGAGTCATCCCAATGTCGGTTTGCAAGCTATAAATGCAATAAGTGCAACACCAAGGGTCATTTGCGTAAAATGTGTAATAGGATTAATTACTTGTTGACAAGTAATGTGAGCGAGGACGTCGACGGTAAGTCATTGTTTTATATACGCTCAGTCCGTGGGGAACCTCTGACAGAAACAGTTTCAGTTTATGGGAAAAATCAAGGAGCATTGATTTTGATTTTTTCACTAAAGGGCGTTGTACAAGTGATGCCCGGGCCAGTGTTTCTTTGTTATAGCATATTTTCACTGCCTGGGAGGAAACTAATGATAATGAATGAACGCTTTTGAGAGGTCACAAAAGATAGTTAGAATATCTTTTGTGACCACTCAAAAGCGTTTGACTGCGTAGGTCACGGAACTCTGCTCCTAAAACTTGGGCCAGTAGTATTTTGAAAGAGGCTCTCTGTGCCTTAATCTGTGTAATTCTGAGTGATATATAAGCGCAACTGCAGATTAATGGTGTAAATTCATTAGAATCAAAGATAAAAATGGGCGTTCTGCAGAATCACCATTGGATCCGTTTCTCTTTCTAGAATTATTAATGATCTCCCCCAGTTACTAGATAGCCAAAAATAGTATTTTTTACGAACACGCTAATATATTTGTTGATAGCCTAACGTCAGAAATATTGATAGTAGTAGTAGAATACTATATAATACTAAAAGGATACAAGCATTCGAGCGCAGGCGTATTGCACACCACTAGAGGTTTGGACGAAATTCTGTGTCGTGATCATACTTGCGTAAGCCAAATATATATCTAAAGCAAAATTATGAAGTCCGTCGAGTTTATATGATTGGCTTTATTTGAGAAAGCTGCGTAGTCTTTTCAATGATCCCGTATAAGCAAACATTTTAAGGCTTATTGGATTTAATTGTGGGTGCCAGGATAATTCAAGGTCAACTAGGATTCCTATTTTTTTTTCCTTTTGGCTGAGAGGTATCGGAATACCACCAAAAACAATCTGCGGGAGTTGTGACCGATTGACACTTGAGAACTTTCTGGAGTTGCTATCAATAATTACTTGGGTCTTGGATGGATTTACAGAAAGTCTATGTGTCACACTCCTATTACGGATTCTCATTAAATCGTAATTAATATTGTCAACTGCACCAGGCAGCGAAGGAGTAATAACAGCTTAAACCAAGAGACAGTAGCAAACACTTCAGTTTTGTATTGTAGAGTTGTCAGCGCTTCCATAACGAGAGCTTAAAATGTGTTAAAATCTATAGCAAGTATTAGAAGCAGTGTCAGTGGTACCAGATTTCTATGGTACGTCTGCTCTCCTCCATGATGAAAATTAATTGTTTTATTAATCTTAGTTTTTTTTTTATGCGATAGGGGGCAAACGAGCAGACGGGTCACCTGATGGTAAGTGACTACCGCCGTCCATGGACACCCGCAACTCAAGAGTCACAAGGGCGTTGCCGGCCTTTTAGGTAGAGGTACGCTCTCTTCTTGAAGGTTTGAAGGTCGTATCGGTTCGGAAATACGGCAGGCGACAATTTGTTCCATAAGCTGGTTGTGCGAGGCAAAAAGCTTCTGGAGAAGCGCACAGTGGTGGAGTGCCAATCGTCCAGGTGATGGGGATGGATGTTTTGTCGCGTAGGACGATGGCGGAAACCAGCAGCCGGTATAAGTCCGAACAATTCCTCTGAACACTCCCCATGATACAAGCGATAGACGATGCAGAGTGAAGCTACATCTCTACGCAACGCCAAGGTGTCAAGTCGATCAGAAATATCTTGGCAGTCGATGATGCGAGTCGCTCTCCGTTGAATGCGGTCAAGAGGCAGAAGTTGGTACTGGGGTGCACCTGCATAGAGATGAGAACAGTATACCATGTGCGGTCGAACCTGCGCCTTATAAAGTTGCAGGCGGTGGGCCGGAGTAAAATACTGTCTCGATCTGTTTAGCACACCAAGCTTCTTCGAGGCTAATATGGCCTTACTCTCTAAGTGACCGCGAAACTGGACTTCGCTTGATATATCGACGCCAAGGATTCCGATACTGGCTGATGCAGTTAGGGAAGTGCTCTCAAATTGAGGTGATACGACCAATGGCATCTGTTTAGCGGTTAACTGTTATGAGTATGGAGATAACACTTAAACGACAGATAATGTTTATAAACTATATGATTAATACATTAAAATGTTATATAATATTAAAAATTGATTATAATTAATTATTTTGAATTAGAGCCAAAACTTTTTATACCTTAACTCAAGCTCTACTCAGTGCTTGGTGTATTGTGAATAGGTTTTTGGTTTTATTTTACGCTGTGAATTATTTTAAGGGTTAAGGTCGCTTCAAGCAGATTTATACTTACACGAAACAAGAATGCATATATAATAACATACTTATTATTAACATTTTTGTTTCGTGTTGGCATTTGGATACTTATTTTAAAATTCATTGGTGTTAGTGCACATCAGATTATTAGTCCATAAAACCAGTTTTCTTCCCATTGAAGGAATTGTTTCAGTTTGTAGGTTTCTACTATTTAGTTATAATTACCTATTTTAAGTACACGCGATTATTTAATCATGCCTTTACGGAGATCAAATATAGCACACAGTACGTCGTCTGGCAAAAGCGTTCTATTGAGTCAAAGTAACACAAATAATGACGAGTTTGTGAGAGAAGTTCGTTTATCGTTAAACTGTGAAAGGCATATTTCCCGAGAATTGACAAGAATCGTTGGTGGATCGTACAATTCGTCTATCTCATAATACTAAAAGTGAAATAGACACGTATGAACATAGACAACACCGCTTAAGTACCGACCGTATTCGGCACAGACATTTAAGGAATAATTATATCAGATAGTCAGTATCAAGTATTAATAGATGGTCCGATAAAGAATTCAATTTTGCAATGAATTCGAAAATTGATTGCAAAATTGAATCTCAATACTTTTCGAGTTTAAAATAAAAAGATAAGTCCAAAAGTACACATGTTCTTCTAATAGTAATCTGGTAATAAACAAAGTGGTATCTAGAGAAGATTTATAAAACAAAGAGATACTTACTAAAATATTTCTAATTGATGGTATAAGATTCTCTTCATTCAAAGATTTCGATTCTTCAGTTCCATTCATCATTCGAGATTCAATTAATTTTACAGCAGAAACATCATGAGATAGGTCTATTAAGGCCCAAAGAGGAATATTGACGTTTATTTCATTTGGTAAACATCCTACATCTTTGTCGTTGACCCCATAGCACACCTTTCCTGATGGCTTTACGAAGAAATAGAAGATATTACCTTCATGAGCAAAGTCGTTTGGTAACGAATGTAAGGATTGGCCAAAGATGCAGGTTGTTAATGGACAGAGTTTCTGTCTAAAGGATTTGACGATAGTTGGATTACAATCAGTAAACCCAAAGAGAAAATTATGGGTGTAGGGTCGTGAAGTTTTTTCCAGGCGTAGGTACACCTGAAATGAGAAGAATTCATGCTTAAATCTAAATCTCAAAATATTCAAGTCATTAAATCAACTCTTTAAAATACGAGGCCGCTTATTGCTACTACCTAACACAATTTATAAGGCTTCAGAAAAAAAATAATCATAAAACATACATGATTCTTGCAGGTTTTTGCTGTAAGAAGGTAATTGTTGTAAAAAAGTAAAATAATATAAAATAAAAGTTTGACTAACTACCTGACTGCTACTACCTGCCTCTATCTACGTACCGATAAATAGTTTACTTATAAACTTTTAGCAATTTTCTTTTCGAAGACGCCTTATTGAAAACAACCACTATTACGGCGATTTAAACGACACCTCAAAATTACATACATACGTACATTCACTACAAATACACTACCGTGTTTCTTGCGCAGTCGGGTAATAAAGAGATGAAGGCCCCCCACCGGGACGGATACTAGTCAGGCATCTCTGAAATACACACATGAGTAAACGGAATATTTTAATAAAGTGAGTATTAATTACCTTCTCATTAATAGCCACAGGTCTGGAGCTGAAGGCGAGGGTTTCGTGGGTAGCTGAAAACGGCTTTTCTTCGGGTAAAATAGTCTGTGCAGTACAGTAGTCTTTAGATATATATACCCACCGTCCATGGACTTCGTGAAATCGTAGAGGACTGAGATCGTTCACTACATCGTTGGTGGGAGAGACTGCAGTAACTGCAATAAGATTACACACATTCAGTTAAAAAGAGCCATCAGCTTAGGGAACCTATATTAAGTGGGCGGAAGAGTTCTCTCGAACTAAATATTTATAGTCGTACTTGAACAGTTCTTTTTGTATTAGAGCGAGTATTTATTAAGAAATTCGTAACCTCACTCACTCAGTCGCACAATATAAGTCTTGTTCAACAGCATTTTTCTGTGAGGCCGTAGTAATACTCCGGTCGCGCCGGCCCTACGTTGCTAAATGTTAACGTAATCTATATTTTCCTGCCAAATATGCCTCTGCTTACCCCTTCGGGATACATGCGTGAGTGTATGTCTGTATGTACATATGTTGTCTTTGTGTGAGCCTGTTTTATTGCTCTATTTCTTTCTATATTATCTCGTCTATTTCTACGTTATCTCGTCCTTAGCAGCATACTCTTTTGATTCTTACTTACCTTCCGTTTGTAAGTTAGTCTTTATATCTTCTGTGTTTCCTTCTGACTTGACTTCTGAATCTTCAGAAGGTGCCCTTTTATCAGTTTCTGTTGTGGGATCTAGCTTTAGGTTATCGATATCACAAAAGCTTTTCAATTCATCCTGAAAGGTAAAAAAAAAATTGTAAGGGCACTTATGTAGTTAGTATAGTTACTACAGAATAATGAGGTTATAATATACTTGGGGCCGCAATCCGCAAGCTTGATGTTTAGGAATATCACGACCAGGGCAGGATAACTGTTTTACAAATAAATTTAAATATGTCCATTTTTTTTTAATTTTAATATGTGGACATCATACGTTGTGGAGAAAATTAGTAAAAATATTTATTGGTTGTGTAAATAAAAATTTACAACGCCTACCAAATTTTTAAACATTAGGCATAGTTAAGAATCTAAAACCCGAACTGCTATACATAACAAATAAGGGGAATGTTAAGTCGAGGGCAGAACACAGTGAATGACTGCCAGTTTTTTATTCAGAAATAAACTTGTCATATATTGAAGTTGCCTCCTTACGATAAGGTACAACACTTACCATCAGATGACCAGTCTGTTCGTCTGTCCCACTATACAATAAAAAACATAAGGGTAAGAAAATGACGTCATGTAAACCGCATCCATTAAAATTTACAACCAATATTTGTTTACATAGTAAGTTATAAGTGAAGCTAATGAAAGTGAGTTACACACAATCTATGTGTGTAACTCGATTTCATTCACTCAACCCCGAACCCCAAAGGACTAGGCACAGCCGGGCCAACTTATTTCCAAACATAATTTAGCCCCCCTTACGTAATATTGCCGTCATCCGGGTACTGTATGACTGTATATATACTGTCTGGTAGATAACAGTCCGAAATCAAGTTAAAAAGAGAAAAGCAATTCGTTGTACCTACCGGACTCTTTTCAGATGATTCTTTAGTATCTTCATTTACAAGATCATCGCCTTCCGTTGATTTATTATAATTTTCTTCTATACTATCATCTTCTTTTTCTTCTTCAGTATCTATATCTATTTGTTCTCTTTGTACAATGTTTATATCTTGCCTTAATGAATTTACTGTATTTTCTGCCATTATGCAAAGTAATCTGTAATTAAGTGAGCGTCGTTAAGTACAATTGTATTGAAGAAATCAGATGTCCCAACCCGATTTAAGTTACAGGAGTGGAATCCTGAACTCCTCAAGCTATTGCTTACACTTCACAATACATCCAAATAAGCGGTATGCCTTTTTATTCCATAGTATTATTTCTCCTTATCGTGTAGAGAGTCAAACGAGCAGATATGTCACGTGATGTTAAGCGACAACCTCCGCCGATGGACACCTACAACTCAAGAATCGTAAGTAGGCTGCCCACCATTGTAGATGAGGGGAGAGGAAAGAGAAAATAGGAAAAATAGAGAGGTAGTTTTTTAAAGTAACCTAGTTGAAAATTGAAAACGAGAGTTTATGAAAGACAAGTTGTAGTGTCAGTCACCTGGTAACTGATTACCGCCGTTCTAGGATGCTTTGGGGAGGTGCTGCTGTCTCATTAGAACTTCGGCGAAACACATTGCAAGCATTACTTTACAATCAGTTTTCTGTGAGACCGTGGTCCAGCCCCTAATAATGTAGAGATTACGAAAGAAAAGTGGAAAAGTTTAATGTATAGAAGACAAACCGACTGTTCACCTCTTAACTGACTACCGCTGGCCGCTCAAAGACACCTGAAACTCGAGATTAGCATGTCTGAGGTCTGGCACCTTTGAGAGTGCCCCCGATTGAAAAGATTGGGCCTTCGGTATCCACGTGCAAGCATTGCTGTACAAACCTGTCTGTTTTGTGTGACGCCGTGGTGTTATACATTTGCACTGATATGAAAGTGAATATAAACATTGGGCAGTTACTTAATACATATGCTTCTTATTTGTTATATCTACTTATCATAATATAGTCTTAAAACTTTTCAACGGACTTCAAATCCGAAGTTCATATTCGACATATTTTTCGTGTGTGTGTGTTACTTAAATATCTTCGCCATCCGTGAACCGATGATGATTATATTAAGGTTGAGTTTAGGGAATGCAATCTCGTTCTCGCCTTCGGCCTTTGTTAGCGAGATTAATATCGGCCGAGAAATGGGCGAGAAAACTAACTGGGAATGCGCTTTAGTCCGAAAGTCGTTGAATCCAAAAGGGCCTTCTCAGCGGCTGGTTATCGGGCCAGCAAAATAAGAAGCCGTTTAGCCGACGATTATTTGGACATTTTGTGCTCTTAAGGAGCTACTTTCAAAATAATTCGTAATAATGGCGTGTAATTTGAACAAGTCTTTCATTTGATTGATATAATTTAATAATGGATCTCTAATTTCCAATAGATCTCTGTGTAACAATATCTCAGTTTAAAAGTCAACTGAACTTAATTCATGAGTTTCATTTTAGTTTTTGACTTCTTGTTGTTTCATTATTAAAAGGCTTTTATTTGATATTTGAATAGAAGACTGGTTGTTTATTTTATTTCTTATTTGATTAGATACTTCAAAGTTCACTACTTTAAAGTTTATTTAAAAAATGATAGATAGATACGTCAAACAATACAATTAAGTAATAAATGTTTATTTCATAATATCTGTAGGTCTTATTATTATTATTTTCTTTATTCAAACATTGTGATTATTTGCAAGAATAAACACAAAACTGCCAATCTCGCAAGATCTCGCGGTATTGTTATTCATAACCTCGCGAGATCTCGCCTGAACCCAAATCTTGCGAGAATGCATTCCCTAGTTGGGCTGTGATCAAGGTTAAGAGTGGAAAATAGGCTTCTCAAACGATTATAATTAAGTCATGATTAAGTCCGGCACTGTATATGTATATACTTGTATTGTCTACTCTTTAGCTGATAGATAACAGTCCGATCTGTTGGACGCCTTTTACGAAATCACAAATAAATGTGGCGGCTTTACTGTACTCCACCGAAAACTACACGACAACAAAGTTGATAGATTAAATATGAATAGTTATAACACTGACTGAACACTTAAGATTGAAATTAATCACATAATTGAATGAGATAAGGTGTATATATATGTATATGTTGTCTACTGTAGCACTTACATGTTAATAATATGATGTTTTCTTTCTTACACCTATCAGTTATTACTTTTATTAATCTTGTTTTTAATTTAGCGTTTTGGTACATGTACTTGAGTGTTCGTTGTGTCCGATGTTTAAATGTTTGTAAAGTTCCCGTGACACAGGAATTAATGATAATGTTGTAATTAAAAAAAATGCAGAACTGGTGCCTGGTTCGGTGCCGATGCGAGACATATGCTCGACATAAGACATATTTTTAAGTTTTAATGATTTCTCTTGTGTACTTTGTTTCTTTTATTCTATTTAACTATTTAAAAATATGTGTAGGTACATACCAACCCATTTAACAGTGTCTCGTTGCACCAAAATAAAGGTTTTTCTCTTCTCTCTCTCTCTCTTTCTTTTGTCTTATTATCTTCTTCTATATAGAAGTAAGATAGCTTTACTGCATGATAAATTGTAATGAAACGTATTTTTTATTCAATGAATTTTCCACCAAAGAGGTACAATATATTCTTTAAAATAAAATTATACCAACATTAAAAAAACTTCAGAAGCTTTTTGCCTCGCACAACCAGCTTATGGAACAAATTGTCGCCTGCCGTATTTCCGAACCGATACGACCTTCAAACCTTCAAGAAAAGAGCTTATTCCTACCTAAAAGGCCGGCATCGCACTTGTGACCCTTGAGTTGCGGGTGTCCATGGGCGGTTGTAGTCACTTACCATCAGGTGACCCGTCTGCTCGTTTGCCCCCCTATCACATAAAAAAAAATATTTGAATCCTTTCAATAAAAAATATATTAAATCCTATTCATTACACCAAAAAAAATTAATGGCCTCACAAATGACAAAGATACAGCTAACATCCAAACAAACAAATAAATAATAAGTATGTATCCATAATAATAAAACTAAAAGTAGAATTAAAAGCTAAATAAATTATTCAATAATAATTAATAATTAACCTCATTATATATATGCTTAATTAATAACAATAACAAAATGAATACGTGTTGACAATTCTTATTTGTTACAATATCATACCTGAGTTACCTGTTTACTGTTTTCTCCAAAAAAAGGACCCTTTATTTCATTAAGAATATTTGTTTCACTAATTAACACTTCAATCACCATTAAAACCAAACGAAAATGCGCGCTATTTCGGCACACGCCCGAAAACGTACTGATACTGAACACGTTATCATCAACAACGCGA
Source organism: Tyria jacobaeae (assembly GCA_947561695.1). Lineage (NCBI taxonomy): Eukaryota > Metazoa > Arthropoda > Insecta > Lepidoptera > Erebidae > Tyria > Tyria jacobaeae. The sequence goes on along the minus strand of OX387237.1, from coordinate 5,637,320 downwards.
AGGAATGAGACAGTGTTATGTTTATCTATTTCTGTCTCGGTCACCGAGTATGGAGGCCCAAGGGAGAGTCAACCTACAAATACTTATACAAGGAATAACTAAAATATTTCCCAAGGCCGTGACCGCGACACAACGTCGCCTTAGCAACATACAACAATTCCATACGTACTTCCTATTCTAATGAAATATATTGAAACAGTTTTTACACGTTTTTATTAAGCTTACAATGTATGTTTCATCAAGTCAAATCTTGTGTCCGAGTGAGCTTGAATTTTGCATATATATTTACGATAAGTATTACCTACCTGTATAAAATATTTTATTTAGTTAAATCATGTTAATATAACTATTATAAAATATATTAATAGCCGTAAAGTATCTAAGATGACAATTTTATATTATTTACAGTTTGTTTTAATGACGAAATATGTATTTCGAACTTTTATCCTATTCTTGAGAAGTGTGATGAACTATTTAACATCAAGCTGCTACTGGTAGGAGCGGAGCTGTGCTGTGTAAACTAATAATAATAATTTAAGAGTTCTTCCACGTGACCTCTTGATCTCAGAGCGTGCAGAGCTTGTACTGTGGTAACCAGACTGCTGATAAACATTATATACTTATAAATTTTTAAATACATACATATTATAGATAAAATACACCCAATCAAATGATCGCGCTCATAACAAAGCTTTTAGTCATGGGTGGGAATCGAACCCCACGACCTCTGGGTCAGTAGTCTAACTAAATTAACTACTAGACCAACAGGCCAATCTTATCAGGTAAGCCTGTACAAAATTAAAAAGAAAACTAAAAAACTTAGTAAATAGATAACATTTAAAAATCTGCAGTGAAGTATATTATGTTAGGTTTATTTTTTGAAATATTATTTTAATATTATTACCTAGAAATTATGCCAATTATTAGCTATCTTTACAATAACTAATCATTAAATATATAATAATATCAAACCAAACTATCCAAGTTTTATATAGTGTATCAAGCAAACGAGCAGACGGGTCTCACCTGATGGTACAACCACCGCTGATCTGCGAAACCTGCACGCAAAAGTCGCAAGTGTGTTGCCTGCCATATTTTCATGAGTATTCGAACTGTATCTGAACCTGTGTTACGGACCTGTTCGTTACGTGTACTTGTAACGAACAGGTCCTAGAGTGGAGACCGCGGATAGATAAACGTAAGATAGGACACTTCATGCCAGATGGACTGCGATAGGCTGAATGAAGATAATATTTGAGAAACAAATATCTAATGGACGATGACAAACACTGATAATTTTTTATTTACAATTCAATGTCCAATGTCCCGGAGTCCAATCAAAGATTTTATGAATACAAAGAAATGGAATATTGTTTTTAATTACAACATTACAAACTTTAAGTAAATATTTCCCATGCAATAAATATTTATAATATTATTAAAAGTAAAAACAAAAACACCTGTTCAACAATTATAATGCTATGTTTTCACTATTCACTTCCTGGCTTTATCATCCTACCATACTCTACGGTTGTACTAGTATTCAGTAAAGATCTAAACCGATGATGATGACGCCAGTCATCATCAGTTCAGCTCTAAAACTATTTGTTTTTGTTATAAAGGGCAAACACCGCACCCATGGACATGCAACTCAAGAGTCGCAAGGGCCTTGCCGGCCTCTGAGGTCTGTTAGCCGCTATTTTGTTGACGGTTTGAGGGTCATATCGCATATAAGGAACTAGTTTGGAAAATTTAATTAGAAAAATGTAGATAAGGAAGGGATATCGTTATACAGACAGATTGGGGAATATAAGCAATCGCTCAAGCAAGTTAGGGTATAGGCTACTTCTTGCCAATTAGAATTTGATCCCAGTGGCGTAATAGGGGCAAGCCTATTGCGATCACCCGGACACTGTATATCTGTATACATACTGTCTGAAAGATAACAGTCCGATCCTGCCGTCGCTTTTTACGAGACCATTGGGAAGTGATGATGTAGCCGTACCGTAACCATCACCAACACTTTTGTGAAATTAAAGGAGTTTTAACTTTTGAACACGACAACACCTAATCACAGAAATCGTGACGCACAAAACTGCCGGAACACGTCCGTCTCTACCAACGGTTTGAGACTTACTATCAATGAATAAAGCAAAGAGAGCTACGAGAACTCGCTGTTTACTATCATATCAAACAAAATAAATATTTACTTACGCACCTTTAAACATGAAAAAGACTTTTCCCGCAGTTACATCTACGTTTTTGATCACTGCTCCGCTTTTAAATTTCACAGCGTCATGTTTTATAGTCTACGTCATACCTCGATAAATATATACTTCATCTGATACAAAATATTCGAACCCTAACTTGATGTTGAAGAGATTAGACTGCTTAAACAAATAAAGAAACTTTGGGTTTATTATATCAGTACATAAGAATGCATTAATGTACAAATATTGTACTCTTTAAACTGCTTCAAAAAAAGAAGGACGTTCTGAAATCGGTTGTATTTTTTATAATATTTGATAACTGCGTCATTTGTGAACCGATTCAAAAAAATCTTTTTATTTGAAAGAATATAGGTACTTTCCAATTGGTCTCATAGAAATTTTATCAAACTTGGTTTAGCCGTTTATATTTTATATCAAAATAGCTGGAAATTATCTTATCCAAGTAAACGAAATTGCGTATTTTATTTTTTATTTTATGTGACAGCCAATGGTGTTTCAGAATCTGTGGCTATTCAATTCGTCTCGGTAAGAACAAGAGCGCTATAAATAGGAAAAAACTGAACTAAGGTTAATATCTCTCTCTCCCTCAGTTGGCTTATTCTACATCCACAGAAATAGATAGGGTGGCCGTATTCTTCTTCACCGAGTACAATTAAAAAGCAGTAAAATATAATTTACCTGATACAACAATGCTGGTGGATACTACAGATCCACCGCAGATCTGCAAGGGTTGGTTTGCTGTCCAAGATAAACGCCGACATACCAAGGCAGGTCCCCGCGCTTGACCTGAGTTCCACCTATCACCAACTGCCCGCCTCCAGGAGTTACTCGACCACATTCTAAAGTTTTAAATTTACCTTGTAATGATTGTCTTTTAAAAATCTAGGTAACCGCCTTTAATGCGCCTCTGAAATTACTTTGCTGCAACACAAGCGTTACTTCACAAACGGTCTTCTGTGAGGCCGTGGTATTGAGTGGCCGGTCGAGCCGGCCTTTCGCGCCTAAGCATGGCTCCACCAACATATGTGAAAAAAAAGCCAACATACTTACGAACACATTTAGGTATGCTTTGATGCCATTTTTCGTTGACACAGTACAATTGCTGAATACCACTCCCAGCGCCATTCATAACCCTATAACCTTTCCGAGACTTCACCCTCACTATAAAAAAGACCCGTGATTGACCGGGTTGAGCATCAGGAACATCCTCGACTTCATAAGTTTCGTGTCCTGGATACAGGGGAAGAATACATCCATTTGATTTGTTTGATCTGAAATTATTAGCAAGTGCAGATATTTTTTATAATAATAATAATAATATAATATATTCTTTATTGTACACCAAACAAATACACAGAAACAGAATTATATAAAAGAACAAGAAATGCACAATGGGCGGCCTTATCGCTAAGAAGCAATATCTTCCAGGCAACCTTAGGATGGACAGGAACGTGATGAAAGACGTGGGTTTTGGTGTAAAAATATAAAGTGGAGCTGCATGGATGCATAAATATAATGACGTTTGTATAATACATACATACATACATATATATATAAATATAAACAAGATATATATACCTACATACTTAAACATTTACATAGATTACTTAATTATATCTATAATAAATTAAAAATGTATATATGATTGATGTGCTGGATTATTCTAACAGATAATGTTGCATTACCATTTTTTTGAATGATGCTAAAGTTCGCGCTTGTTTAATAGATAGTAGTAGTGTATTCCAAAGGCGTGCGGCTTCAACAGTAAAGGATTTGTCGGCGATCTTTGTAGAATGCACTGGAATTTGAAGTTGCAAATTTTCAGATGATCTCAAGAACCTTGAATGTGTGTCACAGAGGAACCTAAAACGTTCTTTGAGGTAAAAGGGAGTGAGGGGATTGAATAGTATATTATAAAGTAGAGACAGGATGTGAGTATTCCGCCGAAGGCGAATTGGGAGCCACTTGAGCGAATTGCGATATTCTGAAATATGATCATATTTGCGTAAACCAAATATGAACCTTATGCAAAAGTTTTGAAGCCGTTCAAGCTTATTGAGTTGCTCCTCAGTGAGATCGAGATAACTGGCATCAGCATAGTCTAGTATTGGAAGTAAGAGTGACTGTGCAAGCGAAATCTTTGTAGCGATTGGAAGAAAGTTCCGTAGTCTTCGTAAGGACCCAGCTGCGGCAAACAATTTGCGACTAACCTCTTGTAGTTGTGGGCCCCAGGATAAAGTTCTATCAATTAATATACCCAGATTTTTTACACTATCACTAATATACAGTGGCGTACCATTGAAAATTGTTTGAGGCAATTGAGTAAAATCGATTTGAGAAATCATCCTAGAACTGCCCACCATGATGACCTGAGTTTTAGCAGGGTTCACCTGGAGACCATAGTTAACACTCCATTCACAAATACGTTCCAAATCACAATTTACAATAGAAAAGGCTTCGTGTATTCTATTAATTGGCGCGTGAGTATAAATTTGAAGATCGTCTGCGTAAAGGTGGTAGGATGAAACTATTCTTTTGGATATTGTGTTAATAAATATAGCGAAGAGTAAAGGAGATATGGGGAGAGAAAAGGGGGGAGGGGGAATTAGGCCTCCGGAAACCTCACTCAATTCGGGGAAATGCAACGCAAGCGTTACTTCACAACCGGTTTTCTGTGAGGCCGTGGTATCGCCGGCCCATTCGTGCCTAAGCATGGCTCTACCACTGAAAAAAAAAAAATGCACAAGAAGGAATGTTATTTCTTTCATATGTAAGTACATGAATATGATGTTTCTCTGTCACGTCCTAAACCCAAGACGGCTTGAAGGATTTCAACAAGTGAGGTGTTATTATAATTGTTTAATAGTGCAAGTCACATTTGGAGATAAACTGCAACAAATAAATAAAATTAAAGGGAAGTTATTTATATATGCAGTTAGTTATAAATTCTACTTTTCTTTGTAGTGCATATATATAAGTAAATTGAATTAATCATATGTACTTATTGCCTTTATAAATGCAAAGTTTTGATAGATATTAGTTCCTTGATCATGCCAGAATGGCTGAATAGAGCAACGAAGCAGTTACGGCTACCTGTATAATTTATTTGTTATTCTCATTTGCATATTGTAAATAATAAAAAAAAAAAACTAGTGGATTTATAATAAAGTTTTCTGATATCCCCTCCCTGTTTTAATATTGTCATTCAAGTCACTTTCCTTTGAAAAGATCACTTACAGAATTAAAGTACTTTGTTCTGATAATCGGAAATTGTGACATGAATTTTTATAGTTTGACCCGGCTAATTTTAGTTGTATTGGCTGTGTAGTACCCAGGGAAGTATAGGAGGTCCAAACTGTCTCTAAGGTATTTGACTGTTACCTTTCCGATAGTATGTCCTGTATAGTTTATACCGTGCCCAGTTGACAACAATAGGCTTCCGCTTATTACGTAAGTAGGATTTAATTGCATTGTCGTTAGCAAACGGGCATTAATGTGTAGTAAAATTTTCGAAGCTTTATGTAGTAGTATTATATATTAGTATAGTAGTATATAGACTTACACATTGTTTAACACTCTGTATCTAAAATATTCAGAAGCCTTATATAAAGATCTATATTATATCTAAATAAAGGAAAGAGTATTTATTGAGGTAGATTATAAGCTATGTGAAACCACGATACAACTCTGAGGAACGGCTGACTATAAACTCAGGTCAAACGGATTACGGAACTTCGCAGAAAATAAAGTTAGTAATATATCTTATTATAAATCATCGATTGATAAGAACTTTATGTGAGAGATCCAGTCTTAGGCACGTATGGGCCGGCTCGAACGGAGTAATTCAGTTATCTTAATATAATTCAGGAGTTATATTTCACTGAGGGAGTAAGGTTACCAGGGGGGGTTAGAACTCTGGTCTCCTCTTTCCCCCTATCAATCAATGGTGTGGGGTTGGGCAGTCCCGATGTCATCCCCGTCATTTACATTCGGGTGAGACATAAAAATGGATTAGATAAAATACGTACTGGCAAGAATTGTCTGCAGCTCTTGTTACGGAAGGCGAAGATGCTGAAATATAAAATAAAATGTTAAATAAAGTTTTATTTTTAAAGCCTTGAGTATCCTTGAAGTAGAATGTGGCCAGCTTTTTCCTTTGGTGTGATAAAAAGTGACTAGGGTAAGGTTTGTGACAGTGGTAGAGCCATGCTTAGGCTCGAATGGTTTCCGGAAGCCAAACTCCCCCTATGCCTCTCCTCGTCCTCCCTCCTCATACCTCCTCTGTTACCCTCCCATCATCCCCCATTCCTCATCACCCTCAAAGTTCAGTTCAGTTCAGTTCAGTTAATATTATTATTACTGCTGACATTTGGCTTTATATGTTGAGAATCGAATGGAGTGCAATTATTTATTACTTGTTTTTGCCTGCGGGTTTTTCGTGTTAATATATTGGTCCACAAGCTCAAAGTTGCTCAGCGTGCTATGGAAAGGGCTATGCTCGGTGTTTCTTTAAGGGATCACATCAGGAATGAGGTGATCCGGCAGAAAACCAGAGTAATCGACATAGCCCACCGGATCAGCAGGCTGAAGTGGCAATGGGCTGGCCAAATTAGCCGCAGAACCGACGACCGTTGGGGAAAAAGAGTTCTTGAGTGGAGACCACGTCGCGGCAAACGTAGCGTAGGATGCCCACAGGCCAGGTGACGACAAGAGTGACGATTTGCGCAAGATGGCTGGCAGGAGCTGGAGGCGAGAAGCCGAAAATAGATCGAAGTGTCGTGCAATGGGAGAGGCCTATGTCCAGCAGTGGACTGCGATAGGCTGATGATGATGATGATAGGTTTTTTATGAGGAAAGCCTATTAACGTCATCAGGCCACCGTATGACTGTATATATGCTTAGTGAAATATACATATATCCCTATCTCTTAGTCGCCTTTTACTGCACCTACTTGAAGCAACACCAAGCTACTCCACCGAGAGCCACACGGCGGAAGCTACGTCTTTATTAATTCTGGCATCACTCGAGGGCAGAACTTTTTGGGCACATACAGTCATTAGGAGCGACAGCGTACAAAACAAACGACAGCTATGAATAGCCGTCCTTCGTCCAGAACGGATAGTCAACGTGGAAGTAATAAATAGTAGTAGGTGTTTAGGTCAATATCTTCCGTTAGGGAGAGAGGGGGATGAGGATATGGGAGAAAGGAGAGGGGTACTTGGGCCTCCGGAAACCTCACCAAATTTCGGGGAAATGTAACGCCCATTCGTGCCTAAGCATGGCTCTACCACTGTTGATTGCTTTAGTAACTGTGACATCCATTTACGTGTCTGTCAAATACTAGTTTTATTAAAAAAAAAGTATAAAGTATATCCATACTCGGTTGTCTGGTAGAGATTCTTTTCAGTGGTAGAGCCATACTTAGGCACGAATGGGCCGGCTCGACCGGTGCGATATCATGGCCTCACAGAAAACCGGTTGTGAAGTAACGCTTGCGTTGCATTTCCCCGAATTGAGTGAGGTTTCCGGAGGCCCAATTCCCCCGCCCCCTTTTCTCTCCCCTCATCTCCTTTCTCCTTGTTCCATTTCCTCATCCCTCCTCTCTTCTTTCCGCTCCCTGCATCCCCTATTGCAAGTGTCCAGGGACGGCGGGCGTCCATGGACGGTGGACCACGGGCGGCTTGCCTTGAGTTGCAAGTGTCCATGGACGGCGGCCTCACTTACCATCAGGTGACCCGTCTGTTCGTCTGTCCCCCTATAGTATAAAAAAAAAAAGATAACGTTTCGCGGTAAGACCGCCATTTGTACTGTAATTTGTAAGATTATTTTGTTTTTAACAAAAAAAGTATTAATGGTGTACAATAAGGAATATTCTATGCTCTATCAATGCGTTCCTCACTTATAATATGCGATATTGTTTACAAATAGAATATTATTAATGAAACATTATTAAGTAAAACAAAAACTAGCCTGCAATAATATTTGAAGACAGTTCTACATTTGAAAAGGGCGCCATTTAACGATCACTTTTTTTTTTTTTTTGTTTAAACGACATTGGATAATTCTTTTTTCGTTGTGTTTATATTGTCTTTGCAACGTTTACATAAAATTTTGTATTTTTAATTGCACAGAAAAGTTTTAAAATAAAATATCTTATATATAGAGATGAGAGAAGTGAGACAAAAAACTTATAATATATAATATATTAGATAGTTGCACTCGGAATACACTTACATGTTATGGTGTAATAAACACACTCACATCATACAAGAGTTATCGACGTCAGTAGTAAATAACTAAATAGTGAAATAACCTTATAACCTTCAAACCTTCAAGAAAAGAGCGTACTCCTCCTGAGTTGCGGGTGTCCATGGGCGGCGGTAGTCATTTACCATCAGATGACCCGTCTGCTCGTTTGACCTATCGCATAATAAAAAAATAACTTAACACACACTTTTCGTAACACCTGATTCACTAAATAATATTGCTATATCTCACTGTAAACATGACTGCTGATTGCATACGAATATTTTTAGATAAACAGGTTATTCTGACTTGTTATTTGGCTGCAATAAATAATTTTGTTTGTTAGCGGTCATCGGAAGAAACCGGTATGTATTGTACAAAGACGTATAATGTGTAGATGTAACCGACCGCAGACTGAGGAGTCTGTGTTTGACTCTATGTTGGTTCTTTTACAAATAAATGTAATGTAAGTAACACGCTGCCCGCCTTTGAGGGTGGGTGATGAGGTATGAGGGGAGGGGAAAGAAGAGAGGGGTATGAGATATAGTAATAATATATGAGGAATAGGGAGGAGAAAAAGGAGAGGGGGAGTTGTGCGTCCGGAAACCTCACTAATTTCCGGAAATGCAACGCGCGTTGCTTCACAACCGGTTTTCTAAGAGGCCGTGGTATCGCACCGGTCGAGCCTAAGCATACTGGGCTAGGCTAGGCTCTACCACTGTAAAAAATATATTTATTGTACTGTGAACAAATGAATATTAATTAATTAATTTAATAAAACAATAAAAGCTTTAACAAGTGTATAGAGTTTCTTGCCTGTTCTTCTCCATATGTTTTAATTGATTTGATCCATGTTTTCATCCATGTTTTTTATTACTGGAAACTAATAATAAATGAAAAAAGAATAACGAATTATGTAATTAATTAATCGAATTACAACTATTAAATCTAAAAACATATAAATGGAATTTGAATATTCCATTTTTTTTTTTATTCGATAGGGGGCAAACGAGCAGACGGGTCACCTGATGGTAAGTGACTACCGCCGCCCATGGACACCCGCAACTCAAGAGTCACAAGTGCGTTGCCGGCCTTATATATTTCATACATATTTCATCCTATATGTCATTTATAACTATGGATATTAAGGAATGAATAGAGTTTTTTTTTACAAAAAAATATGAAGAAAATATTGAAAATCAATAAATCAAATTTAGAATCATATTTTTAACCTAATTAATCTAAAATAATCGCATGTCATGTTTTTTACGTTGTTCTAAAGTAGTATTATGTGATATAATAAAGATAAGATAAGATAAGATAATTTTATTTGCTTAAACATAAGTATGCACACATAAGTATACAAGGTGAAATATTAAAGAAACAAAAGGTCAGTCATGTTTTGCCTGTAAGGCGTGCAAATATTAAGAGCGTGCACTAAAATGGAACCAGATTAGTTTTTATTTACAAAATTATGCTATTGAATTGGATATACTTGTTAAATATGGGGTGAAAATGGAAAACCTGCAATACATAAACGAATGTAATAGAAAGTTTTTATCAGTGAAATAAAAATACAAATTTGAATTTCATTTCATTGCTTTTCTATTTATTTTAGTTTTTTAAAGGTTGTGCACATTTAGTTTATATGTTGACTTCATGCTATAGGCTTTATATTTCAGTGAACCTTTGTATGAATCAGAGAAAATACAGGAAAAGTCAATGTAATAATATTTCTTAATAAAATTTTAATTAAATGAAATCTATTAAAACAGTGTGTGTAGTGTGACGAGCCTGTTGATCTAGTGGTTAGTCTTACTGAGAGTGAACACGTCGGTGGATGGGTGGGCTCTGAAAAATAAAAGCTGTCTGTATCGTCAGTATACTCGGGAAGGGTTTAAAGTACTCGTTATTGATAAGCGTGTATGAAAGCTATTAGAAACGAAAGCTCAGAGATAACATTTAATCATTCTTATAAATTAATTCATTCATTGATAATAACGATGATGATAATTACATATAGTAGTAATACATATGACAATGATAATTTTAAATCTCAAACAAAAAAAATTTTGAGTAGAGCCTAAGATTGGTTGCTTATATTTTAGTTTTTAATTTTTTTTTTTCAACCATTGAACGCATTGTATAGTTTCCTATGATAAATAAACAAATACAATACTTGAGTATCGAAACACATCGTTTTTAACATGTTTTCATGAGTATGTAAGTATTAATCTATGGATGAAATCTTTCAACTTCATTTTCACATGCTGAAAGATAGCGGATTGACTTCAAAATTTGGATAATTCTCCTTGTATGAAAAATGAAGCATATATTAAAATTTCAGATTCAACGTGACTTTTAGAGAACTTTTCTGGTATTTAAAAAATAAAAACATAACAAATAGCATACCATGTTCATGCTTTTTAGTGCACCTGCCTCACTTATTTATTGACCCTAAGATAGACTGGCAGAAAATGCCTTTGGCATTAAGTCCACTTATGTACATTTCGTATATAAAGTATTATATAAAAAATATTCTATTTTGTCAATCTTTTAGTAATTTGTATCGCTAAACCATTTATTATTGGTTTGTTTTAGTTTTAGCACAATATTGTAACTAAATATAAGGGCTCTCCCGAAGGCTTCCTTCGCAGGGTATCCCGGGTTTCCTGCAATAGACCCAGTTGGACGGAACACCGTGTCGTTTTAGTCGGTTCGAGTCCGACATACCACCTCACCCTCAGCTCCGGTGAGGTGATGACCCGTGGGGCTTCCACACGAAAAAAAATATATGTATATGTATAAGGGCAGAGTAATAAAAAAAAATATTCTAAAATTTGGAGTCACGAGTATTATTACTTCTACTCACCTACCACTAGTACTCAAAAAAAGTTAAGACCTGGGGGTTTATGTAAGTGATATTGTCTCTGAGTCACTTCTACCACGACTGACGCTCGTTTCAACTGCTATCAATCTCTAGACTATCAATTATACATACAAAATGCGACCTGCAATTGTCACCCGACAACAACGTCCCCTCCCGTACTATCAGTAAATCAAGATAGTCAGAATACATACTATCACAATAATCTTAGCTTTATTTGTCTTAAAAGAGTTTTTTTTTTATATATACCATAGAGAATAGACGAACAGACCGGTCACCTGATATAAGTTACAACCGCCATCTATCGACACCTGTATCTGTACCATCGTAACTGCGACTCTCGAGTTTCAGGTGTCTATGGATGTCGGTTGTCATTTACCATCAAGTTATCCATCTGTTCGTTTGTCAAATATATTATAAAAAAAAACCTTAACTTGACTTCCTTTTTGTTTGAAATAATAAACGGTTAGTATTATTGCATGTGCACTTTCTTCGAACATCCGAAGTTGAAGCTTTCTGTGCCCGATCGGTACGTACTGTCGAAAACACCCCTCGTACGTTCAGCAGCGTGTTGATATATTTACGTGTGAATTGAGTGAACTCTCAAAGGTTATTTTAAATATATAAGTAGTCAATGACAATGAAAAAGACAACATAAGTGAATAATATAGTTATAATTGAATATTTAAATAGATAATTAAGATTATACTGCATGCATTAGGTTTAAAACCTGTAATAATAGTTGTTACGAATTTAATAAACAACTAAATAAGTTAGGTACTTTGTGGTATTAGTGGTAAGTACGCTAAAATGTTTTTTATATGATTCATCTATAGATTGTATATCTATGTTATAATACCAGTTTTCCGAGATGATTGCGGAACACACATATACAGGATCAACTTTAGTTTAATAAAAAATAAAGCATTCAACGTGTTTTTAGTAAAATATCTGTAAGCTATCAGCTAGTCATGATTACTGTGATATTTTATAATTACAGTGTATTTAGTGAATAAAGTGAAATAAAAAATGTTGTTATGTGTTTCTATTTTAATAAGTCTAGGTAAGTTGTTTTTTTCTTTAATTAAGATGCAATGGCAAGCGTTTCTGGCTTTATCTATGTTCTTGGCAATTAATCAAAAATAGAACACATTATTTTTATGTTCTGAATTCCTTACTAAATTAATAATTATATAAGTCATATTAATTTGTAATGATGTAATCTTCATTCCTGCATGGAGCAATCTTTAGTCTTACAATATCATTAAAAAAAATAATTTCCAAATCGGATCAATAGTAGCAAAGATATAGCCCCCTGTTACGTAAATGGTACTAAATTCTTTTCGGCAAAATGTAAGCGTTAATTACACCCCTGCCAACCCCTTCAGAGATAAAGGTGTGAGTATATACATGTATGTAATTGAGAACATCTTCAAGATTATTAAAAAAAACGATATTCGCTTTATGATATGTTTTTTATTCCTCAATTTTCCAAACATAGAGCTGGAATATTTTTTTTTAATTATAACGGGACAAACCTCTGTGGGTAACACACACACAATGGGTATTATTCTTACACTTTTTTTTTATTAAAATCGGTCTACAAATGGCAGAGATACCGCTTATTATGCCTTTATTTTTTTTAAGTTTTTATAACACTAATGATATTTGTTTCTTTGGGCGATATAGTAACAAGGAAAAACTTACCATTCAAAACCGGTTGCCACGTCATTCGTGTAGTAAATATTATCAGTTAATCGAAACATAAGTTTTTATATATGTATTTTATATCCATACAATTAAAAACACGTCATTAAATTCTACAGATGTAAATCTGGTTTTAAATGTCAACTTATGCACTATATATTATTACTCTGACGGAGGACTTTACAAACATACACAAAGAACACCCAAACTCGGGGCTACTGTTTGCGGATCAGAAAAAATGTTTTCCCGTGTGGGCTGCTGAGCCCAGCAGTCAGGGTCAATAACCACTTGACAAATAGGCCAGTCAAATCTAATTTACCTGCATGTTTCGTCGGTACGTATGGGCCGGCTCGACTGGAGTATTATGACGGCATCACAGAAAACCTGTTGTTAAACAATGCTTGCATAGTGTGACCGAGTGAGTGAGGTTACCGGAGGTCCAAACCCAATTTCGATCCGAGTTGAAAATGTTAATCGGTGGCAGAAATCACTGACCAACATAAAAAATATAAAATATAATATATACCATATATATATAAAAATATACCATAAAAAGAAACCTGCACGTATTTTTTATTGTTATTTTGACAGCAGACTCTAATACATATGTTCACATACACATTTTGTAGAATAAAGTTGAGTCTCTTTAACTTAAGGGACAATTACTTTTTTTTTTTAAAGGACACCTCCCGCGCTAGGATTAATTCCTGTGTCGCGGGGGACTTTACAAACAACGGACACAAAGAACATCACGACTCAGAACAACAATTTGAGGATTACACAAAGTGTTGTCACGTGCGAGGGATCGAACTCACACAACACTCGGCATAGCAGTGTAGTGTAGTGGGAGGTGACCACTTAAACCGCTACGCCATCAGTGTAGTTAAAGAAGGCTCTTTGGCTTCATCCTCTTTTGGGAAATCGATTAGATACTTTGGAGTATATCAGGAAAGAAAGGATAGGAACTGAAGAAAAGGGATATTACGTATGTATATACACTCCGCGACAATAGTCTAACCCACCCCCCTATTTTTTTCATATCTACTATAAAACTAAATAAAAGTAAACATATTACTAATATGCCAGCATTGTTGACTTGATTCAAATATTATATTATGGTATATACATAGCTACGTACCGACGCTGCTTTGTTATAAGAGAGCGAGATGGTTAGTTTGATAGCGCGGCAGAAGTATAACTCATTCGTCGCATTGGCTCAAGTGTCAGTTCGTGTTTATACTTTTTACTACTACTACTACGCAAAAATTAATTATTTTGGTTCATTTTGGCCTATTTTTTTAATATAATGCCACGAGGAAAACATTTAGACGAAACTGAAATTAATATAATAAAAAAATTGCATTCTAAAAACTATTCTAAGTTAAAGTCGCGAAAATCATCAATAGAAGTCATTGTTGTTCGACTTTTTTTTTAAATCCCGAAAACTATAAAAAAGAAGAGGACTGGTCCACCAACAGCAACTACACCACGAGAAAGAAGGTCAATTCTACGAGTTGCATTCAATTCTGCGCTTACAGCAAGACAAATCGCCGCAGGGCTGGTGTTTATACTAATTTAAGAAATGTTCAACGCATTATACATGATTGTGAATAACTAAAACGTAAGAAATTACAAAGAAAACCACCGTTGTCGCATAAACATAAATTAGTTAGATTAAAATTTGCCAAAGATCATTTTCAATGGAACAAAATTGAATAAAAGTTATTTTTACTGACGAAAAACAAATTTAATTTAGATGCACCCGATGGTTTTAATTACTATTTTCATGATATAAGAAAGACTATTCTATACTGAGTCGTCGGCAAGCTAGAGGTGGTAGTATAATAATATGGTCTGGTATTGGATACTCAGCGAAAATGGTTATTAAGTTCTGTACTGGAAAAATAAATATTGAACGATATATAGATATAATCAATGAACAGATCACTTCCTATGCAACACGAATTGCTTGCAATAATTTTATTTTTAACAAGATAATGCTAGTGTTCACCGAGCACAAGTCGTTACAAGACTATTTTGCTGAAAAAAATATTCAATTTTTAAATGGCCAGCTTATTCTTCTGATTTGAATGACATTTAAAATTATTGGGGAGATTTATCGCAGCTCAAGACAATTTATTACAGTTAAAGAGTTGAAGAAGGTGATCATTAACGAGTGGCAGAATATAAATCAAGACACAATTAAAAAACTATATGACAGTTTACCAAATCGAATGATTGAGTTAATAAGTAAAAGTGGTGGATCTAGTAAACATTAATTAAAGCAAAAAATCGTTCTTGATATATTTCTCTTGAGTTTTTAAATACGTTTAATTGCCGGGGTTATACTTTTGTCGCACCGCAAAACTCAACATTGTCTGTATTTTGTTGATTTTTCATTTAAGAACTATTGTATGGATAATATAATAAACTTACTAACAAGCTAATTTTGTGTTAATATAACTGTAATTCTTTATCAGATATCACAAAATTATATGGGTTATATTATAGTCGCGGAGTGTAGATGGATTTTGGAGTAGTCCTTAGTTGAGAGTTAATCTGGCGTGTTGGTCTAGTGGTTAGCGACCATGACTGCTGAGCGGGAGTTGTTTTTTTAAACAAAATAATAATTAGAAAATAAGTATAAGCAATAGCTGAAGGACGTCAGGGTCACATGTCTATAACTCGAAATGGCTGGTGCCAGGAAGTCCTCAAGCCCTCTAACTAGACTATTAATATTATTATTTTTATTAGTAATGAGTATTTTTAGTAGTAATTTAAGGAGGAGGTTCTCGATTCAATTGTATTTTTTTAATTTTTGTTCCTCATAACTCCGTGTTTTATAAAACAATTTGAAAAAATCATTTTTAATGTGAAACGATGCACTTTGATTGGTCGCATAAAAATTTAATTAAAATCGGTGCAGTAGTTTGGTTTAAAATCAAAATAGCTGGAAAAATATGTCATCCGTTTTATTTAAAAAATATAAACTTTTTCAATAGACTTTAAAAAGAGTTTATTGCATTCTGACAGACACAGACGCAGTATGATTTTTTTTTATATAAATAACTAGACGTGCCCCGCAATGTCAACTGCTTTATGTTCACGGCTTCGGTAGTTTTTAAGATTAGCGCGTTCAATCAAACAAACTCTTTCTTTTAATAATATTAAGTATAGAAATGTACTGAAGTAATAATAAATATGTTTGACCAACGGTTACAATAAACTTTTTGATTTTCAGCCACATCGTTTGGGGGGGAACAATACAATGGAGCCTTTGATTGCGGGTAACTTTGTACTTATTATTTTGACTTTTATTTTATACAATACAGACATACAGACATACAGACAGACAAACAGACAGGTCAACTGATGGTAAGCGACAACCGCCGCCCACCTTCGAGGGTGATGAGGGATGAGGGGATGCGGGGAGGGGAAAGTACTTGAGTAACTCTAGTAAAAAAAACAATTTTGAAAATATCTTAAATTTATAACTTTTTAATATCTATGCTCCCTCTCCCTCCCTCGCTCTCGCTTTCTCCCACTCTCCCCCCTCTCTCACTCTCTCTGTCTCTCACTCTCTCGTTCTCTCCCCCACCCCTCCCCCGTCTCTCTCTCTTTAAATCGCACACTTATGGTACACATACACAAACAGACACACGCACACAATTTGGTTTTCCTTAAGTTGACCGTAAAAATTGTAATTGTGGTTTCAGGTCGAATCAATGGCAGTGCAAAAATGGTTACTGCATATCAAATGATAAACTATGTGATGGAGTAATAGACTGTTCAGATGACAGCGATGAAAGGTCGTCGTTATGTAGAAAAAGAGCGTAAGTTTCCTTTTTTTTTATGAGATAGAGGGGGCAGACGAACAGACGTGACCTGCACAGACACCTTCAACTCGAGAGTTGTAAGTCCACCGCCAAGAGAACCATTGTTATCCTGATTCTTGGACTAATGTATAATTATTGACTTGCTTGCTTTACGACTATTTGAAGCTAGGAAATAAATAAGTGACAAGTCAGTCAAGTGACTGACTTGTCACTTATACGCTCACTACGAATATTTACTCCTAGTGAGCGTGAGAGATATGCAAAGGAAGTCGTAATACATTCTTGGTAGGTAGAGAAAACACCACACCACTTTCTCTCTTCAACATCTCTCTCTCTCTCTTTACATGTAAAATCACGATACATCACGAACTTCCTCGACCGTCATCAATCTCACTCTCTCACAGAATCACACCCGCCGGTTTCGAGTACTTCTGACCTGTCCTTTCTTTAAAACATCAACAACTGTATATGCTCTGCGTGGTCAACCCCTATCTTCATTTCCATTCACGTTCACCTTATATACCCGACTCGTTATTCATTCTTCGCTTATTCTCTCCACAAGCACAAACCATCTTAGCACACCCTTCACAATTTTCACCTTTCTAGTCATACTAAATTGTCATCAAATATAATTTGAAAGTTCTGTCCTTTAAATAAATTTAATTCAACTTTAGAGTACCAAATTCCGGTGCCTGTATTCTTCCTCCGTACCCTGAACATGGAACATACGAGGTGGAAGACATCCCAGATGCTCGCCCTGGTCAGTCCCACCCATCATTCGTGCTGACAGTTCGGTGTCGGCGAGGATTCGGAGTGGTGGACCTTTATGGTGATGGGAGCGGTATTCAGCAAGTGTACTGCGTCAACGGAAAATGGCATCAGGTTATGCCAAAATGTGTTCGTAAGTATCTTTAGCTGTTTCATCTTTTATCCTCCACTTTGCTGCTTACTTGTACAAAATACACTTGCTTATGTTACGAGAAAACTCACTAGTTACAAGTAAATTTTGTTAAACTGTATTATTAAAGCTTTAAATTGAAATATAGATATAAAAACTCTTTTAAGACAAATTATACTAAGAATATTGACAGTGGTAGAGCCATGCTTAAGCACGAATAGGCTAGTTCGACCGGTGGGAGTCCACGGAATCGCAGAAAACTGGTTGCGTTGCATTTCCTCAAAATTTGTAAGGTTTTCGGAGGACCACCTCCCCTCTCCTTTTTATTTCCTACTGCCCCCTCTCCTTTTAACATCTCCTCATCACCCTCTCTTCTTTCCCCTCTCCGCATCCCCTCATCCCTCATTACCCTCAAAGGCGGGCAGCGTCCTTACGACTCTCGAGTTGCAAGTGTCCATGGACGAAGGTTGTCACTTACCATCATGTGACCCATCTGTTCGTTTGTCTTGCTATATTATGAAACAATATATGTTTATTCCCATTTTTGCCTAAGCATAGCTCTACCGCTGTTATATTCTGTTATATTCGACTTAATATAATAAGGAAAACAAATATATAAAACCGACATCACGGCGATTATCATGATATGTGAATTGTAATGAATTCTAGTTTTGCTGTTTAAAGGTGGAATCACTCCTAATTTTACCTTGATCTACTTTCAATACAACCAAACCAAACCAAAAAATACTGTCGTTATAATATAGTACCTGGTTGACCGAGGTTTGGTCCTTTTTTGGTTAATCGTGTAAAAGTAGAAACTTGAAAAAAAATTGAAAAAATCATCATCTGACAAGAGTCTTCTGGTATCAGGTATTATACTACTTTAGAGCTGATGGCGAAATTTACCATTGTATTCTAATGATATTGTAGCAGTTATTCATTGCCTGAAAACACGGATAAAACAATGTTTTCTAAAAAATGAACCTAGCTAGATCAATTTATCATCCCCGAAATCCCACGCATACTAAAAGTCATGTACATCGTATTTTCAGATTATATATATACATATATAAAAGAATTGCTCGTTTAAAAGTATTAGATGTTTTGTATATTCCTTACTTTACAACCTTAGGTGCTTAGAAATGGGATATCGTCTTCGGATTCAAATGGGACAACGTTTGAGTACAACAAATCTTTCTAAATATATTAGAAGTCGGTTTACAAACGGTGAAGATAACGAGTATAGAAATACGAGAAATTCACAAAAAAAAAAATTCTAATCGTGACCCTCCCCCCATTTCCAAATCATTTAAACATTAAATGGATCCTCCGTCCATTAACCGGATCCTCTAATTTTTCCTTATCTTATAACACTGTTAAAACGATTTATAAAGAAACATTATACACAAACACATATGTACATATTTACTAACAAGCTTAAATAGAAACGAAAAGAAATACCCACCTTCTTGAGCAGTCGTTTAATAGTTATCTATTTTCGGAATCGATTTTTGAAGATTTTTGACAATTTTTCCCGAAAGACAAACTTTGTCTTTCTCTCCTGTACATTGACGTTGTATTGGATCGCAAAATAGAAAATTTTATTAAAAACTATTTTTTTTTATTATAAAACAACAAATTAACAATTTCTTTTCCCTTACACATTCACTGTAAGACTGATTTTTGGCAAATTTCATGATTCTAGAGCAATGGAAAGTACGGTTTTGATTTCCCACCAAATTTTATCTAGAAATTTAAGGTTTTAATGACCGGATCCTTTAATTGCGTTGACTTAGAAACTTGATTTTTTACAGCTTTTAACAGCTGACATACGTATTCGATAACAATTTCATCTTGTAAACCTGAAGGTTTACAAGATGAAATTGTTATCGAATACGGAGTCAGACTTGAACTGAAGTTCGAGTCTGACTCCGAAGTCTCGTCCGAACAAGGAATTAAGTGGCTCAAAACAGGCAATAAGCTGTAGGTCGGAAGATTAGTTTATTTAGTTATATTTGCAGCCAACATACCTCATAATTGCACACAACACCTGGGCTCTCCATTTTTCCTGGGTTTGTGGAGGAACTAGTGTTATGTTCCTCCAACTCAAAGTCCTCTAATCAGGCGAGCTAATCATACCTGGCGGACCGAGGCCTAGCAGTTGATGTTGGGAAGGTGTACATATGCTAATCGGCGCGCGAACTTTATTATCGTGATTCAGGATTGTACTACGTCACTATAGTATTTGCTACATAGTTCGACTAGTCTTCGCTAGATGGTGCTGATATGGTTCTTCTGTATGTGTACAGTACACGAGATTTTTGATAAAAATCTAGAAGAGATAGAAGGCCAAATGCAGCCATTCACACTTTAACGCAAAATAGGCCACAAAATACATTCTTCTGTATTAGAACGTTACACCATATCATATACCATACCACTGCTATAACTAGTTACAATTTTGAGTATAACATGGTGACTGTTAATATTCAGCCGCAGTGCCAATATGTATATGTTTTTGTTTTGTTTGTTTATTAACATATCAGTCAACAGATGGCGCTGTCGTTGAATTAGATGGCGGTATGGTTTCGTTTTCGACATCTGTACATTTTGTTTTTAATATATGGATATTTGGTTACCTATGGTGTTTTACTTAAAGTATCTACCTCGGGTGGACACTATGGGAAATCCCTAAGTTTGATTTTTTTGGGACAGTGACAATTTAAAATATTTAATACTTTTTGTTAAAAAAATGTTAAATAACAATAAACAAACAAAACAAACAAAATGTTATGTTACATACTCTAACATTATTTAATGGTTTTGTGGACGCAACTTTTCAAGAGCAAGATCTTTGTTATCTAAAATCTTTTTCAGGTTTTTGCAAACTGGATCCAGATCCAAGTATCCGCTATACGTGTTACACTCCTGGCACGGGTCTAGCAGATTGTAAAAACTATGTATCACCAGGAACAATAGTAGACCCAGTCTGCAACAGTCCTATATACTATGCCACCGAAGTCTTCCAAAGTATGAGGTGCATATCTGGAGTTTGGAATTCTTACGCTCAGTGCAAAGTAGGTAAGGTACTTCGGTCTTTTATTACCCAACAATAAAAATATAAATGGTTTATGTTTGTCTGTACAATTTCTTATATATGCGGTCAGGTCAAACGATATCTAAGTTACCAAGTCAAAATTTGATTATGGGGTCCGAGGGAAACCTTTAAAATATCTTTGCACTGACAATTTCACTGCACGGATGGTGGAGCGGTTTTAGAAGTCACCGCGCCACTACGCTGCCGCGCCGAGTGCTGTGGGTTTAACCCCCGCGCGGGACAACACTTTGTGTAATCCTCAAGTTGTTGTTCTGAGTCTGGGTGTTCTTTGTGTCCGTTGCTCAAATGTTTGTAAAGTGCCCTGTGTCACAGGAATTAATCCTAGTGCGGGAATTGTCTTAAAAAATAAATACAAAGAAGAACTGACAATGTTTATTTTCATATACTTTGCAAAGCTGTTATGATATGAGCTGATGGTGGAAGGTAGTTAGAGGTTGATCCTTAAAATTACGTTACGTTACGACAGTCTTTAAATTAATTTTTGCTATTTATCATGATAGACGCATTAACGTCGATTTTTTTGTCTAGTCATTATATATTACAGCATTATAAAATTGCTCAATAATTGTTCTAAATAGACCTGTTATTAAAAGTAATTAAAATTATAATGTAGTAGACACACACGGTGTCACTTTGACTCGGAACACTTGATTTTATTGTGGATCACACAATCTTTTATCCCGTTCTACGATGAGCCTAAAATATCACCACCTTTATATACTCTTAATTTTGTTCAAGAACCGCAACAGTTAATTAAAAACCCTTTCACAAAACCATTTTCTATTCAGAATGTGGTCGAATAACTCCTGGAGGGAAACCGCTTTTGATAGGCGGGAAACAGGCAAAGCGCGGGGAATTACCATGGCATGCTGCCATCTATCGAAAGATGCCCGAACTGTTTACGCAGATCTGTTCCGGATCTCTAGTCTCCAATAAAGTAGTAATATCAGGTATGAGATAATCTTTTATTTGTCTATTTCTATTATTTCAGTTTTACCTGCGTTTATAGTCTCTACTCTGTTCCTAAGGGTCGTAGCGTGATTACCTTATGGATTGATTGATGACGTGATTAGATTAGCTTATGGCATATTTTATTCGCTTAATATGTATTGGGTATTTTTGATAATTTTTCTTCATAAAATCCTGCTGGTACTTCCACACATTAGCTGAGTAGGCGTTATCTTCTAGAGATGGTACACGTCTATCGAAGATAAACCTATTCACTCCACCCTTGAAGGTTCCAGGATTATAGATCTCTGGAAAAATAGACGCAGGCAGCACATTCCAAAACTTTTCGTCTGGCACCAAAATTGAGCTGTCAAAGCGTTTAGCTTTGCACTGCAGTGGTTTGGCAGTTTCTATAGTATATATGACAGACGATTGTACACTCGATGATAAGTGACTTCCACCTCCTATAGACGGCAGTTGTCACTTACCATCAGGTGACTCGTCTGTTCGTCTGTCCATTTATGTGAAACAGAGATGAAATACTGTGTCATTTTTTTCCACAATTTTGCAACTTTATCCTAAAGACGTAAATTATCAGTAGTTAAAATATAAAAAAGTATAAGAATAAGAATTAGAAACAAAATAACAGATAAATAATATCAAATAACAAGTTTAACAGTGGTAATGCTGTAACATATTTCTTCATCTTTTCAGCTGCCCATTGCTTCTGGAAGGACATTTCAAGGTTACTGCCTGCTTCTGAATTTGGTGTCTCAATAGGTAATCTCCATCGGCAATGGGATAGTGAAGAAGATGTCGATAGTCAGAAGTCTTACGTATGTAATAAACTGTTCTGTTATGTTCTCTTATTATAGCTGTTCAACAGACGTGGATTCAAAGTCCAAACGGTATAAAAAATGTGTGATTTACAAATATTGTTTGTATTATTAGTAAATGAACCGAGTCCAGGTGTTCTTTGTGTCCGTGTGCATGTTTATAAAGTCTCCTGCGAAGCAGAAATTATTCCTTGAAGAAAGTTGTCTTTCTAGCTAATTATACCTTAAATTTAACTACAATTTTCATAACAATACGAATAATATTGTCAGGTTTACTTAACTTTGCTTTGGGATCGGACAGCCTTGTAAATAAAGCAGAGCTTGTACTAACTAGGCTGCTTATAAACACATTTCATATATTTGTAAAGATAATTGTAAATAAAAAATAAATTACACCCGGACGCTGAACAAACTTATCACACACATACTGTTGTCCCGTGTGGGTGTTCGTACCCGCGACCTCTGTCTCGGCAGTCAGCATAGCCAACACTAAACCAACAGCAAGTCCGCAGTACCTATTTTTACATAACATTGTGTTTATATATTTGTTAATGTTCCATCATGTGTTCTATCTCATCGTAAATGTTGTGTAAATGTAATTGGCAATAATACTAGGATATTATTATTATATATTATTCCTTGTTGTAAAAATATTATCTGTATATATATATAGTGTTAATATATCAAAATAAATAACTACAACCGTTGGAGAACCATGCGTAGGCAGGAATGTGCCGGCCGGCCGCATTTGCATTTTGCATTGTATTAACGAGTGAGTGAGGGTACGGAAGGCCCAACTCCAACCCTCCTCTTTCCTCTTCCTCATCTAGCCTCTCCTTATCCGTCAGTACTCTTCTTCAGTCTCAAGACGGGCACGACTCTTAATTGGAAGCACAGAGTACTTTTTACCACACGGAGTTGCAAGTGTCCCTGGGCGTCTACAAGTGTCTATGGGCGGTGGTTACCACTTACCATCTAATTATCTATCACTCCATACCTCCGTCATAAGTCACACAATTAGAATTTTTTGAGAATCAATAAAACTGTCATTTACGTATATTTAATATACTATTTGAGATTAAATAGATTGAAATATTTCATAAGCTCTACGAGTATCAACAACTATGAAAAGTTTCATGGCTTATGTTGTATTAGCAAAAAAAAAAGAATTAATTGATTAAATTAATTAAATATTAATCTTTATTATTATTTTTATTTTTTATATTTTATTTATATTTTGTATATGTATATGTTTAGTGTTTTCTCCACCAATTATTAACCATTTTATAACATTTTTGTTTCATCCAAATGGCATACTCCTGCTTTGGTCTCATTGTAACCAAAATAAGATTTTACTTTACGTGATAATTATTTGAAATTATTGCGGAATAGAATTTAACTTGTTTTGAAAAAGCTCGATTTCATTAAAATTCTTATTTCAGGTAAAAGAAATAAAAATCGAAAAACTATTTGAAGGTTCCGCAGCTAATTATCAGGAAGATATAGCAGTCCTAATATTAAAAACTCCGTTCAACTACACGACATATATCCGCCCCGTGTGTTTAGACTTTAACCCTAACTTTGAAAGCCTACAACTACAGCACGGAGTTTTAGGAAAGGTACGTACGATTACCGATTATATTAGAAACTAGCTGTGCCCGCTGTTTGCTGACGTTTAGTATTCCTCAATACACTTCCTCAAAAATATATTTTAATTTTTTTTATGTATATAAGCCTACCATAGTGACTCCACTTTGCCTGATGGAAAGCAATAAGTGGAGACCGAGAGTGGTGGTCATCATCCTCATTGCATATCAGTCAATGCAGCATGGTGACCCACACTATGGCGGCCCGGTGAGATGCCCCACTTAAAAGACCCTGGATCAAAGTGGGACGGAAACACGAGCGCTGGTAGTAAATTCCAGGCTTTCACCGATCGGTACAGGAAAGAAGAGCCAAACCGTTTAGTTCGGGAACGTATATTTTCAACTCTCAAACTCGTAGTACCAAAAAAACAAACTCCTTAACGCTGCAATTAAATATTAATATAGTTTTGTATAAGAGGAGTTTCTGTGTTCGACTGCTTATATATTTTTGGATGTATGTTAGCAATTTCTAAGCCAATATTCGACCGATTTTCATTTTTTTTGAAGTGAAAACTTCTTTAGGCGCGTTGAGCACTTTTTGGGTAAACAAAAAGCGTGAAATTCGCGTCATCGTCACCGCACGCTTCCCATGAGCTATATGTATACTGTGTATAATCTAATAGCTCGACGATATAATTCACAAGTTACTTAGTTTTCACTTCTATCGGCAGTCCCCAAAGACTGTCCGTTTTTTTTAGGTTTTGGGTTTTTTTTTGACATAATAGCAAACCAATTCTATTACATCGTAATGAAATAAATAAATTTGGGAGTATTTTGTAAGAGAAGCTGAGAAGGCATTAAAGCGTAATGAATATCATTTTTATGGGATAGGGTATACGAGCAGACGGGTTACCTGATGGTAAGTGACTACCTCCGCCCATGGACACACGCAACTCAAGAGTCACAAGTCCGAGCCTTCTAATAATCTATTATTATGTTTATCCAGCTGGCTGGATGGGGGCTGACAGCTGCTAATGGTCAATCTTCAGACACTCTAAAGGTCGTCAGTCTGCCGTTTATTAGCGTGGATGACTGCACCAGAACTCTTCCAGAAACATTCAGAGAATACATAACTGGTGATAAGTTTTGCGCTGGATATACTAATGGTAAGTCATGGAATTAACGTGACAGATTACAAGAGAGAGGAAGCGGTGATAGAAGAATGATAAAGAGGAATGGAAGAAGAAAACATAGCCACGAACAATAAATAAGTTTATCTTTATATTATTATCTTAATATTATATATAGAATATTTAATTTTGTGGTGACCTCTTCATACAAAAGAAACATATCAACACCATCTAGCGAACACCAGTCGAACTACGTAGCAACGACACTGATGACGTAGAACGTTCCTGAATCACGATGATAAAGTTCTCGATACGATTAATATATATACGACTACCCAACATCAACCATGGGGCTGCGGTCCACCAGGCATCGCCTGGTTGGAAGATTTTAATTTTGAGAGGTGGGACATAACATCCGTCCCTCCACAGATTTGAAGTTTTTTATTTCCTTGTCTAACTATAATTAACTAACTACCCATAACACTTAAATCTCCAATTAGAATATAATTTCTATATTGTTAAAAATTGTGGCCATATTTTTAAGACTCTCTAAGAAGATCTAAGAATCTCTAAGAAGATTTTTTAATGCTGTTTGGAAGTGGTTTTCTTAAGATTCATAATTCCTATAAGCATGATCGAATAATGGCCGCAGTTTCACTTGCATTTATGGTCATTGCTTTATTCGTAAGAGGGCGTGATGTTTTATAGCCTATCCAACACAAAACGAGTATTTTAAATTGATTGATAGTTTCAGAGACAGAAACATACAAAAACTTTAACAATATTGTGTTGTTTATTCATTGATGCCCTTACGGCATTACCAAGGGAAGATCCAAGCTTCCTCACTTCTAATGAATGAACGTAGTAAATATTTATCGTGTTCAATTTCATGTACTGCCATCTAGCGAAAGTGGTAGGAACTACTTAGTACCGGTTAAATTTTGCATTTTTTTCAGGTACGGCAGTGTGCCACGGTGACAGTGGAGGTGGTCTTGCCTTTCCATCTCTTGTGTATGGCGTAGACCGATATTACCTTAGAGGAATAGTATCCACAGCACCAGCAGATGACAAGAAAATGTGTAACGATCATTCGTATACAACATTCACCAAGATTACAAAACATCAGAAGTTAATAATCGAGTAGTTATCAATTTTGACAATCTGACTATATAAATACACTGATGCTATATACATTAATTGCCCACTGTCGGAGACCTAGCAACCGGCTTATTGCCGTCAATCGCTCACTGTATATCTATATATTCTGATAGATGACACGAGTTCCTTGATTTTTGTGCAACCAAAAAGTGTTCAACGCGCCTAAAGAAGTTTTCACTTAAAAAAACTCGCAACTAAGTGTTGATGTCTGTTAATATTTCTTATTGGCACACAGGCAGTAAAAGAGTTGTTAAAAAGAATATGGAAAGCCCCCTAGAGAGATGGACTGACGATTTAAGGACGGTTGCTGGGGTAAAGTTAAAGGCTAGGCCTATGTCCAGCAATAGTCTGAATAATGATGATGTCGGTTGTGGGTTAGATTCCCAACCAGGACAAATGATGCTGTGAAAAGCAAGAACATTTTTTTGTTCTGCTTAGTTTGTATCATATAGGTGTGTGTAAGGCTTCTCCAGTAATTATTATTGTTCTTCTGTAATCTGAAGTTCTTTAATTTTCTTCTTTTAAAGTGCATTATCGGAAAGCGATAGGAAGATATGTCCACTGTACTCATTCCAGTGTGCTGATGGATCTTGTGTGGACCCTGGAGCGGACTGTAACGGGGTAAGAAATTTTATAAGATAACAGCGGATCCGTTCCCTTAGTCGCCTCTTACGAGACTAACGGGAAAAGATGGGGTGGCCCTATTTTAGTCCACCGAAAACCACACGCTTAGCTTTTTTTCATGTAATATAGGGAGACAGACGAACATACGGGTCACCTGATGGTAAGTAACAACCACCGTCCATGAACACCTGCAACTGCAAAAAAGTCGTAAGTGCCCGCCTTTGAAGGTAATGAGGGACGGGGGAATGTGAGGAGATAGGAAATAAGAGAGGGGGGATTAGGGGAGCTGAAAGAGGACAGGGGAGGTAGGCCTCCGGAGACCTCACTATTTTCGGGGAAATGCAACGCGAGCGTTGCTTCACATCCGATTTTCTGTATCGCACCGGTTGAGACGGCCCATTCGTGTCTAAGCATGGCTCTACCACGATAATGTATTGTTGCGTAGTGTTGTAAGCAATAGCTGGAACAGATCAGGATCGCATACCTGTCACTCAAACTGGCAACAGCCATGCTGTCTGGGCCCTAGAACATAACATGTAATTAACTATTTGTGTAATAAACAGACGATCTCTTTCTGACTTAAATGTGAAAGAAGTTTTTGATATATTTTCCTATTAATTATGTTTTTTTCAACAGCGACAGGACTGCGCAGACGGATCAGATGAAGCTGACGATTTGTGCCGAGTAACACCTCCTCAAAGCATGTAATATTTATATATATATATATATAGGTTTTATATTATAGGGGGACAGACGAACAGGCGGGTCATTTGGCGGGCAACTCAAGAGTCGTAAGTGCGTTACTCGCCTTTGAAGGCAATGAAGGAATTGGGATACGGAGAGGAGAAAGAAGAGAGGGGGATGGGAAAGACGAAGGAAAATAGGGATGAGAGGAGAAGAACGAGGAGAGGGGGATTTGGGCCCCCGGAAACCACAATAATTTCTGGAAATGCATAGCAAGCATTGCTTCACAACCGGTCTTCTTCTAACAACCACTCTATTTCGCCGCTTTGGTGTCCAGGGGAAGAAATAGAATAGTTCTATTCTACTCCACAGAGTACCACACGGTCAATATTCCTATGTTACTAAATTAAAAGTATTAAAGGAGACGAAGTGCAAAAAGTGTACATACATACATATATGTCGTGGCCATATCAGAGAATAGATCATTTCATGATGTGGATAACCATTACATGAAAATGGCGATCACATTATGATGTAATCGGATCAGATCATTGAATAAACATTGTCTAACAATATGATTAAAAGCACGAAAATTTCATGATATGATGAAGTCAGTGATCATATCATGAAATGATTACTTTATCCGCTGTTAGATGATGTCGTTTTGTTTATGTGATGCATCATGGCGGCTGGTTATTATTTTGTTTTGACATCGAATTATAATGTGTAAATAGCAAATAAAAGTGCGATAAGATATTGTTCTGACAACTTGACATTAAAAATTTGTATTAAACCTTTATGATGATATGATGGAGATTCAAAATTGCCTGTTTTAAATACAGTGACGCCTGTATCCTTGAAGGAATAGGCAGCAGCGTAATTTACGCCTGCATTTGACTTCTATAATTTATTCCGATACATAAAAGGCGCAAAACGTCATATAGACTCTTTGGATATAAGATGGGAAAATTTGAATCATGTATATTGAAAGGGAAGAGGAGAACAAAAAGGTACAGAAACGGATGTTGCTTATGCAGATGGTTTATTTTTAGTTTATATTATAGGGGGCGAACGAGCAGACGGGTCACCTGATGGTGGTTTAGGAGTCCAAGTGCTTTGCCGGCCTTTGAGTCGGGAGTAGGCTCTTTTCTTGGAAGAATGAAGGTTGTATCGGTATGTAACACAGATTAGTTTTGAGAGTTCTAAATGGCACACAGGCAGTAAAAGAGTTGTTAAAAAGAATATGGAAAGCCCCCTAGAGAGATGGACTGACGATTTAAGGACGGTTGCTGGGGTAAAGTTAAAGGCTAGGCCTATGTCCAGCAGTGGACTACAATAGTCTGAATAATGATGATGATGTCGGTTGTGGGTTAAATTCCCAACCAGGACAAATGATGCTGTGAAAAGCAAGAACATTTGTTTGTTCTGCTTAGTTTGTATCATATAGGTGTGTGTAAGGTTTCTCCAGTAATTATTATTGTTCTTCTGTAATCTGAAGTTCTTGAATTTTCTTCTTTTAAAGTGCATTATCGGAAAGCGATAGGAAGATATGTCCACTGTACTCATTCCAGTGTGCTGATGGATCTTGTGTGGACCCTGGAGCGGACTGTAACGGGGTAAGAAATTTTATAAGATAACAGCGGATCCGTTCCCTTAGTCGCCTCTTACGAGACTACGGGAAAAGATGGGGTGGCCCTATTTTAGTCCACCGAAAACCACACGCTTAGCTTTTTTCATGTAATATAGGGAGACAGACGAACATACGGGTCACCTGATGGTAAGTAACAACCTCCGTCCATGAACACCTGCAACTGCAAAAAAGTCGTAAGTGCCCGCCTTTGAAGGTAATGAGGGATGGGGGAATGTGAGGAGATAGGAAATAAGAGAGGGGGGATTAGGGGAGCTGAAAGAGGACAGGGGAGGTAGGCCTCCGGAGACCTCACTATTTTCGGGGAAATGCAACGCGAGCGTTGCTTCACATCCGATTTTCTGTATCGCACCGGTTGAGACGGCCCATTCGTGTCTAAGCATGGCTCTACCACGATAATGTATTGTTGCGTAGTGTTGTAAGCAATAGCTGGAACAGATCAGGATCGCATACCTGTCACTCAAACTGGCAACAGCCATGCTGTCTGGGCCCTAGAACATAACATGTAATTAACTATTTGTGTAATAAACAGACGATCTCTTTCTGACTTAAATGTGAAAGAAGTTTTTGATATATTTTCCTATTAATTATGTTTTTTTCAACAGCGACAGGACTGCGCAGACGGATCAGATGAAGCTGACGATTTGTGCCGAGTAACACCTCCTCAAAGCATGTAATATTTATATATACATATGTATATATATAGGTTTTATATTATAGGGGGACAGACGAACAGGCGGGTCATTTGGCGGGCAACTCAAGAGTCGTAAGTGCGTTACTCGCCTTTGAAGGCAATGAGGGAATTGGGATACGGAGAGGAGAAAGAAGAGAGGGGGATGGGAAAGACGAAGGAAAATAGGGATGAGAGGAGAAGAACGAGGAGAGGGGGAGTTGGGCCCCCGGAAACCACAATAATTTCTGGAAATGCATAGCAAGCATTGCTTCACAACCGGTCTTCTTCTAACAACCACTCTATTTCGCCGCTTTGGTGTCCAGGGGAAGAAATAGAATGGTTCTATTCTACTCCACAGAGTACCACACGGTCAATATTCCTATGTTACTAAATTAAAAGTATTAAAGGAGACGAAGTGCAGAAAGTGTACATACATACATATATGTCGTGGCCATATCAGAGAATAGATCATTTCATGATGTGGATAACCATTACATGAAAATGGCGATCACATTATGATGTAATCGGACCAGATCATTGAATAAACATTGTCTAACAATATGATTAAAAGCACGAAAATTTCATGATATGATGAAGTCAGTGATCATATCATGAAATGATTACTTTATCCGCTGTTAGATGATGTCGTTTTGTTTTTGTGATGCATCATGGCGGCTGGTTATTATTTTGTTTTGACATCGAATTATAATGTGTAAATAGCAAATAAAAGTGCGATAAGATATTGTTCTGACAACTTGACATTAAAAATTTGTATTAAACCTTTATGATGATATGATGGAGATTCAAAATTGCCTGTTTTAAATACAGTGACGCCTGTATCCTTGAAGGAATAGGCAGCAGCGTAATTAACGCCTGCATTTGACTTCTATAATTTATTCCGATACATAAAAGGCGCAAAACGTCATATAGGCTCTTTGGATATTAGATGGGAAAATTTGAATCATGTATATTGCAAGGGAAGAGGAGAACAAAAAGGTACAGAAACGGATGTTGCTTATGCAGATGGTTTATTTTTAGTTTATATTATAGGGGGCGAACGAGCAGACGGGTCACGTGATGGTGGTTCAGGAGTCCAAGTGCTTTGCCGGCCTTTGAGGCGGGAGTAGGCTCTTTTCTTGGAAGAATGAAGGTTGTATCGGTATTAACACAGATTAGTTTTGAGAGACCGAACGCTTCTAAGAAGACACAGCTCAAGCAACGCATACTTTTAACTTGGACTGGATGGCTTGGCCTGTTTACACAACAAATAGAAACATACTATACTT
The DNA here is from genome assembly GCA_947561695.1 of Tyria jacobaeae. Taxonomy (NCBI): domain Eukaryota; kingdom Metazoa; phylum Arthropoda; class Insecta; order Lepidoptera; family Erebidae; genus Tyria; species Tyria jacobaeae. The sequence continues at coordinate 5,605,824 of OX387237.1, read as the reverse complement.
TGCTTGAAACAATAAACTTAGTATATTAGAGTAGGCAAAAGTACTTTCGGCCCAATCATTTGTCAGTAACACATATAGTAGGTACACAAAGAGTGTCCTGTGGGTGAGCTGATAATGATCTCGATGCACATCCTGACCCGGAACCACAAACAAACAGTGTTCATATTAACAGACAGATAAATCTTTACCACTTTGTAATTTGTAAATCTTATCTTATATTCCAGAAAAGAAACTCAGAATCCATTGATGAATAACGATTGTGGCAGAATCGCTGAAGTAAAAGGGAGACCGATGATGCTAGACGGATCTTACAGCAGAGGCGATATTCCTTGGCTTACAGCAATCTACAAGACAACAGACAGCAACCTGAATTTTCTATGCGCTGGTACTCTTATCTCCAATAGACATATCGTGTCCATCGCCCACGCATTTCGCAAAAACTTCATAGAGATTTCTGAAAATAATATCATTGCAAAATTAGGAATCTTTAATAGAAATGACTGGACAGAAGATACCATAACCAGAAAATTGATTTCGGTGAAAATTATCAATTCATTTAATATATCCTCACTTGCAAACGATCTATCGATTCTGATACTGAACAGGCAAGTTGAATTTAACATGTTTGTGAGACCGATTTGTCTTTGGGGTGATAGAAAATTTCCAGGAGATTCTGGTCTATTTGCTGGATGGGGGGAAAGCCGGAATAGTAGGCGGGACGGTGAACCCCATATATTGAGATTAAATATTGTGAGCAACGCAGTTTGCAGGGCTAGTAATCCAGCTTTTTTTTATGTAACTTCGGAGAAAACTGTATGCGCAGGACAACCTAATGGGCCAAATCCTTGCGCGGGCGATGCTGGTGGTGGTTTATACATACTAGATGGTGGCAAATGGTGGTTGCGTGGTGTACTCTCTTTAGCTCTTCAACCGGGACCTGGAGATGGATTATGTAATTTAAAAGATTATGTTGTTTTTACTGATGTGTCGCGATATTTGCCGTGGATAAGCGCAATCTTATCCGAAAATGTATAGTTTATAATAAAGATATTTAGTGGAATTTCCTTGTGGTTTTTATCTTACTCTTTATATAAATGCGAAACCTTTAACGATGTTTATTATCAAGCCATAGCTGAACGATAAAGATTGAATAAAAAATATCTAGAAGAAATTTAGCACAGAGACACATTAACATATAGCCTGGAATGGCAAATTTTTGATAAAAAGCTTTCTGTAAAAAATTTAAACGTTAAAGTAGTCGATGAATTAGCAGCAGCATTATCAATTCGTTTATTACTACATGTTTTATGCAGTCTGTTCTAAAAGTCACCGCAGTAAATAATATTTCAAATTATGCTTGCCAATATAATATCGGTTAAAGAAATAAAGAAATGATTTTTAAAAATGCATTTCAACATAAATAAAATAAAAAAAAAATCGAATTGCAACACCGTTTTACATATTATTTCACTTCCCTGTGAATCATGAACGGCAACGTCGCGAATAATGTCGGCGGTATCCAACACGAGCAACGAACCTCCGCGTCAGTCAAATAAGCTCCTTTGATTTCGCTGACACATAAAATCCCAATCTTTTAAGACAGGATTACCGTCATTATACTTTTTGCTATATTATTTAATTTGCTTTCAAATAATTCTTACGTGTGTTATTTTGTATTTGAAGTTTTTAGTTGTTTATGACAGTGCCGATAAAGGTATCATATTTTATAAAACAGGATTATCATTCTAATGATTTTTACAATATTATTTATTTTGCTTTGAAGAAATTGTTACTTTTTTATTTTGTATTTTTGGCTGCTTTTTTATTGTATTTTTTTATATCATCGTAAAATTTGTATCTATTAAATTTATTTCACAATTTAATTCTTTTTTTGCTCTGCATAGCCCAACGGTTGACTATATACTGTTACATTTCTTTTGGGTCAGAAATGTTTCATTTTCACCCCATATATAAAAAATATACCCAATTATTATTTCTCGCTCGACGATGAGGAACAACGTTATCGACAATCATAGATATATGGTTTAAAATGATTTAGTTGTTATTCTGGATTTTTTTCGGTCTAACTCCTAAAGTCCTAAGAGATTTCCAGTTTCCAGGTCGGCTCGTAACAATTATTATTGTACTTTATTTGTGCCAGTGTGTTATTACGTATTTCAACAACATATATAAGTAAAATTTTGCTCTGATAGCAGGTAATAAAACACTCTCTAAACTGAAGAGGGGGCCAGGCCCCCTACATAGTGTGGCCACCTGTTCAGGTGACCAAGGTCTGCAGGGGTTCCCGGAGGCTTCCTTGCAATAGACTATTTGTGACGGAACACCGTGTGGTTTTAGTCGGTTCGAGTCTGACATACCACCTCTCCGTAAGCTCCGGTGAGGTGATGACCCGTGGGGGTTTCCACACGAAAAAAATAAAAAAAAAAGGTAATAAAACACATTTTTACATGTATATGTCTAATTCACATTTTCTTGGGGTCTAAAAATATAAAAATAAAGTTTGAGAAATACTGTTTATTAGCATTTTACCTGAGATAATCTGACACCCAGGCATTCATTTCAGACGTGTATTTTACTGGAGGTAGATCGTAAGGTACTATCAAACGGTTCTTAGCACCAGGCGCCAAGGAAAAGAAATCTTCGTTTATCTGCAAAAAAATAAGATACATATGAGTAATCGCCGTTGGATTCCCGGTGGAGTAGAATAGGGCCACCCTATTTCTTCCCGTGGGTATCTTAAAAAGCGACTACGGGATCGGACTGTTATCTATCAGACATAAAGTACCAGGAGAACAGCAACAGGCTTGCCCCATATTATAAAAAGTGTACATTTGACTCTGCAAACCCCTTCGGGGATGGACGTGAGAGTATTATATTGTTTTCAAATCTGTGTAGCTGTCTTAAAATGTATATTTATTACATGTATGTTATAAAACGCCTATGTCCTTCTAGAAGGTTCCGTATACATATCTATACAAAAAAAAAACACAAATCCATCAACATTTATTCAGCAAAATAAATATATATATAAATATAGATACAGTTTATACGACGCCCGATAGGTTTGCTATATATTAGGTAATGGCACTTAATTATAGTTTGCATATAAATACATATTGTAGATAAATTACACCCAGATACACAACAAATGATCACGCTCATCACATAATCATTTGCCCTGGATGGGTATCGAACCCCGTCAGAATCGGGAAAGGGAAGATATACAAACGAAAATGACACTAAGACACGGAAACAAACTAGTACATTTGTAATGTCCAAAAATATATAATAAACTACCAGATACCATAAATTAAGAGAATTTCTCCTCAACAAAAGCTATTATAACATAAATGAATATCTAAATACCATTAAATAATACAAATTGTAACCAAATACAAAATGTAATAACCCTGAAATAATTTAAAATTTACCTTTCAAATAAATCAATATTAGTATTATATGTAAATAACAGAAAAAAAATTAAAAGATAGAATCTAAGTACATCTGAATCTTATTGCCTTATTTACTTGTTGGTTAAATTATTGCTTATTATTGTTATTATAGAAATGATACCAGAGGCTGCCTCCTTTCTTCTCTGCTATCGATGATGCCGTGCCCAACAGGGTTCATATTTGGTTTATTATATTATTCTTTTGCAATAACAAGTAATACATATGGAGAGCAATAAAAATTGAAATTGAAATCACTCAGTACTCGACCAACAACCCAGTCATATAATTTACCATAAATTGAAATCACTCAGCACTCGACCAACAACCCAGTCATATAATTTACCATAAATTGAAATACCTCAGCACTCGACCAACAACCCAGTCATATAATTTACCATAAATTGAAATCACTCAGCACTCGACCAACAACCCAGTCATATAATTTACCATAAATTGAAATACCTCAGCACTCCACCAACATCCCAGTCATATAGTTTACCATAAATTGAAATCACTCAGCACTCGACCAACAACCCAGTCATATAATTTACCATTAATTGAAATCACTCAGCACTCGACCAACATCCCAGTCACATAATTTAACATAAATTGAAATCCCTCAGCACTCGACCAAGAACCCAATCATATAATTTACTTGCAATACTCACAACAAATCTAGGCAAAAACATAACTCCTGCTTCATAACTCATCAGTCGAAGGGCACCATTCCCTTTGTTGACCTGGCCCCACGCCGCTTTACTGATATTCGCTGACGTCAGTATGTAGTACGAGGTCATTTCTTTATGAACGCGAAGGTAAGACTTTATATGTGGCATAGCGCGATTACGGGCTGAATGCTTGGCTTGCCACTGGCTGTAACATAGAAGCACAATTACAAAAATGTATTTCAACGCCATCTGGGGGAGATAGGCCGAACTAGCAGTGATGACTACATCGCGCAAGAATAGTTTACAAGCCATTTAGTAAAAAAAAATAAGCTCCCTATCCCTATCCCCATTCCCACTCCCATCCCCATCCCCATCCCCACTCCATCCCTGGTTGAGACCTAACTCTCACCAACTGACCGCGTAAGGTTGTATACAGCCTAAAGGCTTACAACTGAAGACATTACAAAAAAAAAAAAAAAAAAAAAATTATAATAATAATATCTTTCGACATCTCATATCACACACGGCCGTCTGATCCCAAACTAAGCAGAGCTTGTAGTACTATAGTAATGAAACTGCTCATGAACATACCTATATTTTTCTAAATACATACATACATATTAAAGATTAATAACACAATGAACGGGAATCGAACCAACTACCTCTGAGGATTCTGGCAACTTTTACAAATTATTGATTCGCTATTTAAAAAATTAATCTAAACGTATAAGTTTAAGTTAGTTAGTTTTTTATGCATAATACGTGGAAATTAAGACGGTCGTAAATTTTACACTGTCACGGATTGTTTTGCTTGGTATATTTTAGCAACTGCAAACTGGGTTATATAATTTCAGTGGTTTTCAAGCTGTGGAATATTTACTGTAAGAAATTGTCGAGCCACCGTTGTTTAGCGTGTGCATCAGCTGCGTAGGGTAAGCAACCACCGCCCAACAGATCATCATGAGATTGACGAACGTTTTCTGTCAACATATAAGGTTCATTTATTAATTTGTAACAATCACGAAGATTGATTTTTTTTATTCCACTTCAATAAACTGTCTCCACATTTTACTCGACTGCGCAAGAAGGAATGTAATGTTTTCTGAGGGTACATAATCATATCAATCAATAGGAATATTGCAGTCCAATGTGGCAAATAGCATTCGGTCCTGCGCCTTCCTGTGTCAGTGAGTATATTTATGTGAGTATGTATATGTCTCTGTCCTGTCCTTGAGCCTAAACGTTTCAACATGGAAGTTATCTTTAGAATCGTCTTAATAATAGGAGTGAGTCTTTAAATATTATTCATATTTTAAAATGAGACATTAAATTTATATAAATAACATTTACTGTATATTGAACTGTTGTAATAAGTACGTAACGTAGGTAAGTATAAAGATTTGTCATATTCTTTTGGACAGACGAACAGACGGATCACCTGATGATAAGTGACAACCGCCGTCCATGGACACCTGCGTGGTGAGGAATGAGGGTATGCGGGGAGGGGAAATAGAGGGGGTTGAGGAGCGGGAGGTCAGTGGAGAGGAAAAAGGAGGGGAAGTTGGGCCTCCGGAAACCTCACTCATTTCAGGGAAATGCAACGCAAGTGTTGAATTGTTCTTTCACATATACTTAAAGACTGTATTCCCGGAGTCGTAGGCAGGGGCGTCCTAACCTCTAACATATTTCTAACCATTTTTACTACCACTTATGTGCATATTACGGGGTACAGAATATATATACTGTTTAATAGATAACAGTCCAATCTGTTAGTTAACTTTTAATACGCCCAATGAAGGGGATAGCACCACTTTACTAACCACAAGGCAACTTCGAAATAACATCAGAAAAAAACAAAAGGAAGTACTTATGAGGTTAGGTTTTATTTATATATTTTTTTTTTAAAGACAACTCCTGCACTAGGATTAATTCCTGTGTCGCGGGGACTTTACAAACATTCAAACAACGGACACAAAGAACATCCAGACTCAGAACAACAATTTGAGGATTACACAAAGTGTTGTCCAGTGCTGGGATCGCACCCACAACACCACTTAAACCGCTACGCCATCAGTTAATTTTTCACTTATTATTTCTACATCTACACTGCCATTAGTTTCTTTACATCATGTCTATTGCAGTCCATCTCAAGGTTGCATCGCAGAAATTAAATTTAGCCATAAGTTAGTGGGCTGGGACTTCCCGGCACGAGTCACTTCGGGTTATAACTTTGTGACCCTGACTTGCTTGAGCTATTGCTTATACTCCCTAATGCATCTGTATAACCAATATCATTTTCTTTACTTTTCAACCGACTTCAAAAAGGAAGAGGTTCTCAATTCGACTGTATTTTTTTATGTTTGTTACCTCATTACTTTCGACTGGTTGAACGATTTCGACGATTTTTTTTATTTGAAAGCTGGTGCTTCCCGTGTGGTTCCATTTTAATTTGGTCCAGTTCTGACAATGGCATCCATGAGATAACCATATAAGTCTTGAATTTTATGATAGACGCATTGAAGTCGGTTGTCTACTTTTTTAAAGTCCGATTATTATTCACCCTTTCCTGTCAATATAATCCAATTCCCATCTTATAATTATATTATAATTTAATAGACTACAGCAATTTATGTGTGGTTGACTCTTACACATATGTACATTGTACATGAACCCTGAAAACATAATACTCCTTTTTTGGGCAGACGTGTAAAAGTATCAAGAAAAAGCGTCCCTCTGTACACTTACGCAATGATGGGTAGATTATCTTCAACTCGGGCGGTGCAGACAAACCCGGAGGTAAATTTTTGCTTTTCGTGAAGTTATGTAGGAAATCACCTGTCAGCCATAACTGGAAAAGAAGTTTACAAAAGGTATCAAGGAAACTTGTAAGTGTTGATCATCTTATATAATACTAGCACACCTGTTGAAACCCCCGCAACACCCCTTGTGGGTGGAATTTCGTAAAATCCGTTCTTAGCTGGCCTTTACTCGGCGAAAGGAATATTACTAGAAAAATATACTTTAAAAAAAAATAAGGGTACAGACGAGTCACCTGATGGTAAGTAACATCCGCCGTACATAAACACCTGAAATTCCAGAGCCGTCAGTGCGCTGCCAGCCTTTGAGGGTGAGGAGGGATGAAGGATGCGGGGAGGGAAAAGAAGAGAAGGGGGTTAAGGAATTGGGAAAGAGTGAGGGGGCGATGAGGGGAGAGGAAAGAGAGGGAGATGGGGAGAGAGGATAGAGGAGAGAACTATATATCTTTTTACCTCAGTAGCTGCAGTAAGATAAGATATAGATACATAAAAGATATAGATATAGATACAAAATGATTTACTTACCTTTGGCTCTTTACCATAACTACCAATGCTGCTGGCCTGAGCAATTAAAGGTGCCTTTCCACTATATTCACAGTGCTGCTTAAGCAGGCTACCCACTCTGAGCATGCCCCAATCACTGTCCATATGAGATCCTGGTACGGAAGCTACGAGAAAAACGCTGTAACAATAAAAAAAAACTCAATTCATGGCAATTAACAATACTATTATATAACTATTTATGATTATAGTTGATCAAGGTGCAAAATATACGATGATCAAATTGGTGATTTTCTAAAGAACGCGCAGGTCAGAAGTAACCGCAAACTTGGCTTAACTAAAATTAAAGACAGTAAAGGAAGCTCATGAGTTATGTATGGGTAGAAGCAAGTGGCGGGCTGGTATCTCTGTCTACGTCGTAGAGCAAAAGGCGTGGCATGATTATCTACATATAAGTAAAATCGTTAATGAAAGATTTGAAAGGAATGATCAACCGATAAACGTTTGGTCAAAGAATAGTGCCCTAAGGAACTCCTTGTTTGCTAAAAGATTTTGGTAATCATTCTGCTTATTTGTAAATAAAATACGATATAAGGAGGTATGAATATATTTAGTTCTCTCCTATTTCCTCTCCAATCTTATCTTTCCCATTTCCTGATCCAACTTCTCTTCTTTTCCCTCCCCGCGTCCATCATCCCTCCTAACCATCAAAGGCAGGCAGCGCATTTGCAACTCTTGAGTTGTATGTGTCCATGAACACTTACCATCAGGTGACCCGTCTGTTCGTCTGTCCCCCTATGATATATAAAAAGGTGTTTCTTGCATCATAATATTGTAATTTTCTTAATAATGACATATACATATGTGTGACACATGCAATCAAAGGGTTTGGATAAATTGTAAAACAGACCTTAATCCATATAGAGAATCATGTCACATATTAAATATATATTTAATAATTACACACAAGTTGGGTACAGAAAAAGACAAACAAATCCATCATCCAGACAACCAGAAAAAAAAAACTGGTTCTTCTGGACAAAGTCGACATTTACACGATCGCTCGAACCACGGAAATAGCGAGTGTTATTCTTTACTTACTTGATATTACTAAAGTCACATCTTTTTACTCTTTCTACGTAATATGCGAGACACGGGAGATGATAGTGGTTTAAATAGCGAAGTAAACACCTCTTAAACATCGTGGGGGATTCCCCGTCGTGAGGCATAGAGTCTGTTGGCAACTCTGGACATACTGGACTGAACCATAGACTAGAACAGAAATGTTAGCATATTTCATGGCAAGGCATTCAACACAGAGCCTGCGAGTTGACTCTTAATGCGTTTATATATAAGCAAATAAAAAATATCATGAAAATAAAAAATTAAAACTTGCTATAATTTTTGTTAAAAAATTATCACTTAAAGTTTATTTTACATAAATAGGCTGACAAATAAGCACACTTTTGTCGGACTACAAATGTTTATAGACTCTGTAATCACTGACACTCATCCCATTCCCCAAATAGACTAGCCTGTCGGTCTAGTGGTTAGTGACCCTGACTGCTAAGCCAGAGGTCGTGGGTTCAATTCCCACACAGGACAAATGTTTGTGTCATGATCATTTGTTCTGTGTCGGGGTGCAATTTATCTACAATATGTATGTATTTAGAAGTATATAAGTATGTTTATCAGCAGTCTGGTTATCATAGTACAAGCTCTGCTTAGTTTGGAATCAGACGGCCGTGTATGAGATGTGTCAGGATTATAAAAGAAAAAAACTTTGACGCTTCCAGAGTCAGTCTTCTCCGACTCGAGCAAAAGCACTTCCCAAGTACTCCAGAAAAGTGTGACGTCACTCACCCTTGTGTCCTATTCTCCCAATCATCATAATACAAATTGGCCGTCGATATCACAACACGAAGAGAACCGTCTTCATAACATAAAATCATCATTTTACTGAAAAAAAAAAACATTTTAAAATACAAAAATCTAGTAGAAAATAACTGATAGGTATGGTGTTTCACGAAGATGACGTCACTATTAACTATAAGGAATAAGATAGGTATAAGCTTACAATAGACTTTATTCGTTCCTTTTACCGGGTTACCGGCGCAAAAAGAGGGGTGTTATAAGTTTGACGTCCATGTCTGGTTTTTGATGTGAATCAATTAGTAACGTACTTACGTATGATGTTTCCCAAAAGGCGTGGGCATCGCTATATAGTGGGCATCAACGTGCGGTTTCTTCGCTGTTATATTCTCAAGATCTTTACACTCCTCACCATACAAAATTGTTAATTTCTTTTGGCTGAAATTGTGACATGGATCATTATACACAAAAATATTGCATATTACAGTTTAACTCTCGCAATAAGACTCCAAGGTGGGAGGGGCTCGACATTCAAACAACTGACACAAAGAACACAAATTGTCATTCCGTATAGGAATCGAACCCACAATTTCTGGTCAGCAGTCAGGATCTCTTAACCCTAGACCAACGGGCCAGTCAGTTTGCCCAAACTCCGCACGTGTTAAAGCTATTCGGTAAAATAAAGAACTCAATTTCAGTTATAATAATGTATTATACTAGCTGCCGCCTGCGACTTTGTCTATATTTCGGTTATAACGGTAATTAATATAAATCCGCCCTGAAAAATACCTTACGTCCATCGAGCATTACCACGGCCCCACAGAAAACCGGCTGTTAAACAATGCTCGTATTGTGTGACCGAGTGAGTGAGGTTACCCTACCCTAACTACTGTAGAGAGGCACTACAGCACATGCCGGGACCTGACCCCTCTACTTGTGTGCATTGCACCACTACTCCGACACTTGTTGCTCTTGGAGCCTAAAGCCATGGGGCTGTCTTGTTCATACTCTGTATCGATATCATATGCCATGCCGGAGTGAACATGGGTTTTCCAGGAACGTCCTTTCCTTTCTACTCGTTTTCCAGGATTATTTGAGGCACTATATTCAATATTCAATAATTGAGTAGTAATTCTACTACTACTAACCTTCTTACTTTAAGTCGGGAAAAGAAAAATTAAAAAAACGATTTAGAAATGATAATTAGAGTTAAATAGAATGGTGCAGAAGAGCACACTTTATAAAAGTAATACAACTTAGTAAATTAAATTATATCAATTTGCAGTAGATTAGAATAACAATTTTGTTAAAGACTGCCCGAATGGCGTAGCGGTTTAAGTGGTCACCTCGCCACTACGTACGCTGCCGCGCCGAGTGTTGTGGGTTCGATCCCCGCACGGGACAACACTTTTTGTAATCTTCAAATTTTTGTTTTGAGTCTGGGTGTTCTTTGTGTCCGTTGTTTGAATGTTTGTAAAGTGCGGGAGTTGTTTAAAAAAGAAAAATAAAGAACTCAAAAAAACTCAAAAGCATAGTTTTTAAAAATTGTGCTTGTACTAAAAGTATAGTTTAATTGTATTGTAAACGATATCGGCGATTGCGCTAAGCAATAAATAATGAATATACATACTGTCCATGTAATGGTGCTTGCGGCTCAGTTATGTTTAGTGTGTATGAAAACAATATGTCGCCTTAAAAATAATGACGACTTTCATCCCCTATTTTATACCCTTAAGAGTATAATTTCAAGAAATCCTTTAGTAAGTATTCCTTAATTACTAGCCAAAAGTCCAAATACCAATTTTAATGGATTTAACTTCAAAAAATACAAATTTCCATACAAAGTTTCAATGCCTATTTTATACCATTAACGTTAGAATTTCGGAATATCGTCTGTTTTCATCAGAAAAGATATATGCTAATTTTGCTGTATATTATTTTAAAAATAATGAATTTCCATATAAACTTTCATGCCCTATTTTATCCCCTAGGGGTTTGAATTTCAAAAAATCCGGCCATATCTACTGTCTACATCATAAAAGTAACTTCTGTGCAAAAATTTCAGCTATCAAGGTCAAAGGGTATGGGCTGGGCGTTGATGAGTCAGTCAGTGAGTCAGGACTTTTTATCTTTTATATATTAAAATTATTATAGTTACAATAGTATTATAAAATTATTTAGTTGTGTTACCTGTAGCCCGCAAAATAATACTGAGCCAATAACCATCCAATTTCAACCATGAAATTGATCTGCAGGGAGCATTTTAATTCTCCTAAACTATGATCCAAAATTTCTAGAAAAGAAATTACATAATAAATGTCTTATCAATAATCACACCTAACGGCTACAAATATATATATTTTACCCTGGGAGAGCCATGCTTTGGCTCTAGGAGGCGGCTCGACTGTAGTAATACCATAGCCTCACAGAAAACCGGTAGACAAACACTGCTTGCATTGTATTACAGAGTGAGTGTGAGTAATGAAGGCCTAATTCCCCATCTCCTCTTTCAACTCCCCTCATCCCCCCCTCCTCTCACCCCCCCCCCCCTTTTCGTCAAGCCTCAAATATAATTAACGTTTATATTTATACTTATTTGATAGAACACCAATTGAAATATTTACACTAACGGGAACCAAAGCCGCGATCTCTACACATAAGGCTAAATTAATTACGAATTGTACCTTGAAAAGTTATTGAATAAGGCTGTGAATGTGTCTCCTTGCTATCTTTAATTGTTGTGTAGAATATATAAAAAGGTGCTGCAGCTGCGTGTTTTGCCGCCATCTGTCCGCGCGGTCGCACAACAGTTAGAAACTCTTCCGCGCGACGAGTAGGTGGCACCACTGGTCTGTAATCACTGTCTGAAGAAAAGAATGGTGTCTGTGCTTCATTTCTGTCATTATAGAATTCTTATTGGTAGCAGTTTCCCGTCGCTCGAGTTTTGTAATTAAAAAAAATTGAAAAGTGGAAAACACAACTGTTTAAGCAACTATTTTGTGTACAGGTTTACTTATTTTGGCACTAATTATCAACAGTGTTACGTTATAGAAGCAGTTGTAAAAGAAAACATCAAATATGTGTTTATTTTTTTGGATATTTGATGACATAAATTAAAAAGGTTTATTTTTTTGAATACCCTGACTATTTATATTTTTTTATTTTTTATTTTTATTTGTTTAATCTCTGAAACAATTACCTAATAAAAGGTTACCTAACTACAGGGTTAATAATGCCACATAGTTGTGTCCACCTGTTCTTTTTAATAACACTAGTACAAGTTACTCCTAGTACCATAACATCTGACATCTGCCAGCATCTTGTGTAAGTCCCATATAGATAATTATTTACACCAGTAAAACATTGTTATTTTGACATTACAAACAGAAACTTATTTTTTTTTTAATTTGTCTAGATTAATTACCTACAATACTAAAAAGTCAGTGACTATTCTTACCTTGTGAGCTTCGAGCAGAAGTCTCCTGTCTTGCAGTAGGCACCTTCTCCCTTTTCTCTGTCATATTAACACTCTTTCTTGGAGATTTATCTCTCCTACTACTTGATTCTGCAGCAGCATTATTTGATGTTGAACTTATTTTGTTTTGTAATTCTAAAGGTGCATCATTTGAGGTTGACTGTGAAGTACTGGTAACAAAATATAATATAAAAATTATGACCAAATTTGGGTGTTAATTATGCCCCTATGTGTGTGAGTGAGTATAAAGCCCTGAACTGCTCCCGTGTTTAATTCACAAAGTGCCCAATTGATGGTAATATCAATATTATGTGAATGAAAAAAGCCAACTTATAGTTAGCAAAATGTACATTTTAATACACTGCAGCCTACATAAGTTGTAGGCAGCAGTGTATTAAAATGCACATTTTGGGCATATAATATCATATAGGTGTTGTAAACACTTACCTACTGCTAGGTTGTATTTCAAAATTATTTCCTGGACTATACAACTGTTTGTGTAACATCATTTTCAGTTGATCAATATACATCTCTTTTTGTTCATTAAATTTGGATGGGATAGGGAAATCACCACTGCCCGTGTATGAGTCCAAAATGGTTTCCACTGAAAGAGGAAAAAAAATATGAAACCTCTTAAATGATGTGCCCAAAACAGATTTCATTAAAAAATAAATAATGTGAAGATGGTTTTAGACCGCTAAAACAATGCCTCAGGCATTTCTGTTTTTAGCTTAGCACACATCCAGTATCCGCTAGTATTATAAAAGAAAAACAGAAAAAATAAGTTTTAGAATGTTTTTTTTTTCTTTCTTAAAAATAATTACATTAATTTAAGCGCACCCCCTGCAACTTTAAAAGGTGCAGCTTCAGCTTATGGAAATCTGTCCTCATCTCTATGCAGAGGCACCCCAGCATCAGCTTCTCCCCATAACTATCCCATAAAAAAAACGTAATTATAGTCACAATGTTGAGTTATTAAAAAAAACAAACCTGCCATATTTAATACTTACAGTGTACATGTCTGTACTCCTTGAAATGTATAGGATTTAGTCTGTAACATTTATCGCCATAAGGACACTCCATTTTCGGCCTTTTAGGATTTTTGTTATCTGAAATATAAAAAACCATCTGTATAAATGTTTAAATCCATATTTATCAACTACAAAAGTATTTTACTGAAGTTAATAAAAGGAAATTACCTTCCATGGCTTCCTTACGCTTATTTTGCGTATTCATAGCAAGTAAATTAATATATTTAAGGCTAATAAAAGCTAAGTTTATGCAAAGTATTTTGATGTCACAAAAATTTATCGAATTCAAATTTGACATTGACAGTCAGACAAAAGTCACGAATAGGCTACGAAAAATATCGATATTTTATTATTAAAAATTTCCCATGTCCTTTCCTATCAAAATATCCATACACCAATTTCGATCAATATCTATTCAACGGTTTTATTATGAAAAGGTAACAGACAAAATGATAGATCGAGTTACTTTGGCATCTACAATATAATATCAGTCTTTCAGTTTCTATCCAATCTTGATCCATGACACTGAGGACATGGATTCGATTTCCATAAGGGAAAAAGATTTATGTAATCCACAAATAGTTGTCGATAGTCTGGGTGTTATTCATATTTTCTTTTGGTTAGTCTAGATTTCTAGGCATTTAAATGTAAGCTGTATAAAACTAAAAAAAGGGAATAGCAATATATAAACAGGAACAAGATCAACAAGCTAAGCTGAATTGTCATCATCATTCACCCTTTCACAGTCCACTTTACTCCACCATAGACCTCTCCCAACGTAAGTCATAGCACCCGGTCCACCACCTTTCGCATCTAGTATAGGTATCCCAGTTAAGTCTGATATTTCCTGCTGTAACGAATATACAGATGAAAGTGGGACAGCACTTTAACAGGTTATCGCTATGGTATCAGACAACTGGAGACGGTAAATGGTTCACTACTAAATTCTGTTAGTTATTTCAAACATGTACAAATGTTTACAAAACAGTGAATTTAAATTCTGCTACTGTTGAAAATTGAAAGGTCATTTTATTTTACCCACGCACACACGCTGGGCTGGCAACACTAGTAGAGCTAGAGCTACTGTCATCTGTTATTTATGTTTTTCAGTTATTGTGGCATATTCTTCAAAACGGACCTGTGTATACAAACCTACTTTTTGTAAACCCTGCAGCAACGAAAAACACAAGGTGACATAACCATGTAACCAAAACTGTATCTGTCCATTATGCAACGGCCTTACTACAAATTCTTAATTAAAAATTTAAATTTTAATAAGTAACACTGACTCAAAAACTTGTTTTCAGGAAATGGAATACGATTTCGATGGGTGGGCGTCTTGTCCTTACGACTCATCGCACCGGGTCCCACGCTCCCGCATACAAAGTCATATCGTGAAATGTCAGAAAACAAGACCACTATTAAAAATATGTCCATATAATGCCACTCATCGGCATCCTGCTAGTGAAATAAAAGCCCACTGTCAAAACTGCCCCCAAAGACCTATGCAAGCTTTAAACCAAAATCCAAATCCTGGTGGACAGATAACAGTGCCGAAGCCTTTACTTCAAAGGGAGTATTTGCCTGAGACGGACCCCAACCATGAATGTTGGGATGATTAAGTTTTATATATGATTATTACGTTTTTAAACATTTCGTTTTAATAAGCTTTATGACAAAGTTTTTGTCACCTTGTTTGAGGTGTAAATTTGAAAGCTGGGTCTGCATTATAAATACTCACCTACTACTTTGTTCAATTAATTATTCTTTCCTGGACTATTCAACTGTTTGGATAACATCAGTTTCAGTACATCTCTTTTTGCTCACCAAACTTTGACTGGATGGGTAAACAGTACTGACAGTGTATGAGTTCAAAGTGGCTTCATTTGAAAGAAACAGGTGAATGTAGTTTGTGTACTGTATACCATAGACTGTAAAAAAAAACTGATTTTTTTTTTCAAAGCTACAACTAGCACAATTTTATATATATTAAATTACATTCAAAATTGCCGTATTTCTCCTACCTTAAATGCTGGCAACGCACTAGTGACTCCTGGGTAGCGGGTGTCCATAGGCAGCGATATTCACTTATTATCAAGTGAACCAACTGCTGATTTGACCCTATCCCTAAAAAAAAATTTGATTGTCTATTGTACATTTTATTAATTTTATTTATAGCAAGCTTAAGTAGTAATAGTACATTTTTTTATATGTTGGAAGTTAAAATATTTATATGCACAAATTTATACTTACACATATATCCCTAAAGAGGTTGGCAGACATATCTAAACCGAGGACATCTATATTCTGTAATCATACTATTAAGACAAACTTGTATGGCCATGATGAAACACATTTTCATTTAGTTGAGTGGATTAGGTCAACACATATTACATAGTACATGTATATAGAGCAATATTATATATCAAGTGGCAAGCCACCAGAGTTGCCACTTGATATATAATATGTAATACTACAAATGATTATAGTCAGCAAAATATGCCCCTGCTTACCCCTTCACGGATTAAGTAATATTTGCCCATTGTTGTGAGAAATGATAATTTCTTTTATATTTTCACTGAAAATAGTCATAATATATAAAGTACTGATGCACTGACCAAAACTGAATAAATATACACCTCAGTGTATTTCTTTTTCAGGATAGTAAGTTGATTATAAATTGGTTTATTTAACAGTGTCATTACTTAGTAAAGCAAAATAATCTAGATTTCTTTTTTCTGTTTCTAATACAGCCTGACAACAACACACTATATCATAGGTCAATCTCTTGTTTGGCTTTCTTCCTGTGTGGCCATTTTGTACTTTTTAAGGGCCACCTGTTGCATTGATACCTGTTCTAGTTTACCATTATAAGTAATTTATTGTAATTATAATAGAAATTGTGCATTAATATAATTAGTATATATTATAATTTTTTTTCTTAATGTTTATAAATAAGTATAAGATATAGCAATTGATGTGCTGCCTTTTATAATTAGATTGTAAGCATTAAACTGTAGTCGGATTAAATCCAACCTTAGTTAAAATATCTTCTGTATTGTTTCTAATTAAAAACCTACATTAGACTATGACTTGCCTATTGGTTCATCATCCTGACTGCTCAGCAGGGGTAAGGGGTCATGTGATCGATTCGAAAACGGAACAAAAACTTCTCTGATCAATACAATTTTTCTGAGTCTTTCTGTTCATGTTTATTGTTTTAATATTTGTATAGTCTCTTAGACATTAAACGATAGCGCTGTATAGTTTCGCTCTTATATTGCCGCTCCTTTAACAACTAAAGTTTGGATTGATTAGCTAGCAGCACGTGAGAGAGGCAAGAGGAGGGACATGATAAGTGAAGCGCCCACACTACTTCTCTACACACTTCCTTCATCCCTGGTCGAGTATGTGGCCTCACAGATATTTCACGTTTCTACTAAATAAGTAATTCACGGTTTATTATTTCGTAAAAAAATATTGTGTTAGCGGTCTGGTACTCGCACACACACCTCTGCCCGTGGGTAGCGGAATGTTATCTACCAGTGTTTACAGTCATACAATGCCCGGGTGACAGCAATAGGCTTATGACGTAAGTAGAACGGAATTGTTGCCGAAGTGTGGGCATGTCTGACATTTTTCAAATTTTAACACTATACGATTGAGTCTGTAATATGGGTATTTAAATAGAATTAAAGAAACCTTTTAAAAGCATGCCTACAAAAAAACAATTTTTAGTTAAGATAATTTTTTTTTTATATATTATAGGGGGACAGACGACCAGACGGGTCATCTGATGGTAAGTGACAACCGCCGTCCATGGACACTTGCAACTCAAGAGCCGTAAGTGCGCTGCCCACCTTTGAGGGTGATGAGGGGTGGAGGAAAAGGAAGAGGGATGAGGTAAGGGGAAAAGAGGAGAGGGGGAGTTAGGTCTCCGGAAACTTCACTAATTTCAGTGAAATGCCAGACGAGCGTTGCTTCACAACTGGTTTTCTGTGAGGCCGTGGTAACGCACCGGTCAAGCCGGCCCATTCATGCCTAAGTACTACTCTACTACTAATACTTCCTTCTAGTCTTCGTCTTGCAACTCCTGACAGGGTAATGTGCCGGACGTTGTAACGTATTTTATTTGTTTAATATCTCTCAAACCCAAACTAGCGAACAAGCTTTGCAATCGGAAATTGCTTAAGAAGCCTTTTTGCTTGAAATAAAATCATTTTTGTTTTGCTTGTTTCATGCCTTACTTCCAACAGTAGTCGATCTCTATTTATCTTCTCTTACTATTTTTATATCCTCTTTCATTAATTCTAATTCGAAAATATTGATTTATATATGTTTTTTACAGATTCATTTATACTTCCACCACATTCCCTAATTATGTCAATTAAATTCTCACTTCACTCGTTCCCTTTTGAATAAGGTCTTCTTTTCTTCTTGTTCACGATCACACACACACAATTCTATACATCGGCTTCGACAGTCACGCACATGCGATTTACAAGAGTTCTGTGACAGAACTGGTCTCCCGCATTAGAATTAATTCTTGTGTCGCGGGGACTTTACATACATTCAAACAACGGACACAAAGAACACCCAGACTCAACAACAATTTGAGGATTATACAAAGTGTTGTCCCGTGCAGGGTCGAACCCTCACTCAGCACGGCAGCATGGTGGCGAGGTGACCACTTAAACCCGCCATCTGTACTGTACTGTTTGTTATTCCTACTGCAGGAGTTGTCTTTAAGAAAACAAAGAAATTTTCTAAACAAACTTTTTAACAATTTATTACTAACAAAACTAATCTTATATTAAACTATAAAAAAACTATTCAGCCGTTTTCAAATCATCAGTTTTTGTAGATATCTTTTGTTTCTCAAACATTAATCTCAATTGTTCTGTGGCAGACATCGGCAGTCTATCATGTGCACCAAATTTGGTAGACGGCAACTCTGCAGTGTTCAATTCTGGGTTCTTGAAAGTGAACGGAGTCCACGGACCTTGGATTGATGGATAATCGGTGTACTGGTATTTGCGGAGACGTACTGAGGCTATGTCACCTTGTTGAGTACGTAAGACTTCAATCCATTTTGTTATTTCTTCATGTGTTTTATTGTGAACACTCATCCAGACTCTGTCGCCGTTTACTGAAAACAGAAAGCAAAAAATGTATTTGAGGTTTGATTGTTTTCTTTCTTCTTAAAGTAAAAGTATCTAACCCAATATATCTCAAACATAAAATTGGTCTCTCGGGATAGACGACAACATTTAAGGGATCGGTCATCTTTCAGAGGCAATAGGCTTGCCCCCTCTTACGTTAATAGGGCCAAATTTTAATGGTAAAATGTGGTTGTTTTATACAACTCTGCCTACTTCTTTGGGGATACAGGCGTTAGCGTATGTATGTATTATTTTATTTTTAAGAAATTTGCTTTTATTTCACGTGGCTTGTAGGCTTCGCATGCGAAAAACATACTGATCAAATCGGTAATGAAAAAAAGAAATACACAAAGCCGGCGAGCTTCTGTGGAGGGTGTAATGACCGTAGCGAAAAATTTAAACAGAAACTTGGAATTATTTGTGTCCATTCTCTCTACTATTTCTGTGTATAAAGGCTTCACAAACCTACTAGGAAAACCCAGACTCGGTACAGATATTCCCATATGGGAATCAAACACATTACCTCTGTCGCAGCAGTCAGGGTTGCTAACCCCAATAAACACCAACAAGCTAGTCTATATGGATTATGTAAGCATCATACATAAAATAAAATAGTGTAGAAACTGATTAATTTCCACCTTATAAGTATACAAATTATTTACATGGGAGAACCATGGTTAGACATGTGTGGGCTGAGCCAGCTCGACCGGTGTGAGACCACAGCCTTACAGAAAATGGATTGTCAAGCCCAAAACCCTCCTCTCCCCTTTCGCCATCCTTCTTGCCCCTCAAATTAAGGCGTGCAATGCACTTGTGATTCTTGTGTTGCAGGTGTCTAAGAACTGGGATCACTTACCATCGGTAACCTTCTGCGCATTTGCCAAAATTGGATGCAGGAATTACAAATAAATAAAAACTTACAATATTCTCCGATAATAACAGGTGAACGATGTCTCCTCGGCTTCAAATATACCACAACTCCTTGATGTTGCTTCGCGAAGTCAACTAAGTCTTGTTCTATGAACTCTCTGTAACAAGTATAAATTATAAAATACCTTATCTTAAAGATTCCTTAAGCAATTAGAAGAAAGCAATGACTGAAATTCTGGAAGGAGCTAGGTTGGCTAAATTGAGTCAGCCTAAATTAAATTAAAATACTTATCAACCGAAAATCTGTTCATGTATTACTATTACTCATAACATTTTTTTTTTTTATTTCAAGTTAAAAAAAAACATTTTCACAGCTAGAAGACAGACTAGACTGCAACTAGAATTTATATATATACATATATTAGATGGCTTGGACTTCCAACTCCCAGCTGGCCCTGACATGCTTAGGTCCATTCTGTCTGTATAAGCAGTATAAGAGATATTCTGTCCTGTCCTTACCAATATAATATACAAATGTTCGAATTCAATTCCAGAAAATGCCAGGGTGACGGCAATAGGCTTGCCTCCTATTATGTAGATGGGAGTTATTTCTTATTGGCAGTATGTATGTGGATGTTACATCACATATTGTGCATGTTATAATGGTTTTAATATAACCTTTAAGGATTTACATGTATACAGTCAGCCATCCAATTAGCCTCTGCCCACTTACGGCAAAGAAAATAGGTATACAGTACTACTAGGTACGCTATTTAAAAATTAAACAGCAAAATTATGTAAAGCAAGAATTATTGAGTACGTTAAAATAAACGTTATTCGTACAAAACGACAATGGTTACCATTTTAAAACTAGGGACATTTAAATGTTTGTTACCGACCCCTTATCACAAAATTAAATTAAGGTGAGTTGGAAGACGAACGCCTACGCCAATAATCAATGAAAAAAAGTTGTACTAATAAACAGTTCTATAGACGCAAAAATTTAAAATTCGAACCTCAATCCCCTACTGCCCCCGTGACTCTTGCAGAATTTTAACACAATTCTTTGTAACTGACACACGTATCGTCCCACTCCATTCTGCAAGGGTGCCCGGACAAAGCCGGACTGTAAAAACATATTCTTTGCAGACATTTTAAAAGATAATTATGTTCTTTTTTTGTAATTAACCAACTTTTTAGGTTAGAATTTGTGTTATGAAATTGTCATCTGTCTATTGTACATTAACGTCATTAATGTCAATGATATATATTTTTTATTTTAATAATGTCAGTAAAGGAAATTAGCCTTTTAAGCAACCTCTTAGACGAAATGTAATTGATATTAGGTAAAGAACTATCCTATGCAACTTTAACAATAAGTTGTACACTATAGTTATACAACAGTAGGTGATAACATTTCAATTTAGTCTAAATTTTTAAGTGTGTTAGTTTAATTCCAGGATTCCGCATCGTCTACATTTTTAAATGACAGAAACGAAAGAGAGACATCACTGTTAGTTATTGCACATTTTACTAAAAACCAAGCAGTATTTTGTAATGTAAAGTACTGTTATTTTTTTTTTTCAAATCTACAACATAAAAGTACCTAAGTAAATGATGTTGCCCCATTATGACCATTAATGGAACACCGGTTGGATTTAGTTGGTTCGATTCCAACATACCACTTCAGCGTTAGCTCCGGCCAGGTGCGCCACTACGCTTATCGACCGCCCGCCAACGATGGCTCGTTGGTCGTCCCGGCTGGAGGCTCCACGTGCTGGCTTTGCTACCGTGAAGGTGCTCCAGCCGGTCATCATCGAGTAGACGAGGCAGCACGGGAACCTTTAATTCCGACTGAAGCAGGTGCTTTCCAGGCACGGCTGCTTCGG
Source organism: Tyria jacobaeae (assembly GCA_947561695.1). NCBI lineage: Eukaryota > Metazoa > Arthropoda > Insecta > Lepidoptera > Erebidae > Tyria > Tyria jacobaeae. The sequence goes on along the minus strand of OX387237.1, from coordinate 5,584,067 downwards.
CAAGTACCTGCACCCGGTTGCCAGGAGGAAATTGAGTTCCGTCTGCCAACACTGCAACTGCAGTAAGGACTCTTCCCAGCATACCCTTACGTTTTGCCCTGCCTGGGGTACGCAGCGTCGGGCCCTCACTGCAGTCATTAGACAAGATCTCTCACTACCAGCCATCACACGCTCCATGGTCGGTAGTGTAGGATGTTTTAGTGTATCCTTCTGCAAGGATGTTATCTCACAGAAAGAGGTGGCGGAGAGGCCCTGGGAGGAAGACCTCTCGGAGTCGGTTCGCTGCCAGTGAACTGGGTGACGAAGGCGCGCTAACCAGCGCCTTAAGCCGCCTTTAGTGTGACCGCGAGTGGTCGGATTGGGTTTTCCCCCTCCACTCGCTATTGTGGCCAGCTGCGAAGAGGCGACGTCCGTGTATTCCGGAACGCTAATACCCTATAACCCTAATCTAAGAGGTACCTGAAGGAGTTGCCTGCGCTCTTTCGCCCAGGCACCATTAGGAGTCCGGATGTCTTAATGAAGCTGTTCCCGGACTCCTCTTATTTGAGGCGCAGTGTGGCACATCGTGTGGTGTTAGTCGGTTTGATTTCGACACACCATCCCATCGAAAACCCCGATGGGATGACGGCCCGAGTGGGTTTCCACAAGCAAAAATGTATCATAAATCATATTTATTTATTTTCAAAATAATTTAACATCATTCACTTACATAATAAACTGTAACACTGTAACATAATAATCTGTAAAACGGCAATCTCAATTGAATTAGATAATATTTAGAACAGTTTAACTAACAACAACAAATAAAGTCAACTTTGGACTCCTCACAAAATGTCATTGTCTCACAATATCATAGGCACATATTTATTGTTCAAACACCAGGATTGTCGTAAACATAAAATATTTTTATCTGATACAAATAATATCTACATATTTTAAATTTTATTTATAAAATCCTATACGATTTTAGCACACGATGTAAAACTATTGTTGCTAATTATTTATTCTGATTACGCAGCTACTCCAGCTTCTAGCCGTTTTCGCATAGACTCTGGCATCTCAGCTGGTGGTGGTCTGGGCATACGCAGTGTCACCTAGAAAACAGAACATAAATTTTATAAGAACAAAAAAATTTCTTGTGGTTCTTTCCTTAAATCATTTTAAACAGTTTAAAACTACTAAATATGACGTTTGAGCTTATAATTAGTATTAAAGACAATCTACTCATGTTGGGTGATTAATAGCTTTTCTATAAAATTCGCCAGAATAAAAAAAAATGATTACTTCCGAGTCACACACCATTGAAATTGAACAGTAATTCATTTTATATAATTTCTCGTAGTGATTTAGAATCTGAACATATGAGATAAAATAGTAATTATTTCTACATTACATTATTAATGTAAGAAGTTATCTAGATTAAATGTTATCATTACTAAGTACAAATGACCTCAGGCAATCTACAAACGTAGTTTTTTATCTTCTTCAAGATGCTAAAAGCGGTCAAAATATATAATTACGTCGCTTCTTTTATGGTCAGATATCAAAATTAATAAAGAGTTTCAACTAAGTGTTAAAAATATTCTTCACTTATTATAGCGGCTAGTACAGTTTTAATAATAAAAAAAGCCGGCCCATTAGTGCCTAAGCATGGCTCTAATAGTGCTAGAGTCATGCTAAGGCACTAATGGGCCGGTTCGAAAGGTGCGATACCACGGTCGCGTTGCATTTTCCCGAAATTAGTGAGGTTTCCGGAGGCTCAACTCTCCCTCTTCTCATCCCCCATCGTTTCCCTCTTCTTTCAAATCTCCTCATCACCCTCAAAGGCGGGCAGCGCCCTTATGACTTTTGAGTTTCATATGGACGGCGGTTGTCACTTACTGTCAGGTGACCCGTCTGTTCGTCTGTTCACCTATATCATAAAAAAACTGATACTTCACCTTGACTGCGTCATAGATAAACCATTGCAGAGCTGTGAGGGTTCCAATCATCACAATCCTAGCTCCAAGTCCTTTCCAAACTCCGGCCATGCCTAGCTTACCGACGATAGACCCAACTGTCGCCGTTCTGTCCTGGATAGTAATTAATTAAACAGTGTAAAACCCAATATCACTCCCGCTATTATGTATTACTAATGAAATTATACCTCAGAACGAAACATCATACATAGGTACGTAAACACACTCGAAAACATATTCTTCAGACTTTCGTCGACGGTTTTTTTTTTCTAAAAATATGCAAGAATTGACTTGACTTACTACTATTCATTTTACATACATACACTAACAGGTTAATAATTAAAAAATAAACACATTTTTAACCGGTCATCTTAAAATGCTTATGTCACTTCCAGTTTTAAGACGATACAAAGAAATGTCACTCACATGTCAAAAAAAACGTTGTACGCTCCAGTTTAGTGCCGATCGGATAACATATTTGTAATTTGTAGTAAATATAAATCGTATGGACTACCCGCCGCCAGTCAATTAAAGTGTATTGCTTATACTCTACAATCCATCTATATAAGCAATGACCCTTACCTTTCCTATCCTCCCCTACCCCCTACCTACCCTTATGGCCTAACCGATCGGGATAAATTCGTGAATTTGAATATGTATAAATCATAATTGTAAAGGGCTCTGTTTTCGCATTTATAATCATGGGCAGCGGTCTATTATGCGTTCCAAAAGCACAGAATCCTACTGGATATAAAGCAAGTTATTAGATTTCACAAATATGTCCCGTGTACATACCTGGTTAAGTTTGGACACAACCGTGTCAGCAGGGTGGGAGACGATGGCGCAGAACACACCAGCGATGTAACCGGCAGCGAATGTCACCACTAATTGCTCACCCTTCGAGCACTGGTCGCGAGGCTTGGGCACTACATGCTGAAAATATAAAAAAGTATATTTAAAAATCCCAAGCGTAAAAAAATGTTTACGGAGCTTTTTAAAAAATGCCTAATGAGGAATACCATAGTTCACATACTTTTGTCATAATAGATTTTTTAAATCATTCCCATTGTAACAACTAAACTATTTTCAATTGAAATTTGTTCCTAGATACACAACTAATTATAATCGGACTAGCACTGCGTAGAATTATTCGGTTCTGTGTTCAGGAGTTCAAAAAGGTGCAGTCAATTTTTAAGACCGTACGTGTAGCCAATAAAAAGGATATGATTTAGTTTAAAATACTGTTTCTGGCGTGGGCATACATTTCACAATAACATACTGTGAACGTACTTGTCAGTTCCAAAATTTTTTTTTATTATGGTATACATTTTTGGAAAAAAAAACGTGTATGCCACCAACACCTTTGGTTTGTAGATAAATTTTAATTTTTATAGTTTCAAGGTAATATTTCTGTATTTTAAATAACGATTTTTACTAAAATTGTTAGCGATTAACATTATTCACGGGGTCAACTAAATTACTCTTATATTTTTATGATACTTTTCTGAGACACCTTTATGTATCTTTTTACATCAAACTTTTTACTTATATATACTATACTATAAATAGTCGTACATGAGTGTAATAAGAGTAAAAATTGTGGAGCAACGTGTAGCAACGAAATACCACACAAGTTAAAAAACGAAACACACAACATACCTTGTACAAAAGCTCCACGGTCTTCTCAAAGCTAGCGAACTTCATCATGGTGTAAGGGATCTGGCGACCCCATAGTGGGACCAAACCTTTGTAGAAAGTGCCGTAGCCTTCGTTCTTGACCATCTTGGGCCACGCCTCGCGTAAAGTGTTGGCAAAACCAGGCATGGTTTGGATGCGGACCTTGGGAACAATTATATAATGAATTTACTAAACTGTTCAAAAAGAAGAAAGAGTTTGGAGTTAACTACAACAGCCAGTTGGAGCTGCAGATATTTCCTGACTTTCTTGATTAATATGTTGGAACAACTATTTGTAGATCACACAAATTTTTGTTCCGTGTGGGAATGGAACCCACTACCTCCGGCTCAGCAGTCAGGGTCACTAACCACACTAAAACAGGCCAGTTTACTGACTCGAGCAAGTCAGGTGTATAGACAGGATCTTGCGGACTTTTATGTAAGTGTGCGATATAATAACGAGCAGATTTTTAATAACTGAAGAGAGCCTACTACTATAACACGTAGAACATTATTTAGATGCATCAATAGGTATCGCAGCGCATGCAAAAATAATGACTTTTATAAGCAAATTTTGGCTACCTTGGATAACATTGAAATTTGCGTCACGATCCCTATTAAAAAATAAAATATACGGGTACTCTCTGGGGACTGTCCAAAAAGTATTCAACGCGCCTAAAGAAGTTTTCAGTTCAAAAAATATAGCCTGTGTATAAACGTGTTCGGGTTTAACTAGTTCTAACTTACCTTAGCGGCTTCCAAGGGTGACAGAGCAATATCAGCAAAGAATTCAGCAGATGCCGAAGCAGCCAAATAAACAAATGTGCGGTACACATATGCTGTCTCCTCATCCAACATGCTTGAGTATTGCACCTTGAATACTTCATACAGACCGAATTTACACAGACCCTATAAGTAAAGAAAATAATTAAGTGTTTGTTTATAGTGACAAAGAGTATTATAGAAAGAAAAAAATATACTTAGTTTGGCCATAAATACCATAACAAAAAAAAATTATAACATTAGATTTGAATTTGGAATCTTTAATTATTCATTGTTTTCTCATTTTCAAAATACGATTCTTGAAAAAGTTATAAAGCCTCTTAACGACACGATGTTCGATAATTAAGAATGTCCTTTCAGTAAGAGTCAGCACCGGGTCATAAAGCTAAATCCACCGAAGCGTGGTTGGAAACAAACGTTTCTGACTTCATCGGAGCTGAAGACATGCCGTCACCTAGTTTGAATCTTAATCCGCTGTATTAGAATTTATGTCCAGTTTTAGAGAGCATGGCATGCTCTAAACGCCATGATAATTTGGAATTCCTAAAACAATCCACAAGGTTGGCAGTGAAGAATTTTCCCATGGAGAGAGTGCGGTTTCTATTGGTAACTGGCCTCAACGTTTAAAGGTCTGTATTAAAGCCAATGGAGATAATTTTGAATGAGCTTCATATATTTTTAATGCTATTATACCAATGTATAAACTAACACACATTTCCTTGCAACAATATCTATGGCCTGACTAGGTATATAGGTATAATCAGCTGTATTATTTAGATTATAATTTAATATTATAGGGGGAGCAGACGAACAGACGGGTCACCTGACTTCACAACCGGTTTTCTGTGAGGCCGTGGTATCGCACCGGCCCATTCGTGCCTAAGCATGGCTCTACCACGTAAAAAGTAAAACGAAGTTGAGTCTTATTTTAAAGTGACCACATCCCTTTATACTGCTAACTTCACGCAAAACTTTCGAGACAAGCTCAACTAGCGGTGATTTTTCGAAATCTTTCGCATTTTGTCGGACACTTATCAATTGAAAATCTACATAATATATGTCCCATAATATGACGAATAGCCTTCTTCAATAAACGGGCTGTCTAATGCAAACAATGTTCAAATCATTCAAACAAACTATGCCTCAATTAACTTTTGTATAGATAATTCCGCTTCTAGGAATTCTAATTATATTTTCTCCGATTCCGATAAGCTTATTTATTTAACTTTTACAAGAACTTCATAGATAACAATTTATTTTTACAATGTCAACTTCAATCACCCTAAGGACATATTGGTCTCCCAAAGGCGCCATAGCGTCTGTTCACAACCAAGTACACTGGTTCTTCTCCGAATACAGTGCATTTTACCTTTTTCAGGTCGTCACCCATCTGGAGGCTTCCTAGCTTAATTTTTCACATCTCAACTTGCTTTAGCGACAAACCTCACTTCGGCGGAGGTCAGTTTACATTGTAGGCATTTTATGAATGTGTTTCATTCATCTTTTTTTCAGTACATTTGAGAACTGTGTTATCAATTATATAGATTTATTTTCTATGTCGCCTGCGTTCTGAGTATGTAATGCTCGCTAAGTACTGCGTCGGGTCGTTCGGGTCCCTTTGATATGGTTGAGGTGGACGATGCCTGGCGCATGCGTTAAGCCCGTGAACGGCTGCCGTTGATCGGGGCTGGTCATCTCTTGACTATTATTACTTAATATATTTTAGTTATTCGATAAAAAGAACATGTTATAAAATATTTGAAAGAGAATGTCCTTTGAGATTTTTGCTTGTCCTTTTCCAAAGGATCTACGTATTAGAATAGGCAACGAGCTTCACGACTAACTTTGTATGACTGACTTTGATTGTCAAGCAAAGCAAATTGTAAAAAATATTTTGTTCTGATTAATAATATGTATATTAATAATATATATATGACGGAGAAGCAGCGGGTGGGCTGTTTTTAAAAAGCGATAATAGATGTTACAACGAAACGGAGTTGTATGTATGCTTACCGACGGCCGTGGACGTTTACTAGGTACTAAAGAGCTAGAAGCTGGGTGCGAGCGCTTTCTGCGTATTGAAGATGCTACCGAAATCAATTCTGGAACAGTCGCTGCTTTCGAATTTAATAATTCAAGCCTCAATCTTTCATCATTGACACATCCGATCACTGCTTCAACTAACATCTTCATTGTTGAGTTTGTTCTTGGTAATTCTTTTCCACAAGACCCAGGCTTCGGATAACAATTCAGTTATATCCTGTGAAGAGTCAGACAAGTTCACGGATCCGCAAAATATCTCGTGAATACCTGTTCTCCGGTTCAAATCTAGTGATTAAGTTTTCGCGTAATTGTTGCCATGAAGACGTGGACACCATTCAATTATCAACCCACATCTTAGCTCTGCCTGTCAGCAGACTTCCAACCTTCATACGAACATCAATCCGCTTGTCAATGTGTTGGCACCATTCACGGATCCCCACCATCCCCACGTTATAAGATGGTAAATAAATGTCATTGATTTTCATCTTGACTTCAGCAGGTTTACATAGATGCTCTGACATTTGCTTCATCATCTGCATCATTTGCATGAAAAATTCTGGTGGTGTTCCACTCATAAATGTACTTGGCGTACTCATCATCTGCATCTGTGATTGTGTTAGATTAATCACTACAGGCTGTGGTGATGAGGATTCACCTGATGCAGAAGTACCATGGATGTTTTCGTATTTCACTTCTGATGACGGAGAAGCAGCGGGTGGGTTGTTTTTAAAAGCGTGACGTGTTGACGTCATTTTCTACATTGCACTGGTTTTCCATTCTAATGGTAAATAAAAACAACAGTAAAAGCAATTAAATATGTAATTTTAGTTTTTACCAACAGTTGTACATAGTACTGGATGGTCCGACAGCTCGAGCGAGAATGCTTTGCGGCTCGAACTGTGGCTCGTATTTATACAAAGTGATGACGCGTACGTGCTGTTTTAGGTTAAGTATATAACTATGATAACAAGTAATAAATTCATTATAAATTGATTTTGATTTCATAGTTCTTACATAGATTATGTGATTAATCAACTTTCCGACACTTCAATTCGTCTCAATGATATGCTCTATTTAAGCAGTTGCGCCGATATATATTCTGTTATTACTATTATTTATCTTTTGTACAACTTTTTTTCTTAGCATACCTATTTTCATGCTTTTTAGTGCACCCAACTCACTTATTTCACACCACCTTAGACTGGCAGAAAATGCCTTAGGCTTTAAGTCTACCTATGTACATTTCGTTCATAAAGTATTAAATAAAAAAAATAAAAATATATGAAATTAACCTGTAGAGAGTAACCAATTAGGGTGGGCGCCCATCCTTTGGCGAGACCTCTCATACCTTCCTCCCGAACTGAAACCTTGAACCCGTTGAAGATGTTCTTGTACTTATCGGGGTCAACTTGCATTCGGCATTTCACCAAGTCCAGGGGCACTACGGCTGTGTGAGTCAGACCTGTAAGAGAAAGATATGAATGCTTTGGGGGAGGCAAGTAAAAAAGGGTGTTTGAGGATTGAAAAAAGATAAGTTATTGATTAAATAAATTATAAACACAAAAAAACTACAACTGTGAGTTACACAAATAAACATTAAAAATGAATGAATGCCCAAGAAGGGCATGTTCGTATGCATGTATAATGTTGCTTTGGCAAGCCCTTAAGCGGCTTTACATTCGTGATTTGAGTCGTCATAACAGCTTGAGTAGCATAGGGTAGCAGCGTTACCAAAAAAATGTTCAAAGTTCTATAATTTAAAAAAAATGTAACATCCAATCGATTTAATCTGATGTTAGGACAACGTCAGATTTTAGATGTGGTTTGATACATCTGACAAATGCCTAATATGGTGCAACTGTACGAAGCTCGCACGGATCGAGACGAGCTGCTCTAAAATCGGACGAATACGTAAGCAGCTGTTTGTGAGAAAGTATATAGGTGTATATGTTTCTTATTTCAGTTACCATTATCTATCGTATATGTTTCTTATTTTAGTTACCATAATGCTATAGTTTCAATGATAAAAATTCCTGAATAACCTACATGTATTGTCAGATAATAAAAATATTTTAAATGATATTAACTTCTCATTTATTCAATAATAGAAAAAAAAATATTTTCTTATCGGTCACCACGCTCAAAAAGTGTAACTTGAATTAATATCATAGAAAAAAAAATACTGCCTAAATAAACAATAAATAAATAATTATTTGTGCATAAGTTGATAAAAAAATACTATGCGAGTGCCACACGTTTTTTTTTGTACATTCTAATGGGGCCCCAAGTTTTTGTGTGCCCAAGGGCCCCGTCCTATCCAAAAGCGGCCCTGTCAATCACGAACATCAAAGTCAGATTAAGATAGTACCTGCTGACTTTGACATTATCATATCTTATAAATAAATGTGTTATATTTATGATGCATTTGATGCGATTGATTTGCAAAAGCTTAACAACACAGTTTTATTGACCAAAATTTTAATTTCGAAGAATAATATGCATAAATCCTCACCGCATGACAATATACCGCCGACACCGCAAAGGGCGTAGTATTTGCCAGAACCAAACTCGCAGGAGTCACCTTGCGCTGGAACGGCGGCTGCCATACCACTCTGTAACATTATATACTTATAAAGATAGGTTAGATTCGATCTTCTTCCTGTTATCAGTCATTTCGGCTAACATAATATACGACCAGACCTACTTGATAATCCATATAAGCTATTCCTTTCCTTCTCTAATATTCTCCTTTTCCCGTTTCAGTATTCTGCCAATTTTCCTATTATATTAATAAGTGCCCGGTCTACGGCATCAGTGGTACTTTTTTTTTTTATGCGATACAAGCAAGGTAAACGAGCAGACGGGTCACCTGATGGTAAGTGACTACCGCTGCCCATGGACACCCGCAACTCAAGGGTCACAAGTGCGTTGCCGGCCTTTTAGGTAGGAGTACGCTCTTTTCTTGAAGGTTTGAAGGTAGTATCGGTTCGGAAATACGGCAGGCGACAATTTGTTCCATGAGCAGGTTGTGCGTACTAAATTATGTTACGATTAACAAACTGTGTTTTCTTTAATACGCTTCTTTCTCACAGACGGGAGTACATGTATGCATGTGATAAATTGAAAAATGCACTAAGACTGCCATTTCTATGTCATTAAGTTTCTAAAACAGTACTATTAAGTACTTGACTTAACGTGTATGCAGTTTAATGACATTCAAATGAGTGGTTAGGGTCCACAAATTAAACACAACTAAAGTACTACAACTGCATTTATAATTATACCTGTGCATCTTCTAAGGGTGCTGGAGTGACAGCCTGGCAGCTTGCAGGAGTGAGGGGGCCGCGGAATGGCGAGTTCCGGGCCACGTCTAAAAGGGACGAGAACATTATTCTGTAAGAAAGAAAATGGCATAAATATATTTGAAATAGCATAAACTACTGGCAGCTGGTTAGTGATTCTGTCCGCTAATCCTGAGATCGTAAACTCGATTGATACAGGACATGTGACATAGTTTGCGCCACTTTATGAAAAAGCCAAATATATGATCTGACCTCGACTTACATTATATATCGTAAATTACCTAAAAAAAAAGTTTCGTAGAAATCCTTATCAATCACATTTGCTAACGTGTAAAATAAATTGTATTGCCGACCCTTTTGACATGAAAGAGGACGCTGAACTCCTTTAGATCTCTTAATTTCAAATCACGTAGGAATAAAAAAAAAACAGTTTTATTTTTCCTAAATTACCTATAAAATGTAAATAATTCCCATGACCTGACGCACAACGGCGTCAATTAAAAAGTTAAAATTGACTTAAACTAACGATAATAATAATAGAAATAAATAAGTGATTGAATCAAAATAAAATATTCTATATAAATGTTATTGATTATAATATAATATAGAGGGTAGAAGTCGTAAGTATATATAAGTTATAAGAGACTTAACTTTTTTCATATATTTTTTTATATTTATGCTTATGATTATACTTTTTTAGGAAATTTCAATTAATAATACAACATAAATTAATAAAATTCCAGTAAACTTTTGACCCGGAGGGTTTTGATAACCGGTATTGACGTAGTCAGTCACATGACAGTTTCTAGCCGGTAATTACTTTTTTTTTTACACTTTTTAATTTTCTTTGCATCTGAATATGTGTACGTAAAGAAAATAAACCCTTTAATTAATTATATTAAGAGTGTTGAAGTACAGTCGTTCTTAAAATGTTACGTAAGAAAATCGAATTTTACGATACGACACGTTATCGCTGTACATGTTCTATGGTTTAGATGAAAAATAAGTTACTTTCTAAATCATTACATTATATATGTAGAACTCGTTATTTTTACTTACATGTTTTAAATCCGATGGAAATTGCTACTCCTGACACACTCCACTGCCCTACACGGTGATGAATTACTAAGTAAAGACATTGCCAAGATAGCGTATCATAAGATATCGGGTCAGTTATTGATAGCCGTGATAAACAACTATGATTTTGATTAGTCTTCAAAACGACTAGGCATTGAAGATAGTTACACTCCTTGTCGTCTAAAGACTTATTAACACGAACACTGTAGTTTTATGGCTACATTAATATTATTTGACATACATATAGACGCTCACTCTTGCATCCCCGAAGGGGTAGCAGAGGTGTATTGAACATCCACATTATGCCAATTAGAATTTATTCCCCCTAACGTAACATGGGACAAGCCTGTTGCCGTCAACCGGGCACTATATGACTGCATATATGCTGTCTAATAGATAACATTCTGATCACTTTGTCGCTTATCACGGCACCCTCGAGAAGAGGTGGAATGGCCCCATTCTACTTCATCACAACCACATGGCTATTAATCTTCTTTAACTTCGATATTTATTGGTAAATTATTAATGCGAGATAAACATTGTTCGGCCTAGCTTAGCTAGCTTATAGAGCGCCGTCCCTTGGCGTAGACCGTGGAGCGATTACTCTAGGGCTTGTAATACCTGAACAGATCTTCATAAATGTCTGCTAAGATGCTCTGAGTCATCTCCATCACGAACATTTTTCAAACAATAAAAAAGGTTTAATTCCGTCCATTCGTTTAAGAGCTACGATGCCATGGACAAGGCCATTAACTTATAACACCCCTCTTTTGCAACGGGGCTTACAAAGCCAAGCACACAGCCAAACAACCCTAAAGTGCAAACTACTTTTTATTTTATTGTTTAGTGACTGATTGCATAGCGGTCTACAATTGCTGTAGGAACTTTTTTAACGCTAACTTAAGACGCAGAAGTACAATTTTATTAATGGATGTAGGTAGGAACACACTTGATTTAATTTAAATTCTATTAACAATTTGGCACACTTTTATTTAATATAAAAACGGAAATACAATTTACGCTAAAAAAGGATTCTGTAGTTCGCTTTACCCTGAATAAGGAAAATTTACTAGATTTACTAACTGGTATTTACGTAACTTTATATTAGTAATTGTTAAACTAGGTTTGCATACCTACCTGGAAGGTTGTCCTTTTACATGAATAAATGGAAAAATTGTTGGTCAGCGAAGTTTTTTCGGTAACTAAACTGTCTGTCATATGACTCGTACTGTCAATAAAAGTTAATTGAATTATAGCACCTGAAATCTTATAATTGAATAATGTTTGGAGTAGGTACTTACTAGCTGACCCGACAAACGTTGCCCAGACAAAATTTTGTTATTAGTATTGATCCATAAAAAAAACAATGGCAGTTTTTCTGAATATCCTATTTGTAATTGCTTTTTTTATTTCAATGAGTATGTTCCTGCGTTGGTACACCATAGAATTTGGGAATAAATGTCTGTTATTGCGATTTAAAATGTTGCTTTAAATCATTGGTAGCATTGTTACATTTCCTAAAAGTCAATTATAATGGCAACATTTTCAATTTTCACCTATTATAGTGTGCGCGCAAGTGCTAGTCACTTCCTGCGGCATGTGAGCGGTAGGAGGGGAGAGGTAGGCAAACGTCAAGCTAGCTCAGTCTGTTGTAGTAATGGGTAACTCGTCAATTTTAGATGAGGATGACGGAGTACCTCATTTTACCTCGTGAGATACTCGCGAGGCACACCTCATTTGAGGTGAGTATTTGCTTGACACGTGAGCGGCTAGTTTTCAACTCACAGGCAGTGCGCCTCAAATAAGTGAGACGAGCGCGAGGTTTGGCCTCAGCGCAGTATGTTAAGTCTTATTGTCGTTTCTCTCACACACATCATTATCTTTCACTCACAAGGTTTAAGCACCTAAATAAACAAAATATGACACTCAATTACCAAATTTATTCGTATTCAAATTCGTGTTACGATTTTTATGTTTCTGAATTTTATTATGATCTAAATAATATGCTACGAAACTCCACACTTTCATACTATCTCATAATTCATAATTTTGAGCAACACTCAAGTGATGCCGCATGCCACGAGGAACAGCTAGTTTAAATAAATGACAACAGTATACAATGAATTTCTAATAGCTAATGGTTCATTTACTAGCAAATCGACACTCACACCCTCACTCATTTATCTACTAACTGGAATAACCGACTCACTCACTCATCACTGCCCCACGCACAACGCGGAGAGCGCCGCCATTTCACGAGAGAACGAGGAACGAAGAGCGAATGAGGACAATGAGGTGGTTCAATGTTAAAATTTGAGTAACTCTTTCAATTTTCAGGCACGAGTACCTCAAATGAGGCAACTCACGAGTGAGGAATGCATCACTAGTCTGTTGCAGTCTGTAGTCGAACGCCGCGACGGGTATACGATTGAGTTGTTCGCGCCAATTTGTTCCAAACACACATGAGATAAATATCTTAAGATGGGTCCACCAATACTACAAGTGAAGAATGTTATTTACAATGTACATAGTTTTTTCCCAGACGAAAGAGCGATAAAGAAAGTATGGAACACAAATATGATATGAGCATTAATAAATTAGTAGCAGAGGCTACAGGACTGTCAGCCCGCACCGTACTGCGAATTGTAGCTGAAAGAAATTCGAGTCTGCAAACATCGGAAATTTCAAAATTCTCATCTCCACGGAAACCAAAAGAAATAAAAAGAAAATCCACATTGATAATTTTGACATGGGAGTAATACGAAGAAAAATACCTCAGTTTTATACTTTTGATAAAAAAATCCCAAGTATTCTTAAGCTGCTTACAGTTTTAAAAGATGGCATCGTGAACTGCGGTTGTTCCTACTTACGACAGCTTTTACACAAGATGGGATATTTATTTAAAAAATATTTATCTAAGAGGCACATTTTAATTGAAAGAGCCAGTATTAGTGAATGGCGAGTAGGGTATTTAAAAGCTATACGAAAATATAAAAATGAAAACCGAAACATATATTTTCTGGTAGAAACTTAAGTTAACAGTAGCCACACCTCTAATATGTGTTGGCAATCCGAATCTGAGCCCGGAATTTAAGCTGATATTGGCAAAGGGCGTCGTTTGGTGATTGTTCATGGTGGTAGCCGAGACCGATTAATTAACGATGCCTTGATTATTTTCAAATCAGATTCGAAATGCGGGGATTATCATGGCGATATGAATGCCACAAATTTTTATAACTGGGTTAGTAACAAATTGAAAAATAAAGTAGCTCCTAATTCAGTGTTTGTAATGGACAATGCCTCCTACCATTGTGTACAGGTTAGAAAAAAACCTACTATGTCTAATTTAAAACGGGTCATGCAAGATTGGTTACGAGAACGTAATGTTGAATTTACAACAGACTATACTAAAGCTGAACTCTTTCATCAGATAAATAGAACGCAGTCCGAAAATAATTACACCATTGACGAAATGTTAAAGGCTACAGGTCATATTGTTCTTCGCCTTCCGCTATATTATCGCGATGTCAACCATATTGAGATTGTCTGGGCCGATATAAAGAACAACTTATTCAGCTTGATTTGAAAGATTATTTTTGTAATTGGATAGAGTATGAATGAAATGGGCTATAAAACATCACGCTGCGACCCTTAGGAGCAGAGCAATGATTATAAAAACTTGTGAAATGCCATGGAGCGGCTAGTAGTATATATATTTTAATATACATCAAAAATAACAGTGTTGTATGAGCTCTTAATGATCTATTTATTGTATATTAATCGCTATAATGTCGTTGATGATTGATCTTATTTACTATTTTAATTTGAATTATTAATTTATATTTACAACTACCTACCATTTTAATGTGACCTAATATTTATCGTCTTATTTTAATTGTAGTTATTTATTATTTTTAGTAATAAATTGATGTACTCCTTTTACAACCCAGTATGTGAACTACGGTCAAAAGACGAATTAAATGATTATTATATATTTATACATCTTCAGCTTGCAGGACTTCGATAAGCGACTAGTTATGTGGGTATAGGTACATTGTATTAGGAACAGTATATCTTGTAAAACTGGGTGGGACAAACAGGTACTATAACCTCTGAATTATCAAGTTGTTTTAACTACCTATTGAAATGTATTTGCCGAGCTGCAAAGCTTGTTTTCAGTAAAATATTCATACATTCACTCACGCCTGTATCCCCAAAGGGGTAAGCAGAAGCGAAATCAACGCTCACATTTTGCCGATAAGTTTTGTGCCGCCAGTTTGCTTGGCGACTAAAAGCGACCTCCTTGCCATGTTGTAATTACATATATCCCCAATTTGTTTCATACTCAAGACATATATGGAAATAAAAACTAAATAGTGTGTAGTAAAAAGGTAAGTCCAGTGCTTATATTTATTTATGAATTTCGAATCAATAATTTTATAGAGTATGGCAACCGTTATGTTCAAATGGTAATTGAATTTATGCAAACGTAGGTAAGTCTTTCACAAAAGTATTGTAGTAGTTAAGATAAAGGTCAATAACTGGCGTTTTGGCACTAAACCTCGCTTGATGTGATAAAGTTCATCAGACAAGACAAATTAATCATGTCACATTAACTATATTAAAAGCAAACACAGGATCTATCAACTTTATTCAATGAAGTGTCATACATACAATCATAAATAAATAACACTCAATCGATATTTACATAAACAGAATAAAAAATGAAAATAAAATAAAAATAATATTTTTTATTTTCAAAAAATAATTTAACATGATTATTTTACTTACATAATATGTATACTGTAACATGGTAATCACATTGTAACTACATACTGCGTGGCGTTGTGTGGAACAGTTGTGCTAACATCGCGGTCGGGTAACTTTGGCCCAACAGCAAAATATCATAGAGATCACTCACAATATCATAGAGATCTAAACTAGGATTGTTTAAAAAAAGATTCTAATTTCAGATCTGACGAGTCTTGAGACTTGCCGTAATTTCATAATAGAATTAAAATTTAGATCTCATCCTAGATATTTGTTTTGCGCGATGCGAAATAACTACTTATGGCTAGGTTTTCACTTTGACTTGGCGGCTGCTTCGGCTTCTAGTCGCTTGCGCATAGATTCGGGCATCTCTGCTGGCGGTGGTCGGGGCATGCGCAGCCAGACCTAAACAAGTCATAGATTTTTAATAAAGAACTGACAAGATTAACATTAGGCAGGCATATTTAAAAAGTATTCTCATAAAAAAAAATTACCACAGAATGTTTTCAGTAGGAACAATTGGTTTATATTCATAATCATAGAGTAATATTTTATATTTATCTATATTTTACCGTAATCATTTAGTGTAAAGAGTAGGTAGGTGCTCAGAGGTCTCTTTATTTCTTTACTTCGCTCAGAGGCTCTCTTTACACTTTATTAATTGCAATAATTTCAAGGAAATAAAAGTATATTTACCTTGACTGCATCATAGATGAACCATTGTAGGGCAGTGAGGGTACCAATCATGACGATCCTAGGTCCAAGACCCTTCCATACTCCAGCCATGCCGAGCTTGCCCACAATGGAACCAACAGTTGCTGTCTTATCCTGAAAATGATAAATATATGTTTTTAGGATAAGCATATGTAATAATTTCAAACCTTTCAGAAGTCATTTATTTTTAATTTTAACTCTTTTTCGGACGGGAAATGAGAACACAACTGGCTACTTAGTATGAGGTAACACTACAAATTTTTATTCTCATTCCATGATTGTCGCGTGTATGACATTGCAATAGAGCAATACGAGCGCAAATTGTATTAATAGCTATGATTATTTATTTTTCTTTTTAATTTTATTCTTACTTTTGTACAATAAAGAGACATATTATTCTTTGTATTTATCTTCAATTGAATATAAGTTAAACTTTCAAGTATGTAAAAATATATACATTTTCAAATAAAAAAACAATTTGTTCCCACCGGTATCAGGTACAGGGACCAAGCTACCGGTACTTATAGCTCCAGAGACAGGAATCCTTTTACAATACATGCCGTATCAAGTACTACCTTCTCCATCAGGCCCTTGACCCAGCTACTTAATGTCAGCTTTTTAAGATGTTGGTCAAGGGTCTAAGATATATTATTATTATTAATGTGTTACTTTTGTGCTAGACATATTATTCCAAATGAGCTTTTGGCAACCCTAGTTAATAGAGTAAACTTTGATGTATGGCAAATCTCCAATTCCAGTAGATATCTGATGTGTAACATTAACCCCTATGGCCATCCTAAAATCTTATTATAAGGAAAAACCCTTATTGTAGATATATTCATTAACATTTCGCACTGTGTTAAGACAGAGACAACAACTGCATTACATACTTCATGAGCCTACTGCCATGAAACCTTTCATACGAGCCAAGATTTCAAGTAATTCTGACCTGCACTTTCTTCAGGACATTACTGGAGTTTGTTCCAGTGAACTTTTACCAGCCATTTTACCAACTTTAGCTTAGAATACTTGTTTTGTCATTTGCTGAAACCATCAACAATATGATTTTCCTATGGCATGGCTCTACAATCCCATTTTGTCTGTCAGGATACAAATATGTCCCATGTACATACCTGGTTCAGTTTTGACACAACCGTGTCAGCAGGGTGGGAGACGATGGCGCAGAACACACCAGCGATGTAACCGGCAGCGAATGTCACCACTAATTGCTCACCCTTCGAGCACTGGTCGCGGGGCTTGGGGACTACAAACTGAAAACATAACATATAGTTGAACTCTTTCCTTCTGTATGTATTTTTTATGCATGTTAATCGATTTATTGATCACCCCATAAACCAGAGACAGACATCAACACCATCTAGCGAAGACAAACTGTACTAAATAGCAATAAAAGCCAGTTCATATGTATTTTTAATATAGAGTATTGAATATTTGCAATACAAAAATATGTTAGTTTTTAAATCAATCATACACATTCAACCTGCATTTATTAGACACAGAGGTTAACAAATTCTTTTTGCAACTGCCTTCTAGACATATGCACATGTATATGTATACAACTATGTAACTTCCCAATATCAGCCAATGGGCCACAGTCTGCAAGGTATCATCACCGCGCCCTGTCGGAGATTTCTCTACTATATCATAAAACATATTACCTTGTACAAAAGTTCGACGGTCTTCTCGAAGCAGGCGAACTTCATCATGGTGTAAGGGATCTGGCGACCCCACAGTGGGACCAAACCCTTGTAGAAGGTTCCGTAGCCTTCGTTCTTGACCATCTTGGGCCACGCCTCGCGTAAAGTGTTGGCAAAACCAGGCATGGTTTGGATGCGGACCTTTAAATATATATTGTGTTAATTAACTGTTAATAGTCACTAGAATATATTTCTTCTCAAAACCAAAGTATAAGTTACTAATCTCCTAACCAGCTTTGTTCTCATATATGGTTAAACATTTAGAATATGTCAAGTGTTTTAGTGCATACAAATAAATTTAAAATGTGTATCAGCAAACTGTCCCAAAAGTGCCCAGATGACGGCAATTTTATAATAATTATTGTTATATTGTTAGATGTTCAATATTTTTGTAAGTCAAGTTATAATTATAACATTGATTTGTTTCTTGTGTTATAATTAATGTTGGCTGTGTGAAATTTTAATTAATTCGTGTGAATAAATTTTATAATCGTAATAAGTTGTTTACATTTGATAAGATCTCCCCTCAAGGGGTTTGTTTTTTTTTATTAATATTCTACTACAGACTCAAAAATATAATAACTATTCCCTGTTACGTAAACGGGACTTAATTATAATAGCACTAATTTGGGCGTTAATTACAACCCTTCTTCAAGTATATAAATATAGCACTGTTTATTACATTGCAAGATACTGTAAGAATTCTATTTCATTCAAGGTGTCTATAGATATCAACTAAAGAAAATTTATGCAATATAATATAATCTAAAATTTATATTTTAACAAAAGGGATATTATAATACATATAATTTTGTAATTATGCATAAAATAATATTTAAATATCTACATACATATTAAAAATCATAATTAAAAAGACCTTGACATGGACAAAGTTTGATTGAATCAGACGGGTTACCAATACCGACACCTGAACAGCGCTCCTGTACAAGCAAATCAAGAATCGCAATTGCGTTGCAGACTTTGAGGGGTCTAATAAACGGTTTTCTGGCGAGGCCGTGGCAATACACCGGTCAAGAAGGACCCTATTGCCTAAAATTGATAAAAACTGCAATGACACCTAAACTTATTGGTCTATATCAACCAACAGGATGTTTCAAGTAATGCAAAATTATTTTAGCCCTCAGATCTCATAATCTAGCAGTCATAGGGCACCTCCAGGGTGCTAAGTTACGCTGTTTTCACAGAGTGACATATTATTACATCACTGACTTAGCACGCCAGCATCCCTCCAGCGCAGTGTTTCGTCATTGGGCTTTCTCTGAAGTCTATTGTGACGTCACCACATCTCGGTGTCGAAATAGGCGACTAAGTGATCAGTCTGATATCCATCACACAGTATATAGTCTTTGAGTGCCTGGATGACGGCAAAAGGTTAAGATTTGGGTCACCTCAGCCTATAGGGGATTTAGGCGTAAAAGTGAATCTTGAAGCTTGATTAACTTACCTTAGCAGCTTCCAGTGGTGACAGAGCAATATCAGCGAAGAACTCAGCAGATGCCGAAGCAGCTAAGTATAAGAATGTGCGGTACACATATGCTGTCTCCTCGTCCAACATGCTTGAGTACTGCACCTTGAACACTTCATACAGACCGAACTTGCATAGACCCTGAGGAGGATAGAAATAGCTAAAGTATATGTGTTAGAAAAGGATGGCGGATTTCATGTATGCAAAGCTCATATGTTATTTTTTGGTCTTCATTAAGTTCAGTAGGAACAATTGGATTTTTGCTTAATCATTGCGTGATTTATTTTTAAGAAAGTAGGATTACCTATACTTTTTGTGGACAGACGAATAGAATGGGAAGTGACTACCGCCGCCCAAGGACACTTGCAACTCAGTCGTATGTGCGCCGTCCGCCTTTAAGGTGATGAAGGGAAGGGAAAGAGGAGGCGGAGTCGGGCAACCGGTACCCTCAATCACTCGGCAATACAATGCAATCATTGTTTGGCCTTGGTATTACTCTGGTCGAGCCGTCCCATTCGTGCCTAAGCATGGCTCTCCCACGGTAATACCACTCTAATATTATAATGTCTCTTACACAATAATATTATAAAGAGGCAGTTTGTTTGAACGCGATTATCCCTGGAACTATGAATTCGATTTGAATAATCATTATTATTAAGCATTTGATAGCCCATTTATTGAGGAAGGCTATGACACTCAGACACAGGACAAATGGTCACGAGCATCACACTACATTTATTTGTGGGAGGGAATTGAACCCACTACCTCTGGCTTAGCAGTCAGGATCACTAATTGACTTGTGTTGTGAAATGAATGTACTCTTACAAAAGCTTCAAAATTACTAATATCTCATATTTCATTTACTCTTGGTTGTTGATGGGTAGAGAAAGAAATAAAAAGACTGACATACTGTCTTCTAAATTATAATTAATCTGTTACCTGTAGCGAGTAACCAAAGAAGGTGGGTGCCCATCCTTTAGCGAGACCCCTCATGCCTTCCTCACGGACTGACACCTTGAAGCCATTCACGACATTCTTGTATTTGTCAGGGTCTACCTGGAGACGGCATTTCACCAAGTCTAGGGGCACAACGGCTGTGTGTGTGATACCTGTAAAAGAAGAAATAAATGTTAGCTATATTTATAAAATAATTATGCAATCTTTAATGCTATGGGGGGCAAACGAGCAGACGGATATGGTAAGTGACTATCAGAGCCCATAAACACCTGCAACTCGAGACTCAAAGTGCGCTGCTCTTTGAGGGAGGAGAAAAAAAAAAGTTGGGTCTCGGATAACCTCACTCTTCGGTGAAACACAACACAAGCATTGCTTAACAACCGGTTTTTCAGTGGTATTACTCCGGTCGGGTATTCTTGGCTGGGATTGGGCCTCCAGTACCTCGCTCCCTCGGTCACACAATGCAAGCATTGTTTAACAGCCGGTTTTCTGTGAGGCCGTGGTATCGCACCGGTCTAGCCGGCCCATTAGTGCCTAAGTATGGCTCTACCACTGCAAAAAAACGTCAATGTTAACGTGTAAACGTTAGTGACGGTTTTAATTCCCAGGTGTTATCATCTGTTTCTCGCAAAGGCAGGTTGTTTTGCAATTACTCACTGCGCTATTCAGAAAATCCGAATCCATAAATATTTATTTTTTTCTGGACTATTCCTTTTTTCGGTTTATAAATTTAGCTCTATATTATATACAATGTGAAATGTTGTATAGTTTTTATTGCAAACTTCGCACAAAGTGTCATTGTGGCTGCTTGAACGCTTGCCAGAGGGCGACGGCCAGGGCTACCTGGCTTCCTGGCAGAAGCAGGCCCAAATTACGTAGCTTATCACTGAAGGTGACGTAGTTCACACGATGTTAAGTGACATACGCGCCCACTTTCAACTCTTGAGTTGTTTGAGACTGCACGCCTTTGAGTGATGAGGGGAATTTGGTTTAGGCCTCCGGTACCCTCACTCAATTGGTAAATACAACGTAAGCATTGTTTGACAACCGGTTTTCTATGAGACCGTAGCCGTAAACTGTAAACCGCATCGCTCGAAAACGGACCAAATGATTTAGCTACTTATTTTTTTCGTACATGTACGTATGTACATATGTAGTTTTTATAGAGACAGAAAAGTTGAGAAAATTGAGAGGAAAAATGGGTAAATTGTAGGAAGTTGGGTTGGCTTTATATGTACTTGTATTGAGTAATCAAATAATTTATTGCATCCGATTCAAAGATCAAACTGACTGACTATTAAAACGAACGTATTCAAATCTATGTCCGTCCTTGTCTAGACTAGCTAACTTATCTTCAAAACGATTAAAGGTTAAAGATAACAAACAGCCTTCAATGCGCCTTCCCACTTATTTTAAATCGTAAAAACGTACCAGATTCATTTGTATTCATTCATGGTATCCATGATCAAATCCCTATTGATAGATTTCTCTGGGTACACAAATTAGATAGCCAAATTTCTTTAGCTTCTAGATATCCGTAGTTTCGGCTTTACATAAATAAATAATCTCACGCTTATATACAAGAAGAGGTAGGTACACTTCGGTAATCGGGACCATATGTAAAATTTGTTCTTCGTGGATGTCTGTCAAGTCCCCCGTGATTAAGTAATAATTCCTAAAGCGGGACTCTTCTCTCAAAATTATGAAATGACGATGAAGTATGATAACAATACATCATCTTTGACTTTTGAATATAATCATCAATCACCGGCAAGGTCAAGCTAAGATTGGAAGAGTCAATAATATTATCACAAATTTTCATGTCCACTTATTTTTATATTTTTAACTCACTTCATTTTTTAAAAGAGTTATAAGGTAAGTACAATATTAATAAAGTAATAAACAAACTCCAAAACTAATATATTCGACTTGTTAAAATAAAACAAATCTATTTATTAGAGTGTATCGTCCGGTACCGTCGCAGCTGGACGACGTACTCATTGAAAAAGGTCTCCTGTCGAGACCGAAACTAGTCGGGCATCCCCGATATACACACGTGAATAAAACCGTATATTTAAATAAATATGAATCTAATTCACGAAAGTTTTTATTCTAATACAAAACAAAAACCCAAATTTAAGGGGTTTTACTATTAATCATTGAAGAGTTCCACTATGCCCTAGCAAATGGGCAGTATTTCACAGAACCCAGTGTCGATTCATAGGACTGGAGAGAGCACCGAAATAGGAACTCCTGCTAGTTTCAGGTCATGCGTAAAGGCCGCCGTCATAATAATATTTATTTTTTTCTTTCTTTAAGAAAATGGTGTTTTGTTTTGTGTGCATGTGCATGTTTTTTTAATAATAACTTATTTATAACGAATTAGGGAAAAAAAAATAAATAAGACTTAAAAAGATAACCGGCATCAATGTCTCTACAAATCCTTAGCGCATATCTTTTAAAATAAAAAAATGCTATTTAAGATTTTTTCATTCATAAATAATTAATTATCCTTCAACTCCTAACTGTTAAGGAGTTGCATCTACCGCCATCAGCTCATCGACATAAGACGCATATATCTTAAAAGCTCCCAAGATCAAATCCTGATTTGGTTGTAATGGGACCACCTGAGGAGTATTCTCTTACGAATAAAAAAAAGATTTTGAAAATCGTGGTAGAACTATGCTTAGGCTCGACCGGTGCGATGATATCACGGCCTCACAGAAAACGGGTTGTGAAGCACGCATGCGTTGCATTTCCCAGAAATTAGTGAGCTTTCCGGAAGTCCAACTCCCGCTCTCCTCTTTCACACCCAAGCATCCCCCATTCCACATCAGCCTCAAAGGTGAGCAACGCACTAACGACTCTTGAGTTGCAGGGGTCCATGAACGGCGGTTGTCACTTAACATTAGGTGACCCGTCTGTTAGTCTGACCCCCGATAACATAATTAAAAAAAAAAAAGGTAAAGGTAGATAATTCCTGGCGAAATTGATTTACATAAAAAAATTGAATATAAGTAAGTATAATTTATAAGCTAAATTAGTTATTCTACATATCTAATCTATTGTATGTTTAACTAATATATTGCTTTACTATCACGTGTAATACACCTGCAATGTTAACCTATCTACGTGTCATAACTATTTTTAACTAACTTCAACAAGGAGGTAGGAATATGATTTTAGGAAGCAAAGAAAAGTATTATACCACAACCTGAAAATATAACACTTAACAAAGGTTTATTTGGCTGAAACCACTTACCACATGACAAGATACCGCCTACACCGCATAGGGCAAAGTATTTGCCCGAAGCGAACTCGCAGGAGTCGCCTTGAACCACGGCAGCGGCGGCCATTCCATTCTGTGTGCAATCGCCATAACATCACAAATTATACATGAAAGCTTGTAACACACAGAACACTTATAATAACTAACCAAGTTACATCAATTAATATGCATAGCTGATACAAATTGTCTCTGGGTGCTGATAAAACGCTTAATAAAATTGTTGTTTTGTCTTTGGATTGGAGAGTTCGAGCGCCAAAAAGTGACATAACTTCTGTCAATTTTATACGACGAAATGTATAAATACGTCATCTAAATCTTATTGCGTTCAATCTGTCTATGCATAGTCCATATATAGCTAGCTCTGGGTTCTCTAGAAATACTTGACATTGGCATAATCTCTGCGTTGAATATACACGCGAGAGAGTGCATAAATAACTAATAAAATAAAAAATAGCTAGCTCTCCAAGTCAATTTACTGGTCTGTACTTTTCAGTACATAACACAATATAAAAGTAATAAGTAATTAAAAAAACTGTTGATTCATATAGATAGAAATACACTTATTTTATAAAATACTTAATTAGTTGACCGCAAATATGAACATAATATTTAGCCCACAAGTACATATATATTTAAATTAGACTTTCAATTCATATTCATAACTTAAAGATATACTTTTATTTCATACCGCAACCTTATTTCATATCGACAATTAGGCAGAATCACGACATTTATCCATTTGAAAAAGCCCTCAGCTCTCATAATCCTTTGGTCATTGGGCAACTACTGTTATGACTGAATTATCCACGTTACTAAAAGTAAAATGTCACAAAAGTGTGACATCAGATAACTGAAGACACAACAGCCCCCCTCTGGCATGAGTTGTCATCACTGGGCATTTTTTTAATACCAATTGCTTAATTAGGAAACAAGAAATATTAATCTGATATTAGTGTTATCTGATATGTGGCAAGATAGAAAAAATTAAAATTCCACCATTACTCAAATTATGTTATATAATATTTCAGTAACAACACTGAAACCAAAAATCTATTTTTCATGACATGTTACAAATTTTCAACTGTACTATTTTAGAACTATGGGATGTAAAAACTTATGTATTTACCTAAATTGACATGTATATATATCTATGAAGTTACTAGTAATGTCATATGACCATGACCACTATAGTGAAACACATTACTAGTAATTTAGTTAGTTAGTTGAATCTATCACTTACCTGTGAGCTTTCTATGGGTGCTGATGTTGAAGCCTGGCAGTTCGCGGGGGTGAGGGGACCGCGGAATGGCGAATTCCGCGCCACGTCTATGAGGGACGAGAACATTATTCTGCAACAATAACATTAATATTAAAATGTGTTTTTCTTTCCAGTTCATTAGGCGATGTTTTAGGAACTTTTTTTTTGTGTTTTAAATTAACATTTTTATTGAACATATTAAGTCATGTCTGCAATAGTAAGGAGTGAACATTGTGGTGTAGTGGTGTTCCTGTAGATCGCTATCCCACTTATAAAAATTTATTTCTTTATGCACACCTTTTACATTGGTCTTATATTAAACAAGCATGCAAATAACTTATAATTGTTTTTACTGACTATAAAAACTATATACTTTTTTTGCTGCTACAGAAGTTTACTAAAGTTTAATGACAATTTTGTATAATTATTTGACTTTAACAAACACTGACACAGACAGAAATGGCACAAACTAACACTTTGTTCAAAGTAGGTCAATCAATACATACTGTTCCATGACTGCATTGCATACACAAATCATATATTTGTATAGATGCCAATATAGATTATGTACTTCTTATATGTGGTTATATCACATGTCATATAAATTTGAATGCCCATCTTGTGACATATAGTAATAATGATTTTTCTTGGTTGCATGTAAAATGGCGAGTTGCATGTCACATTTACTGGAATTCTTATAATTATAATACAACAAATATAAGGAATGATTTTAACTACATTTATTGATATGACTTAGATAAAAAAATATGTTGATGAAGAATGCTTATATGGTGTCTAACATCATAAAAATAATTCATAGTAACTGAAAAAAAAATTAAACAAAAAAATAAACATAAAGAGTAAAAAAACGAAAAAATAAACTTTTTTCAGTATTCAACAAAGATGAGTCACCATTTAATATTCATTATATTTCAAGGGACACAAACTTAAGTAAATAGCATTTTTAATAATATTTAATTTTAGTACGTGATTGCTACATTATGAATGGTTTACAAGTGAAAACTATAGAGTATTATTCATACCTCATCACAAATTTGTGATAAAATACTTTAATAGAAGTATAGTTAATATATAATGAGTGAATACCATAGTCATCGGCATATTTAACCCCGTAATTCAAGTTTCCTACAGTATATTATAGTTTATGTAATTACGAAACAGTCGAAAATCAATGCCACGGCCAGATCTGTCATAGCCAACAAATGAAGGTTATTTAATGAAGAATATAAAACTGAGGATGTAGTTTTAAGAATTAAATTAGAAAATAATTTATAATTTAGAAATTAACTTTTTACCGCTATAACGAAAGTCAATCGACATAAGCATAGACAAAAAATAATATTCTTAATCAATACTGCTTTGAACCAGACATGTCAGATTCGGCCACCGAGATTTAGATATTGTAGAAACTAAATTACAGAAGTAACGAGATACATTTTACACATCATTAGTAAAAAAAATATATCAAACAATATATAGACCAGGGTCACGTGCAAACATTATTTCATTGACGTTACGTAAGGGAATAGGGGAGACAATGTTAACTAATTTCCCATGACGATAGTTACCATCGAAATATAAATACCTATATTATTAGGTAAGGTATGATAGGGACAAACATTTAAAATTTACACATAGTTTTCTTTACTTACATGTTTTAAATCCGATGGAAATTACTCAACACACCGTGAACACACCGCACCGCGCCAGACGCACAGTGTCAAAGGAAACAGATCTGACAATGCCACCGCCATAACGGAAGTTACATAATCATGCGGGTATTTTTTGGTCTGACAATAATACTGTTTAAAGCCAACATTTTGTCTAGTTTTTTATATTATGACTTTCTTATTATAACTATATAAAACATGAAGTATTCCATTTTTTTATTGTCATGCAAATAAAATCAATGAATACGATTTACTTTTAAGGTACAGTTCAACTAGATATGATTGAATTGATAGTCAAGTTATATCACAGATAAAAAACTGACAAATAAAAACATCTATTAGTAAATAAAGTTAAAAAGGTTTATAGTCTGTAAATCCGCACAATAAATACGGTATTCATTACGAATCACAATAGCTTAATTTGTTGCGATTGGGGATTAACTACCATAAATCTTTAGTTTCAAAATAGCCTATAAAACTGAAATATGTAATAAAACTGAAAATTCATACTCATCAACGGTTGGTACCGTAGCAGCAGAAACTATAACTACCACCTCTTAATAATTCATAACATATAACAGGGACTACTCCTATATAATGAGATAAATAAATATATTATATCTATATTTTTAGTTTTTTTTATTATTAAGGTCTCCCTTCGGACAGACAGACAAAACAGCCCGCCACTTGCTTCTATCCTAACATACTTCGAGCTTCCACTGCTTTTATTGAATCTATTTTATTTATTAATTTTTATTTATATCACTTATACACCAGTTATATTATACACCAGTACAAGAAAAATGAAATACAGATATGGTACGTTATACAGGCGGCCTTATCCCTCGCGGTGATTTCTTCCAGATAACATAGATAAGGACATTCACTGATCTAGAGTCGGGTTGTTTGTGGTGTACTATCATAGCTGGACACCGTTAAATAAATAATTAACTTCGTTAATCGCTAATCCGTTACATTTCGGAAGATTTAACGTAAGTTAACGATAAACCGCAATCCGTTAACAAGCGATTAAAATTGCATTTTTATGTAGTTGGGCGAATGATCTACTTATCAAAACTGGTGGTTTGGGTTCTCCTTGTTGACAAGAAGAAAATAAATATAAAAATATTTTACAACTTTAGTCTTTAAATATTTGTGGCTCTTAGGATTTTCTTTAGACTTTGTGACAGAATAGAAAAAGACTTTTGACTGCTTTGTCATCGTCGTTGTCAGTGTTACTCGCGTTGCTGCCTCCGCCATTTAACTATCCCTGTCTTCTCTTTTTTCCATGCATGTTTTACCGTATCCACTCGACTGCTGTCATTCGTTTTTAACTATATCAACGGGAACTTCGGGTGAAGCCGAGGCAAAGTTGGCACTGTTCGTAGTCCAGAAGTGGTTCAAACCTTTTTTCTACGAGTATACCATTTAAAAAATGATTGGTTGAAGCTCTGCAATTTACTAGGTCCTTAGACTTAATCTATCTTTTATTATTATCTATAATAAAATAAAATAACATCCTGGCTCTTGTGATAGGATGAATGTCATGCCTAAATAATGGCGCGGGGAGGGGCTTGTTAAATAGTAAGTACTGGATTAACGATTAACAGACTTAGGAAAATTTAACGGAAGATCATCCTTCATCGAGTCGTTTAACATTTTTTAATCTTAACTTAAACTGATTATGTTTAAGTTATGAGTCAAAATGTTAAGCTCATTAATTAACAAATTAACGGATTAAAGAGTTAATGGCCGGCTATGTGCACTACTAGGTATAGATTCAACAATAAATGTTTCAAACTATTGTACGTTACCAACACAATTATAATTCCGTGCAAATCATACTTAATTAACTTAAACATATGTACAATAACATATATAATAACACGTACATAAAAGTACACATAAAAGTAGTATTCTTTGACTTTCTTTTTAAATTAGTGCAAGGTTTTAACTTGTCTGATTGTCAAAGGTAACTTACTACAAAGTCTACATTGCACTCAAAATTACTTTTTACGAAATGTGTTTAATATCTGGACATTTTCAGCTTCAAACTGTTCGATGATCTCAAGGCCCTGTAATGTGTATTGTATAAGAAATCGAAACGTTCTTCAGGATAACAATTAATATGAGTACTGTACAAAAGAGAAAAAATGTTAACATTCCGGTGAAGGCGTATAGGAAGCCACTTCAGCTTAGAACAATACGCCGAGATATGATCATATTTGCTTCATCCAAATATGAGTCTACTGTAGACATAAAAGCCGTTCAAGTTTGCTCATTCGTGTTCTACATAGCTGACATTACCATAGTCAAGAACAGGAAGAAGAAGAGATTGTCCTAGGGTCATTTTGGTATTAGTGGGTAGGAAACTACGAGGCTATCGCATAGACAAGCCTAACTGTCCATAAAAAAGTATAAATGCATAGATGTGTAAAATATATTTTTTTTTTATACATATGAACACATATGTAGATACGCATACATATATAAATACAGATAATAAATAAACTCTACTTGAGATCACGTACCATCATCTTAAATAAAAGGCGACGGGATACTATTCACATTTCTTAAGGAAGAGCGTTGCAGTAAATTTAATTCGAGACGACCAGTCACAATTTTTTTTTGACATTTATTAAGAGTGGAAGAAAAAGAGTGACCTATTTAACAAGAATACTTTTTTATTCCAAGATATTTGTGGTCTAACAAGGATCAAAATGATTAAGAAGCTAATATGGATCCAGGAAAAAACATGGTCAAAGTTGAGAAGATAAAAAAAGATTAAAAATGAACTACTGTGTTAAATGTTATTACAAAATTCCTAATGATATATTGCAATTAAGTGAAAGGAAATTTAAAACCCATATCCAAAATACACTTTGTAAACAAGCTTATTACAAATTAGAGGATTATATCCAAGATACGAACGCTTGGAAACATGCTGTTCCTGCTCCATAGGACAATTTTGAGTCCAGACAAAATCAAACTGGTTTCTGATTGTATTTTATAGGGAATTGTATTTTGTAACATTGTTTTACACGATTAATATTCTCTATATCTGTGTAAATCGTATACTACTTTTACTATGTTTGTTAATGTGTGAGCACCATGTATCTATCATAAAATAATTTTATCTGTCAATTTAATTCTTTTTCCTGTTTCGTTATAGTGATATTGTTCTGGGTGTATCGTTTTCACACATAATTTTAATTTTATATAATGATTGTATGTAAACAAAACATTTTAAAAGAGTAACGGTGGAGTTTCTTGCCCATTCTTCTCCATACGAAACTACATTTTGGAATGGGCGACTAGAATCAATTCTATTTAAATATAAATGTAGACGTTCGAAAGTTTGACTTTGACTTTTCCGCAGGGTTCCTGTAACTTTCTGGCTGACGCTAGTAGCCTGCATCTGCCAGCTAAAGTCCCTATCAATGAATCGGCCCCATATTATTTTTTTACAAAAGAAATAGTTATTGTGCCAATGTTTGTTCCAGTTAATCTCCGATACAGAAGAACCGACTTTTACGGGATTTTCACTGGCAAAAAGATGAATAACGAGTAACTTCTTTTTTTTTTTTTAAAGACCACACGCCCGCATTCGGAATGATGACACGGATATTCAATCATCGGAGACAAACATCGGAACACCCAGACGGGGGATAACTATTTGTGGATCACACGAATTTTTGTAACGTGTAGGAATCGAACCTACGACCTCCGGTTCAGCAGTCAGGGTCACAAACCACGAAACCAACAAGCCCGTAAAAATAAAAAAGCCACAGCCGGCCCAGCTAGTATTGGAATAAGAAAGTTACATTCAAACATACATGAAGCATTTTAAAAACATTACACTTCTTTTTTAGACACTCTTGTTAAAAGTACAATCACTTAATACTTACTTTATTTACAGGAAGTAAGCTCCTATAATAATCGCAATATAAAATCTCCTTTCTTGTTTTCATATTAACTTTTTTAATTCATAATTCATAATCTGTCACACAATCACTATGCTTTACAGGCGCATGACACATAGGTTACAGGCACAAAATACATGATGAATGTAACATAATTAAAAAAAAAATGTCTGTATCACCGTCGGCGTCGTATCGACTCACAAGAGTTGTATTCGACTATTGATACACGAATGCTTATCGTTATCGGTTTTCCGTTTATAGATATAGATACCGTTTTTAATATACCTTTATCTGTTAAAAACAGATTTGATAAAAAGTTATTGATTTCTCTACCTAAACATATATGCATACGCTCACGTTCAGTTCAACATCCACATTTCATCAATTAGAATATTGTCCAACTAGCGTAAGCCTGTTGCCGTTAATCATACACTACAGGAATTAAAGATGGGAAAGCAGTATTGAAAGGTGAATTACCAATTATTTTAATTAGCCTCTCCCTACCCATGCGGGGTAACAATTATATATGTATAACAACTAACAAATAATTAGTAAGGACTCCTAATATAAAATACCCCGCGTCTGCTGTTGCGTCCTAAAAGGTTTAAAGGACAGGACAGACTAACAGACGAGTCACCTGATGGTAAGTAACAACTGCCGTCCATGGACACATGCACAGTCGCAAGTGCGCTGACCGCCTTTGAGGGTGATGAGGGATGGGGATACGGGGAGGGGAAAGAAGAGATGGGGATGAGGAGATGGACAGTGGTATCGTATCGGTGGAGCATGCTCATTCGTGCCTAAACATGGTTCTACCACTGTTAAGAGATGATAAGCTTATGCTAACTAAGTCCTAATTTGATTTTGAGCTACCATGTGCTTTACGATTTTTTTGATCGTATGCCATGACATAATAAGACAAAATAAAGAAAAGACCAAGAACAAGAAGTGAGAGAAAGAAGAAGACGACACGGAAGATTAAGAACTTCAAACACAGTCAGGTACTATAAACATTCCTTTTAAATACATCACCAGCACTATTACAAGATATTATACAAAGAATGGACATAAAGAACACCCAGACTCGAGACAACTATTTGTGGACCACACTAAATTTTGTCCTGTGTGGGCATCGAACCCACGGCCACCTGCAAATTGTAACCACTTGTATATTCTATCGAAAGAAACAAAAATTATGAAAATCTGTCCACAATTAGCGGAGAATTAGTTAACCATTAAAAAAAATAGCCAGTCAAACAAATGGAAGGTCCTTTTTTTTGAAGTCGGTTCGGTTTGAAATAGGTCATGTTTTATTAAATTTTAGTAAGATTAACGAATGGCATTTTATGTTTGCATATAATATATCTTATATGCAAACATAAAATGCCATTGTAATGCCAGTGTATTCGTTACGCATAAATCTAAAGAGGTCTAGGTATTACCGGAAGACGAACTGACGCTGTCAATGAGACAGACTTTAAAATAATCTGTATTAAAATGTCATAATAACAACTATCCAGAAAATAAAACAATTAAAATGATTTAAATTGTAAAAGAAAAATCATCAAATTCCACCACATGCCTCAGAATAAAAAGAACAAATCTGATCCCACGCCTATTGCTGATGATTGCTGCAGATCAGCTACCCAGAAACCTGTCGTAGGACACTATATTTGCTTATCTCATCCACCTTCAGATACTTCAATCGAATGTACAAGCTGCCACAGCAATAGTTGCAATGAGAACAATTGTCGGTCAGTCAAAGTTTTGAATGACTGCGTAGAACCTTCAAAAGTAATAGAGGTACACATTTCAAGAATTAATATAGAAAAATGTGAGAAATGTGGCTTGGAGCACGAAAACGTAAACGCTGGTATCCAGACTGCAAGAGAACGAGGAACATCCCTTGAGCCTTGCATTACATGTAGTCATTCAACAGCATTTTCTTCCGATAGATTAAAAGCTCCACCGGAAACATCGTCATCTCAAAGATCATTCAGAATATCCCCTGCCTCTGTAAAACCTCATTCTTGTATTAGACGTCCTTCAGACGCACCATCTCAGAGTGAACACAATTTAACGGAAGAGCCAAAAGAGCTGCCAAAGCCTGAAACTTGCCAAGACAAAAATTGCTCAAAAAGGCAATCACAAGATGGCGGACATCGATCTTCGACAAATATGCCAAACATACCAAATATTCAAAATATGCCAAATATGCCAAGTATGCAAAATATACCAACCTCCCAACCTCCCCCCTCTACGCCACAACCTCGCTGTCTCATGTCAGGTTGTCCAGTAACTTGCATTCCTGAAGAACAAAATGCAAGTCGCTTACATCTTCCTGCCCAAGAGCCTTCCAAAATTTACTCTATGCCACCGCATCAATCTAATTTACCAAAAAGACAAGGCAGCAACATAGCTTCAAATGCAAATCGAATACTGTCATCGAGTTTACTACGGAAAAATAGTAATCAGAACCATAAAATAAAAAAGAGAAGCAAAGATAGTAAAACAAGCATTAAAAGTAATGCTTCTAAATGCAAATGTCCAGGAAAATCAAAAAAGGAGGCAGGATGTGCATGCCACTATCCACCTGCATTCCAGCACTACTTCCAATGTACTGGGACAATCACTGGAGTGTGTTGTTGTTCAGAAAATAAATGAAGCCAAAGCACACGCTTCCGACTCCATTGGAAGTAATTTGTCAACATTAAATAGCCATATCTCTATAATTTTTCTTTATCTTTTTTATGTGCCCTTCATTACTCAGACTTCGTGAACTCTTCGTTCTACGTGCAGTCAGTTCTTTCCTGGAATGCTTTCCCACTCGAAATCAGGATGTCCACTAATCGCTTTTTATTTAAAAGAAGGGTAAGCGATCTAGTTCTAAATGAATTGGCAGAATTGATGCAGCGTTAGCGTATGATTCGATAAATGAATGTTGATAGTTATGTTGTATTTGTATCTGTATGTGTGTGTGTGATTTTACTGGCATATTATATTTGAGTTATCATGTCCAATAACGTCATTGTACACCTACTTATAATATTACCTTTAGAATATGTATATGTATACATATATATCTCCATTATAAAGTAATTCATTTTTGCACCTACCACTTATCTCTGCAACACCCCAAGGTTGACTGGCAGAGAATGCCTTAGGCATTAAGTCCGCCTGTGTACGATATGTGCATAAAGATTTTAAATAAATTAATAAATAAAAGCATAATCCTCATTGCTCAGTCGGGTAAAAAGCACAATAGTATTTTTTTTTTTGCTTTTTTCAACATGCTATAATACACAGACAGCCCAGAGTCCTTATTATAAAATTAGATACAATTTTTTTGGTATCTGAGTTCAGTAGCTAGATAAAAAGTCATCACGATGACTAGAGCAAATATGGCGACAAATAGAAAAACTTGCTGAATAACCAAATATTACTTTATTTTTAAATTATTAATCACAATTACTGTTTCATGTATACCTAGTCAAAAATATTACATAGTTACAATGTTTTTATTTCACTGGTTAGCCCCATATTTTTTTAGTTTGTTTAGTTTGTGGGCTTGCTTGAATTGACATTGATGTTTTGTTGGATGGTCCCGAATTCATGTTTAAACTCTTGGTTCCGCCAGAACCACCAGACATCCCATAACTTCGCTTTGAGAAAGTCTTTTTAACTGGAATTTAAAAAAATACATAATTAAGTGGATAAAAAATATAACTATATTTGAATATACATTGACAGCGTCGGTATTATGTAAATGGGACTAGTTATAAATGGGAAAATGTGAGCTTTGGAGACGCCTTTCAGGATATAGACGTGAGTAGTAGTAGTTTATACATACACTCACGCGTATTGATAATTTTGAAAACTAGTGAAACAATGTACATTTATCATTCTTTAGTAATTGATAGCAAACGTGTTTTAGTAATGCATTCCACCAATGTATAGTATTGATTTGTTGATGTTCTCATTTGTTATAAACACAAATATTGTATCAATATTTAGGCCTGCAGTGAGTTTTAATGCAGATAAACCACGTTAACGTCTTACTTTAATCGTAGAAATTTGGATACAAGCCTATTTTTAAGTTGATAATAAGATGGATTTCAAAGTATGCATGTTGTAATGACATATTTTTAGCCTCCGTTTTGCACTTCGCCGCTATTTGTGTGGTATTTTTACGTACTCATGTTTGGTATATCTATTTAACTGACTCCGTTTTTTGTACGTGTAAGATTATAAATAAAGATTATACTCCTACAGAGTTTAAGAGTATATTCCCGAAGTGGTTACATTGTACCAAGTCAGGATTAGATAAAGAAAATCCTCAAATTTTATAAGCACTTACAATGTTTCATTCATATTCTTTCTAAAGCTATTAAGATATTGTCGAATCTCATGTTGCTGAGCTGACGGTGGAAAGTGCAACTTCTAACCTGTAAGGAGTTGCGGGATAATGATTTAAATTACGTTACATTAAGAATAAGTCTTTAAATTGTACGTTTTAATATGACATATCAAAACATTGTTTAGGTGCGATTGAAAATTGATGGCGATTGTCTACCTTTTCA
This sequence comes from Tyria jacobaeae, assembly GCA_947561695.1. Lineage (NCBI taxonomy): Eukaryota > Metazoa > Arthropoda > Insecta > Lepidoptera > Erebidae > Tyria > Tyria jacobaeae. Next base: position 5,548,842 of record OX387237.1, on the reverse strand, counting down.
CATCTCACACATGGCTGTTGTATCCAAAACTAAGCAGAGCTTGTACTATAGGAACCAGACTGTTGGCTGGACAAGCGAGCAGACGGGTCACCTGATGGTAAGTCACTTCCGCCGCCCATGAACACTTGCAACTCAAGAGTCACAAGAGTGCTGTCCGCCTTTTAGGGTAGGGGAAAGGGAGGAAGATAAAAGAAGGAGGGGAAGGGAAATGGGGTTGGGCCTGCGGTAACCTCACTCAGTCGGTCACACAATGCAAGCATTATTTAACAGGCGGTTTTCTGTGAAACCGTGGTAATACTCCGGTCGAGCCGGCCCATACATGCCGAAGCATTCCTCTCCCACGTTAATACTTATATATTTCTTAATATAATCATATTATAGATAAATTACACCAAGACAACGTATAATCGTGCTCATCATAGAATTATTTAACCTTAGTGGGAATCGAACCCTAGACCTCGGCCCAAGAGATCACTAACCACTAGAAATATAGGCAAGTCGAGTTGTCTATACTATGTGCACTATCCATGGTCTAAGGGGATCAGTGCTTATGAGGCACCAGTGTTTCATAAGCCTTTCGATATAATAAGCTGGGGTGCTTATTGATAATCACTTGTTAAGTAGTTAAGTATGAAACTCACTTGATGGGGGTCTGTAGCGCGGTATTATTATTTTTTCAGTGGGCCTACCTGAAAAGAAGAGAAAATGTTTAAATAACTTCTCTTTTTTTTTAAGGGAAATTGTTTTTGGAGCCTGGTAATCCCTAGTTTTAACCCAGGTGAGTACCCACACTGTAGACCACTCTGTTTCTCAGCAGCTCTAAGGAGACAATGAACCTGCAATTTGATAACTCCTTCTGCAGACGACGTGAGACCTTTACTTCTTTCTTTAGAAATAATAACTCCCGCCCAACTATTAAATTTGATTTCTGTGTCGTTAGGGACTTTACAACAAACAACGGACACACAGAACGCTCAGACAATTGTTTCTCTTGGGTGGGAATCTAGCATATGACCTCTTTCTCGGCAGTCAAGTTGACTCACCAGTAGACCAAAAGTCCAGTTAATCGATCAAACCAACCAATTTTTGCCACAACGTTTGAAGCCTAAGTTATGGGCGACCGATAGTGATATATTACGTCAAGCTAAATCTACAGCATTTGACGGATACTCTGGTGGAAACGGTAACTCTCGGGTCTGTGGTGAAAAAACTAACCAACCATCAGCCATGTAGTGCTCGGTTGACTAGAATTCGTTCAACCCAACTCTTCCCGTGGGTATCGTTAAAGGCGATTAAGGGATCAGACTGTTATCTATCAGACAGTATATATATAGTCAGTTATACAGTCTAAAATGGATCTATGGATAATTTTTCCTTCTCTAGACTAATTTGATGACTTATTTTTATTGGGTCTTCCTAAAGTTTTGAATGATATAACTTTATCAATTTTACAATAACAGAGAGGACTTACCAATTAATTTATTCAACTGCGCCTTTAATGGATTCATGGTAATATTTGTAGGATGCATCTTTTTGTCGCTGACAAAACCATACTGCGTCATATCAACTTGTGGAGATTTTTTATAGACCAATTTATGTAAAAAATCTTTAGTTTTATTTGACATTGAGCTGTGGTAAGACGCGTGTCGTGTTCTAGGTGTCAGTATCTTGTCTTTTCGCCTTAAAAGCTTTACTCGGGGTAATTTCATGTTAAAGTTGTTTAACTTAGTTAGACTGTAGTTTTTCATTTTGAGAACAATATTTTTATCTATTTTTGGAAGCATTTGTTATTTATTAATGGGCTATTAGTTTTAGAACATGATGCGATTTAAGGCATAGACATTGCACAAATGATGACTTTCATAAATTGTATGTAAGGAGGTTACATGCAAGAAGCTTTCATGTAAGGAGGTTATAAAGTATTTTTAACATTAAATGAAAAAAAGTTTTTATTAATTTAGATAAAGTAATATTTTTCAAGCACTACACAAGTTAACTGTTGAGTGTACAATTTTTTGTGGTTATTCATATATGTTGGATGTTTTGTTACTTTGTAATACATAAAGACATACCTATCTTTTCCTTTTCACTATACACCTAAAGGTGGTTGTACGTTGTTGCGTTATATTAACTGAGTGAACGTACCGGGCCCAAACAGTGAGTCCTGGGAATCATGACCAATACAAGGGAACAATCGCTTGTATCACATCATCACATCACTCCCCACCGTATACCCCATCGCCTCGCAGACCGAGCGGCCTCTTTCTCCCAGCTGCAGCGCAGAAGTTTAGTGTGACCACTATCACCGGCCGGACGGCAATCGAAGCCTCTCGAAGCCTTACCCTGAGCCTAACTCTCACCTCCTTTTAAATTCAGTATCTGTAATGGCTTTCTAATTAAAATCTGTGAAATTTTGTTACCAACTATTGTAATTTATCTCAAATAATTAGTTTTCCTGGCCGACTACGTGTCTAGAACTAGAAAAACTAGATTATTTGAATTATGGTTTCAAAAGTGTTTCTAAACTATTTTTTCAACTACTCGTAATTAATACCTACCTATGACTATGACGTCATACCCCCCTTCCCTTCCGAACATGAAAGTTGGATACGCCCCTAGGTGAAGACTTGGAGATATCCTTGAGCAACACTAGTCACTTATCATCAGGTGACCAGTCCGCTGGTTTTCCCTCTCAGCCTTAAAAAATAGGTTTAGATTGATCACCCTCTTTCCTATATTGCTGCGACCGACAAAGTTAACAATGGTACATATAATATTTTTAACCATGTCACCTAAAAAAACATTGTGAAACAAAATAACTTATTGCGACGTATAAAGTTGCAGTGAAGTAAATATTCGCTGTTGGACCACACCTTGCTTAGTTTCATTTATAACATAAGTTTGAAAGTGCGTATTTGTACAAAAAAAAAGTATTAAAAAATCTGAAACTAAATACTTCTGCTAGGTTAATTTAGTTTGAGGCATTCGAAGACAAAGGCTTGAGTAAGAACATAAAACAACAAAACGTTGTTTTTGACAGTGACAGTGGTAAAAGACAATATTCCGTTTACAATACTATTTGTATTGCCAAGTTAGAAGATTTTTGCCATTTAAAGCAGTTTGTTCAGTACTGGAAGGACAACGGGCGTTATTGTTATTCATTTTTAAAACTGTTACTGTTATACATTTTTAAAACTGTCTCTCATATAAAAAAACAAAAGTACATAGGTACACCTTGTACACCAATGGTAAAAAGTAACATGTGATATTGAAACATGTAATTCATTAAAAGTAATATATGAAATCATATATTTTTTATCCAAATATCCAAAAATTGTTTAATAATTATTTAGAATCGTATTATTATTGATCAACACACACGTCACAACAATATGTAGTTTTGCTGTAAAAGTATGTCATATTATTATATTAAAGTAAAAAGAAGAGTTACGGTTTCAAAAGCAAACGCACATCATTGAACCCTATACTTAATTACCTCATTAGAGATAAGAATCATGTATCTTAGTTTTAAGCATTGAATATTAAATCAGTTCTGTTTTACGCTTCACTGGGGACTCTCATCCAAGAGAATACTTTTTAAAACTCTCCCGCAGCTCGACACAACTTATCTCAAGTAAAATGTTTATAAATATGCTCGAGTCTATCCACAACCGCCCATTTCCAAATTATTATACCACAGAATACAAAGATATAGGTGGAAATATTGTGTCATAATTTACAGTAGAACGACACACACAAACGAAGGTACTATTACTATTACTGCTCACTAATAAAGGTTTTAATATATATTGTGTAGATATTGTATTTTACTGAAAAGTAACCTATAAAACATAAGTCACACGTTTGATCATACATCTTAACGGGTAACGTTAATAGTTACTTTCAAAATAAACTTACAACGTTTCGTAATATTAAATAAGAATACTATATTACAAGCTACTCCACAACTGAAGGTGTTATTCTAAATGCACGCAATTTTAATATGTCATTTAGTCATTAATAAATTCGATATTTGTGTCATTCTTTGTTAGTATCGAGTGTTGTAGCACATTTTAAAACATTATCAATAATATTGATACCTGACTTCTGTTTAGACGGAGCAGAAAAAAAAAACATCAATTGAAGAATAAAGAAGGAGTTAACATTAAAAATGGGAGGAAGCCAAAATAAAAAAGTACTTGCATAATAATGCTTATTAATATTAGGAATCGGTAATATAAATCATATTATATTTAATAAAGACTGTATTGACTACTAACAAAATTCAAAACACAGTGTTTCCGTAATTAATATTTGAATTTGTTTTTATTTCTAGTAACAAATATAAGAATAAAATGTGTAAAGACAGTTATTGTACAGTGTATTGTGTAACAGCATCATAATTGAAGGCTATGAATAAAAATGCAATACGAATAATTGTCAACCCGTTGGTTTATTGTTAAGTGGTCCTGACTGTTGACTCAGGGTTCAATTCCCACCTAGGACAAAATATTGTGTGATGATCACACTAGTCCACGCAAATAACCAAAAATAGTATTTATAATAATATAGTTAGTATATATAACACGTTAAAAATGTGCATATCGATAAAACCAACTTCCAACCTGACAACATAACTCATCGAGTAGTATAAAAGATTTAAGAATAACAATGAAAACTGATAAGACCAGATCTTGTCATATTGAGTTTCATATGATATTCATGGGATAAGGAAGAGCTTTCTAGTGAATTATTCTTAAAATAAAATTTTAAGATTTTATTATAAAAAACATGAAATTGTACCTACAGATACGATTGTACGTAAGAAACACCTCAGTGTTTCTGTTAAGGTCTTGATGTTGGTGACCAAATGAAAACCCTTCCTTGCCTCTCGGTCAACTGCTCGGCGCCGTTCGCTAGTTGCTCAGCCGGTACAAAGCGCCAGCCACATTTGATTCTCGACAGCTTCCTCCTGCTATCATTCTTACACTCTAAGATAGGCAGTGAGGCACTGTGGCGAAAAAATGAACTTTCAATTATTGATGATCTATTCGATACAGCGTTGTAACAAGGCTTTGATGCAACATACCTACAACGCTTAATGGCAACGCAATACGTAGTAGTAGATTTAGTTTTCACCTAGTGAAATCTTGCTAACTTATAATTACTTATTTATAGTTAGTTATTAGATAATTTAATAAATTCTATTACAATTAATACTTTCTTGTTGTAAGATATTAATTATGTTAAAAAGATTAAAAGTAAATAAATTAAATGAGAGAGAATAAAAGTAGAGAAACTGGAATCAGAGTAGCCCAAACCAGGAAAGTTTTGTATACCACATTTTTTTAAATTTTTAATGAGTATGCACACTACGATAAATATATCGATTCTATTATATATTTTCCATTCATTCTTGTAAACTTAGTTAAAAATTAACCATATTATTTCAACCATTTCTTCGTAAGTAGATCAAATTGTCGAAATAATGTGGTGGATTTTTGGCAGCACTATTTTTTTTTAATATGTATGAAGTTTTTGTTTCGGTTAACGGCCTCGGCAATAATATACCACCATACTCTTCAGTTATTTTTGTTTCTATAACACTTTTTCCTCGATATACTTGACATTGACGGTATCTCTGCGTTTAATTTACATGTGAGAGAATCCATAAGCATGGAATAATAATACTCTTCAGTTGACACTGACAGTTCTCCTTTGACTTATATTTTACTTATTTATTTTGATTGTCTAGACTGGACGTCTCCGTATCCCAAACGCCGGTCGTTGATATTAAAAAATGTCTCTTCCTGAAGCTCTCAATCCTATAGCATGGCTCTCTGGCCGCTGGTCCACGAAAGAAGGCCACGGAATGTATCCTAATTTACCCAATTTTGAATATCATGACGAATTGGAGTTTGTGTGTATTGGTAAGAAATTTCTTAATATTTATATATACCGACTCGGACTGCCCGGCTGCTGCCAGTTCGGGTTATGTGTTTTTATACATAATAGAATTAAAATGAACATATTACTGTTAATCACAGGCTCTTTAAAATTTTAATTTGTATTTTATTGTGTAAACAGCATACCATATGAATACATCTTAGTGCATAACAATTGAATGTGTACCCAACGCATTAGTAATAATTCCTCTGTGGTGGGGTACTTTACAAACATATATACAATGGACACATACCCAGTATTGGTATCTTTTCGCATTTCTAATTACTGATGTTGGTCCATTAGGCGTTCAGGCAGGCCGAGTAGTTGAGCTCTGTCCAGAAGCACAATAGCCATTCAGCAGTAGCATTTACAAGTACCTCGCACCTGCAAGGATATTATTACCCTTTGTGTAGCTACTCCCTTATACTCCAGGATAATGTGGGTGGCCGTTTCCTCTGCATTGAGATATCCTTTGCAAATGGGGCTGTCAGTTATATTAATGATGAATATATCTTGATTTAGGACAAAATGTCTTGTTATCTCTCCCAACTATTCATGTCTTGTTGTGACAGCTGTCAGCGCCAGTTTGAGCTGCCTACAGCCAGGTGTGTTGGTTCAGTGACTATTGTGCTCTTATAGCATCTTTTACATTACCCAGTAGTCTTTTTCATTTGTTGAAGGATAGTGGTAGCAGTATGGTTACTGCAATATGCTACAAGCCTTTCCTATTACTAGCCATTTCCTGTGTAATATACAGTTCCTCAGTATTCCTGGTCACTGCACTGCTAACTATAACTGCAGTATACTCAAAATCTTTCCTGTCTCAATTTCCAAAGGGCCTGGTTTATGAAAGTAGGCTGGCTGACTATGTTGTGATTGGTACCAAATTATAGTTGACAAAATGTAGCTGTCAAGAATGTCTCTGCTTCCCATTTGAGGTAATAGTTGTGAATGTATGTGTATATATTTAAATTTAATTGAAATTTTCTATTTTTTCCAGGACAGCCAATGTTCAATTACTCCTCAACTTCAAGACATCCAGAAAAACAAACTCCTATGCACCAAGAAAGGGGGTTCTTACGTATCAAACCTGGTACCAACGAGCTGGCGTTGGTTGTCAGCCATAACTTTGGTTTAACATCGTTGGAAGAAGGTCACTGTAGTGAGGAAACCAAAGAAATTGTTCTAGAAACGATCAGTTTATCCCGAATGTCTTTTGCAAAACCACCTGCGGTGAAAAAGTTTAAGCGAGTAATTAAATTACTGTCTCCTCATACATTACAAGTGGAACTGTATATGGAAACTGAAAATACTCCTATGTGCGAGCATTTAAAGGCAATCTATAGTAAAGTAGAGGATTAAAATATATTTTTAATGTGAATATTACCGAACAGTAATTAATATATGCCTTTGTTAACATTAATTGTTTTTTTTAAGGATAACCAATAGTTATAATATTAAGTAAAAATAATCAAGTGAGTGTCCTCAAGAGTGGTTAAAAATTAAATATATTTTTTTTTATAATATTGATGGGTAAATGAGCAGTCGGTCGCCTGATGGTAAGTGAGCCCATGACACTTGCAACTCGGAGTCGAACAAGAACTGAGTGAAACAAGAGAAGAAAAATTAAATAACCCGTGGTAATAATCTGGTCAAGCCGGCCCGTCATAAAATTGTTTACCAATGAGTACAGATCGTCTTGATTAAAAAATTATAAAAATTATAGATCAACACACACAGTGTCACCGCAAATTACCTTGTCAAACGTGAAATTAATGTTAAAAAAGATAAGTACAGGCAGGTCGATTTGTGTTGATTTATAACTACCCGTTTAAAAGTACAACGCACGATTTACCTGTCTAGACGTCTTCGTCGAACGACTAGATATATTATTCATTAGACTGTCAATAGAGACAAAAAAAAAACAAACAAATATATATTCAAGCTAAAGTACAGAAACATATAAGCTTTCTACTATAGACAATTTGTTTATTATAAATTCGATCTATATATCTGTGAACATTTAAGACTAAGTGTCTGAACCGATTTTGGATTGTATGGTATATCGATACTTCGAAATCTATCGAGGGACATATGCTTCTTTTTTATTTTAAGCGAGGTTCATTATAAATAATTTTAATTTAAAATTAAAAAATCATCATGACATAATGTCAAATATTTTTGTTATTTTTCTACATAGTAACCGCAAATGGCTGATGATTTTTTAATTTTAAATTAAAATTATAAAACAATAGTTACTTATTACAAAATGATATCTCTTCTAATCATTAGCAGTTCTATTATTTCAATGTCTGACAGTTGATCATCAATAGGTATTTCATGAATGAAACTAACGCTGAATATTAACTTAGAATTGTAACTAATAATCTAATATTCCACTTGCTCAAATGGTATTCTGCTTGGTTGCTGGCCGAATAGCCAAATATAAAGCTAGCGTGTGGCAGGAAGTTTTAATAGACATTTTTGTATCTCGCCTTACTGTTCCGACATTCGTGATATCCTTTGAAAGGCATTGTATGTATGATAATGATAAAAAATAATGCAATATACTCTTAAAAATAGGTACCTACACCATCAGTATGAAAAAAAAATTACAGATACACGTATACATGTTACATTGATTTAATATCTAATATGTGCTTATTTATACTAAAATTAATAATTGTTATTCTTAAATAAATTAAAATTAATTAGTTGGTCGTTAGTCTATATTGTATAATAAACATATTTTTATGTGAAAGCTTTTTTTACATTATATTAGTTTTATTAATGAACGTACTGAATTTTTAACACACAATTCTTCATGTATTGTCCTACACCCAATGTGGTCGAACCTCCCGGCATGAAGGACAACAGCAAGCGACATTTTAAGCAATATTCTTTTGATTATTATTTTAAAAGACAACTTCTGCATTAGGAATAATTCCTGACATTCAACCAACGGACAGAAACAATGTGTGGAAATCGAATCGAAGCAGTCTAGAGTCACTAACCACTATATCATCATATTCTCCCAATTTTAACATCTTTAAGTAATAAAGTGGAGGGTTGATTTCAATGTGCTTGTCCCTATCCCGTTATTGTTACTTAATAGAATGCATACAAATATAAATAAGACCAATTTTATTTTATATTTCCTATATTTATTGATAGAGATGCTTGCTAGAGTAGGTAAAATGTAAGTAAAGAAATTGATTTTGTGAAAATAATTATTACTTTTCTAGTTTTTATAGGCACTTTGTATACCGCCATATTGCTGAGTTTACATTTAAAACTTAAACATACAAGACTTCATATTAGAGTAATGTCATTTATTTCAAGGACGAAAAATTAACATTCAACTATTTATTTTAGTTATTAATAAAAAAAAAAAATACTTAAACTCTAGTCAATGGAGGATGTTAACACAAATAATAAGCTTTAATTTTCTTTATTATACAATTGCATTAACAGGAAGTTACAATTACATTGGTCGTGAGGTGGCCACCGGCTGTCAGTCAATCTGCCACCACGGCCGTCATTTTAAAAAAAGCTAGTGACTCACGTCAGAGCTTTAAATCGCGGGTTTAAAGTATGCAAAGACAAAGTAGCTAGCAGTAATAGTAGTATTTTGTGAACTTGCGTTTATAGTTTCAATGACCTACCAATCGAAATTGATATTTATTATAATTCTTTCATGTAACTACATATATTTATAAATTTAATAAAAAAGTTGTCATGTGGTTTTCAGTGAAGTAGAATAGGGTCACCCCAACGCGTTCCGTGAGACTAAATTATTATTGGCAAAAAATGCTACCCCCTTGGTGTTATATGTATTTTAAAACAATTTATGTCATATAATATCATATGACTATGACTCCATATGTACCATCTGCTAGAAACGGCAATTGAAACGTGGTTATACACATTTTGTGTACCTACTCAACAACTTTATTTATGAGTCAAGTATATAATATACTATTTGATATTTGATTTAACTCAAGAAACTAGTTTTTAATAAATAAGTTCAATTTTTTTTTATCATTAACTTTTAAAAATACAGGAGTAAATTTGAGTTTTAGTGTTATATGTTGTTTATGTTTTAGTCACAATGCGTTGTATACATTCCCTTACGCTATATCCCTAAGGGTTAGGCAGAGGCTTACTTTTTGCTAAATTGCACACAAACCATCACACTACACAGTACACCCCAAACCATCTCGATAATTCCCTTTAATGTAATAATGTACATACAAATGATTATCTAACTTCATAAACATGTTATTGATAAAAAAAGCAATTTGCTTTACAGCAGTAATATTTTTTTTTTAAAGTGACACTCGGGATTATATGCTACATCTGTTACGGCATTTAGAAGTTATGGTGAACTTACATACATAAACTATAAAAACCTTACACTCATTTTTGGGCAGTCATGTAAAAGCTACTAAAATACCTATATTTAAAAACTTTGTGAAAAAGAAAACATTACATTTGCGTTGCCATAGAGTATCATACATATCAGAATGTGTACAAAAAGGTGTGGTCCAGTAAGTTCCTACTTAGAGTATGTACAAGCATAGATTAGTTTGGGATCGGACAGCCATATGTCAGATGTACCTATAAATGCTTGAAAAAACGAATACTGTTTTTTTTTTAAGTAAAAACTTTTTTAGGCGCGTTGAGCACCTTTTGAGTGAACAAAAATCATTTATGTCGCGTCATCCTCACCGAACGCTTTCCATGACCTATATGTATACTGTGTACACATACGTGTACTTTTTCGGTGAACAAAAAGCATGAAACTCGAGTCATGGTCTCAGCACACTTCCCGTGAGCTATATGTATACTGTGTATAATCTAATAGCTCGAGACGATACAATACCAATACAAGTTACTTAGTTTAAACTTCTATCGGCAGTCCCCAAAGACTGTCCGTATTTTTTTTTTCAAGGATTTTTGTGCCATATGCGGATTATATATATATATATATATATAAATGACAGTTTTCAGAAAAAATCGTTAATACAGATATGAATGAACCTATAATATTTACCATTTATGACCTTGGTATGAAATGCTTGAAGGTATTCATATCATCCCTCTTTCACGAAATATAAGCTAAATTAAGCATCAATAAGATAGATGACTGTCAAGTCAAATCAGCGTCTTTTTTGTAAACGTCAAAATGGCGGGTTTGGTACATTTTTGTGTAAAATACATATGATTATATACATGGTGATCCTGCACAATTCTTGGAATAAATAAATTAAGGCAGTCATTATCCAATTTTCAGTTTCAAAATAGGATTTCTGTATTAAAAATCACAATTTGATCTAAAACTGTTAGCGATTTACGGGGTCAACTATATGACCTTAAAATAAGACCACACCTTTATAAAAATCCAGTATAATGTATGACAATGACAGTCATATGTTTGAACAATTTTATTTCTTATATAGTGTTGCAAACAGTTGCAAATGCAATTATTTATACTTCATAAGCAAAATCCCTGGTTTAATCAATATAAACGGCCTGTGTTCTGTGCATGCGTTTGTGTCAGTTTCCCATTGATACAAGTCACAAAACTCTTCAGTTCTATGTGCTTAATATATATATTTTTTAACAAAGGTCACTGATCTATTTTAACAAAGAATATTTGTTTTAATGAACTTGAAATATATAGAAATAAATTCATTTATTTACTATTTCACATTTCTCCTTTTAGTTCAACAAAACTCTGGACATTATATCTGCCATTTTGTTAAACAACTTTTAGAAATATGATGATCAGTGACACAAATAGGCTTATGATAATCAAGTTGCTATAACCACTGTCCTTTTCTATAGTTTATTCAGATGATTTGAAATTGCCAAAAGCACACTCTACCTTACAGTATAATATATTATTGAATGCCAGAATGATAAGACTATTGACAGATTAAAAATCACTAGTGCACAGTGACCCATAGTAGATTACTAATGTTTCTGGTTTACCTTGGAGTTACTTTTAAACAGTTAAATAAAAATTAATATATAAAACTATTGCTTGGAGTTTCTCAATATCTATATTGAGATATAACTTGACAAATTACAAATGTGTTTATAAATATAATAATAAAATAAGATTCAGTGTCTCTTTAAATTTTACAACATAACAATTATATCCACAGCACTTATTGAGGGCATGATCTACGTTCACGCAAAGTAATGAGGCTTTCGTGCTACAATGCCATACTCCTGCAAGGCTGGAGCGAGATCATCCATAGTCATTACATACTTCTTTTCTTTAGGACCTTTCTGGTTTTTGGAACTCTGCGTCATCTGGCTAGAAGTGCGCATCTTGCAGTGTTGAAGAGCATCATTGGCAATATCTGACAGGAACTTTTGGGATGCTAGTGCAATGAGGCGGATCAACCTGGAATTTTTTATAACTTAGATCAATAAAATGTATAGCTAATAATTCAGTTAAGTAATTCTAGTTTATTTTTAGAAACATAATAACATATGACAAATAGTGCTGTTATTTGTTATATATTTTCATATAAAAATATTGTAACATGTAATGGTAGAAGAGGCATGAAAGTAGAATTAATGCAGTAGAAATGAGAGCATTGCAGAGTATATCTGATGTGAAATTAAGTGACAGAGTGAGGAATAGTGTGATAAGGGTTCAGTGTGGTGTGAAAGAAGATGTAGTGACTAAAATAGAAAAAAGTATGCAGTACTGGTTCGGGCATATCAAAGTTATATTATATAAAAATGTTCCAAGAACCATATTAACATCATAAAAATGTTCTTGGAACATTTTTATGATGTTATTATCATAAAAATGTTCTTGGACCAAGTCCAAGAAAATCTAAACAAAGGCCAGGTCAAAAGTACCTTTAACCATCGAGCCTGTATGCGGAACGGAATGAAAGTTGAAGAAGCGAGAAAGGTATGTCAGAATTGTAGCAAATGGAAGGAAGTGGTCTCTGCCTACCCCTATGGGAAAGAGGCGTGATATTATCTATGTATGTCTATCTGGTAATTTGAAAGAGTGGTCAAGAGTTTGTCCAATTTCTTGTTACACAGCTCAACCATTGTAAAACAATAAATTATGGATAGACCCAGGCAAATACATTCTGTATTTTCCTTGTTATTCACTCTTTTTTATTTTTGCTTTTAATAAGAACTTATTATATTTGTGCTAGCATTGTGTGGGATGTCAGTTTTTAAAAAAAGGAAGACAACTTTATAAAATCCTTGAGCAATTTTATCAATTAAATATATCAAATATGAGGTTGGTTCTTATGAGGGTAAATGGTTATTACATGGTGGTACATTCTGAGGGTAATAAGCATTGAACATCAATCATACAAGAATATGTTATCTGGGTTTTCTGTGGAGCAACAATATTAAGGGCTAGTTACAATATCCACCAAATTAAAGGTATCATAAAACATTTTAAACAGGAATTCAGATTTTACACTGTTTGCAATTATCATTAGATTATTTGTGTATTGATTTTTAATGGGCTGATGGACTAGCGGTAGCGGCGTCAATGTGCCATTTGGGCCTATTTTAAATAAATGCTTTGACTTTACACAATTACTTTTACTGGAGTCAAATGATCACAATTATATTCATCATCCAGGAAATAACTTGTATAGTGTTTAATAAGATTGAAAGTATTACAAGTGTCATAAAATATGAGACTTTTAAATATATGTAGGCATAAATATGTTAGCTTAACTAAATTCTAATTCACAAAATGTGGGTCTTAAATCCTCTTCTCTGCATCATTCCTTTATCCCTTCAGATATCTAACTGAAATACCAACTACTAGCAGTAGTGACACTATAATTTATTTATATATCCTATTGTATGAGGACTCAACTAAAGCCATATTTTGCTTTACGAAGAAAATTCTGTAATAAAACATTATTTCGTGAGAATCCTTAATAATAAAATAGTTATGGATCAATCAGAACTATTCCATTACCTGGGATCCTGAGACTCAAATCCAGACATGTTCAAGTAATGAGCAACAACGGAGTCTGGTATTGAAGGATTGTAATTTTCAAGTTGAAGTAGAAAATCACTCAGAGCGTGACCGGCCCCTGCTTCGTCCTCAATGACCGATGGAGACCCCATTCGACCAATTTGCATGATGCTGTTGACAATTTTTCTTAAATTATTACAAATAAACAAAATACAAACTTAATACACCTTGCTACTCACTCAGCAGCACAGATTATATAGAAAATTTCATCTATACGATGTCATCTAGAAAGAAGGTTGGCTAGCATGAATACGTTTAATTTTTGGTCTGTGAGCGATGTTTCTAATTTTTTAAAGTATATACAATTTTATAAAAAAAATGACATTATTTAATATAATACATCCTTCTTTTTAACAAATTTGTTGCATTATATTTCGCAACATTAAAATTACCTTCACAGATTCTATTCAAATATGAATAATGGTAACGTTTAAGGTAATAATGGAACGCAAATTGCTTACGTAAGTTCAGTATTTTCATCCTCAAATATTGTACCCCATTTTTTGTTAATATGAAAAAAATGAGGGTAATTACTTAATTAATTTTATGGTAAATATTAGTAACTAGTAACATAACTTGTAATTGCATTTTATTAAATTGTGTAAAATCATTAAATTTAAAAGTTTATAGTTGTATCTTTAATGTTATGTTTAATAAATGACGAAATAAGTTAATACCCAAGTAAGATGCTTATATGTCTGTACTATATAAATATTTGACAATTTTTATTTGTAAATAGGGTAATTTAGTGCAATTTTTGCTTAACTTGGTAACCATTTTATTTTTAGAATGAAGTGTAAATTTTCTATATTACAGTGGCCACCCTGACCTCGTGGTGCTTTGTGGTAATGTTGGCAACACTTGCCCCTTCCTTCCTTCTTTTGCGCCGATCCGCTGTGCAGACCTGTGAGAGAACGTGATCGATCGAATTTCAAAAACGGCACACACCTACCCCTGTGCTCCCGTGATCACGAAATATCTCTAAATCTCCTGATTACATAAAATCAGGGGTTCGTGTTTCGTGATTAATTCCATTCCTTGTGTGTAGAATCCACCTCGAGACCCGCGAGGTAATTACCAAGTGAGCACCTTCCCAATCGAACAAAATGTCGAACCTCGCTGATCCGGTCGCGTTCGCGAAAGATTTCATCGCTGGCGGTGTCTCCGCCGCCGTCTCCAAGACGGCCGTCGCGCCCATCGAGCGTGTAAAGCTGCTTCTCCAGGTGCAGCACGTTAGCAAACAGATCGCCGTTGACCAGCGCTACAAGGGTATCGTAGATGCCTTCGTCCGCATTCCCAGGGAGCAAGGTTTCCTGTCCTTCTGGCGTGGTAACTTCGCCAACGTCATCCGTTACTTCCCAACCCAGGCGCTTAACTTCGCTTTCAAGGACAAGTACAAGCAGGTGTTCCTCGGTGGAGTGGACAAGCACACCCAGTTCTGGCGCTATTTCGCCGGTAACCTCGCCTCCGGTGGTGCCGCCGGTGCTACCTCCCTCTGCTTCGTGTACCCGCTCGACTTTGCCCGTACTCGTCTCGCCGCCGATGTCGGCAAAGGTGATGGCCAACGTGAATTCAAAGGTCTCGGTAACTGCTTGACCAAAATCTTCAAGACTGATGGTCTGGCCGGTCTCTACAGAGGTTTCGGAGTATCCGTACAGGGTATCATTATCTACCGTGCCGCATACTTCGGATTCTACGACACAGCCCGAGGCATGTTGCCCGACCCCAAGAACACACCCATTGTCATCAGCTGGGCCATTGCACAGACCGTCACAACAGTCGCCGGTATCATCTCATATCCCTTCGACACTGTCCGTAGGCGTATGATGATGCAGTCTGGCCGCGCTAAAGCCGACATCTTGTACAAGAACACAATCCACTGCTGGGCCACCATCGCCAAGAGTGAAGGTGGTGGCGCCTTCTTCAAGGGAGCCTTCTCCAACGTACTTAGAGGTACTGGTGGCGCCTTCGTACTTGTGCTATACGACGAGATCAAGAAACTTCTCTAAATGTAATGTAAGAATAGTTACCATAATTACTACTCTCACTATTTGTGATTCCAAATCACCACAGATAGCCACTCCCTTAAAAATCATGTATTATTAGACGCGGAATTAAACTAGTAACTTATTTTAGTTAAATAAAAGCGTTATACACCAATTCCAACATAAATTGTTTTATTGTATAATTGATGTTATGTAATTGCTTACACCTAGCAACTGAATTAGTTATATAACAAATTATCTTAATTCTTTTCTATACATTTGAATTTAGAACTTGTCATGTATTGTGCTAGTGATCACTCATTCAGTGTTATGTAACAACCTTATTTCTGCTCTCTTTGAGGCCAAGGTGGATATAATATTGTCTATGTACATTAAATTTGATATTAAAAGTTGGAATGTTCATGTATTAGTGAATATATATTTGGAAATATATGCTTTGAAGTGATCATTTAATCAATACTAAGAATGTCACATGGGAGTGAGACTGTGTTCTTGTTAAAAAGTGATATTGTACAGGTGAAATACATCATTTAAAAGCTGTGGACTTCAGAACCATGTGATTGAAATCTGTTATGTAACAATGCAGTATGTTTGTTCTATGGTGTGTGCATGGTGACCTAGTAGAAATTTTCATTTTAGTTCACTTTTAAAGTGCTATGTAGTTCAAACATGTTATGAGATCATTAGGTAACATTAAAATTCAGCCCTGTTACTACTACCAGGAATCAAACCTGTGAACCATCTATTCTCGGTGTGACTTTTTTGTAAGAAAAATTCATGCTTAGAGATAATTATTATAGTAAATTAAAAGTTAAAGAGACATTGTAGCTGCCTTTTATTTGAAAAGTCTAACCATGCTAGTCTATTAAAAAGTAGATATGCTATTAACATAATGGATAATATTGAATTTTACAAGGCATATCCTTGAAAACTGATTGAAAAGTACTACACAAATGTTGAGTTTTAGTAAGTGCAGTCATCAAATTTCAGTAGTAACAATTGGCAAAGAACAAATGTTCCATAACTTGTGTTTATAACAATTAAACTTAAAAAGATGCATAGTGTCTGAGTAGGGCTTTGAAATCAACAATGATTTAAAATTTAATGATGACAGTAATAATTGTCTCCTCCCACTGATGTTATAAATATAAATCTATATATATTGACAGGTTATGAATGTCAATTCATGATTTCATTCCTCAATAAATTATGAATTGAGGTACACTGCTAGTAGGTAATACACCAAAGGAGCTAATGACTACCTACAACTTCTCAGGAATTCAAGATGTCATTACCTATCTAGCTAAATACTTAGAAATATTTATTAAATAGTATTTGAAGCATAAAGTACTTAGGTATGAACTATTTTTTATACATCAATATCTCTATGCAACAGAGAGCAGTCTGGAGTTTTGCTTGTAAGTAGGTATACTATTCATTTGTTAAGATTATGTAACCATTTCACTGTGTACAAAGGTCAGGGATATTTTAATCTACATTAGAATAGTTCTTGTCTAGCAAGTTCATAATGGTTTTATACAGCTTAATACATTTTTAGGTTAGGTCAATTTGTTATCGGATGATAAAAACACAACCACATACAGAGAATGTACCTAGTTAATAACTTCTTGAAGAAAAAGGTTTGATTAAGTGTTAATCTATAGTAAGTGTAACAAAAAGTTTGTCTAGGTATCTAAAAATAATTAAAAGAAGAATGGACGTCTGCTCGTCGCGTCGAGGTATTCATTCTTTTTTTTGTTAGGTAAGTATTCGTTTTGTGGTCCTCTGACAGGTGATAGATATAGAAGTACGAATTGTTATGTACATATGCGCGTAGGGTTGTTTCTCGTTGATAGGTATTAGACAAACCTACACATATTTATTGATCATCCCTCCGTCGTACTACATAGGCGATGCATTGATCTGGGGTCACGACTCGCGCTATTCTTAACAGACAGTCTGGTTCTTAATTTTTTTTGTGATTCATGAGGTAATATCTTTGTAGTTTGAGAATCGATTTCATTAATATTTTTTTGTTAATGGTTGTAAGTAATTACTGAAGGGTGGCCGCTCATAAATTTTAAGAAAATGTTCTACATCTAGGTGTGAAAATACCTGGAAAGAATGACAGTGCTATAATTTGCCATATTGGAGCTGATCTCATAGTGGAACTTTTCAAGTAGAAGTAAATACATACATATATTCACTCACGCCTGTCTCCCCCATGGGGTAGGCAGAGGTAACTACTGCGTTTTGACGATAATAATTGGGGCAAGCCTATTGCGCGCTCATCCTGGCTCTTTTCGGAGTAAGACGGTAAAATTTTGAGTATACCTATGGACAGGAAAAGGATATTGCTTATACAGATAGATTGGGGAGTATAAGTACTTGCTCGACCAAGTCAGAGTCGCATAACTATTACTAACTAATTCGACTTTCTGGTGCCGGGAAGCCGAGTTTTTAAACAAAATTGTTCAAATTTGTATGTAAGTACATAGTATATATACAAAAGTATTTATATTACACGACTGATACAAATGCAAAACAATTAAATAGCGATAGACAGTCTTGTATTTAATTAGACGTTTTGACAGGTAGTTAGTTAGGTAGGTACATCTAGTACCTTCATTTATCATAGGCGATTATTATTATACAGAGTTTTAGCTTATCTAGTATTCAGCTAACCTCCTTGGACCCCAAATATGGCAATCTTTGCCTTTTATGCATAGATAATTCCAAAATTCTAGAAAAAAAGGTTAGGTTTTGATTATCATAAGCCGCGTGGAATGAGATCGTCTCGCTTAGTTAATGCGTAATGCCAGCTAGCTTGTCTCCGGCATCTCTCGCTCAATAAATGCAGGTATACTTGTTTCATGTTTTCATGAAAGGTACTCCTTGTCCTTAGGTGTAGGTACGCCAAATGTCGCGATGATCGGTTGAAACGACATTCGTAATCATATAATTGTAATTAGGACATACGTATTACTTGCAGTTAGAACACCACAGATGACTAATACTCATATTATTATTGTGAAATGTGAAGCTACATGAACTGGTAACCTTTGGACAGCAAAACTTGATAACCCTAAGGGGTAAGCAGAGGTATGTAAAACATTCACGTTATGTCAATAATAATTTGATCCCGCTAACTAACAGGGGCAAGCCTATTGCTGTCAGTTCAGCAATTTATGACTGTATACATACCGTCTGATAGATAACAATCCGATCCCGAACGCAAAAAAATGTGCTTGTTCTATTCTATTCCACCGGGAACAACACGGCAATATTATTTATATAGGATGCAAATTTTTCTCAATACTGCGGCACAAGTGTTTAGGTACTAAATTATGATAGTTCTATGATATTAAGTATTTTTACTGTAACATCCTTAGGTAAAACTAACATTAAACATGGCTTACATAGAAAAAAAAAATGTCTATTATTATTTTTTTGAGACCTCAGTAAAAAGTTTTTATTTCTTGAAAAATTGTATGGTTCCTAAGGTTCTTTACCGTTTGACGTTGTTTATAAGTTTTATGTACATAAATACGTATGTAATTCATTTCGTTAAACATTTAGATGTCTCTTGTAATTTAAAAATGAGTCTTCGAAGGAAAATAAAGAGCTCAACCGTACAACATCTGTTCTATGCTCAGGTAGACATTTTTTTCCTTATCGGTAAAGGCGAACGAATTCTGAACGGTATTTCAAAGGAGTTGTTTGCATTGAATTTGTAGGAACCTACTTACAAAATAGCGTTTGTCTTAAGCGTTATTGTGCAAGTTATAAAGTTATTTAGGTGAATTATTATTGGCTAGTTTAAGATGTAACTTGGCTTTTGGCTGTTGGCTTTTAAGGTGTAAGATTTTTAAATACACTCACGTCTATATGAAATAAGGGTAAACAGAGTCGTCTTAAGCGCCCACCTTTTGTCAATCATAATTTGTTGAAATGCATAATGTAATTGTTTTGTTTATAGCACCTAAGGTGTCAGGATTGTCGTTGAACTTACGTCACACAGTTTTACTTACTAGCTGTTTTGCTGTATAAGGCTGATAGGCTTATTACCCGTCTACGCCTGTTTACTTCTTTCGAATGTATGTATGAAGCCGATAAGGCTCTAAGGTATTACAAAGAACATCATACAAACCATACTTACATTCCTGCAAGGCAGCTTGGTTTGGAGTAGACTTCGCAATTGGGTAATAAAATAGAACATTCGAATTTCAAATCGCCTTTGACATAAAATTTTGCATAAGTATTAAACAAGTCTGTTTACTAATCCGATTTTCATCCTTTATCTATGGGTCCAATAATCAAATCAAAACGCATTATGCTGTTAACCTACTAATGTTAACCTAATAATACCTATATAAAATGTGATTTAACATGAAACATGGCGTCAGTCAACGTAAACCGACCGATACGCCTTACACTCGCACGAACCGGCCCTAACCGACTAAATCAAGGTATCCATTTTCTTTTGTGCTCACGAGCAAAAGCGGCCCCAGCTATAACAACACTTAACAAGACAATATCATTTTTATCTTTTACAAAATACAGCTTATTTTTGTGTGTATGTAAACCGTTGAGGATGAAAAATGTGGTTGGGTATGCGCAATTGTAAGATTAGGAATAAATTGCCGTGTTGTGTTCTGTCTATTATATTACTTATAATGTTTTAAACATCCGTTTGAATATCGAATAAGGATTAAAAAGTAATTATAAATGATACAAACCTAGAAATAGTAAGTATACACACAGTAAGGTTTTTTTGCACGTCTGCACAACAAAGCAGGTTGGTGATGTGTTCAGGATTCATGTATTTTTATGGTTCGAATCAGCTGATTCTCCTCGTGACGATGAAGACCAAGAAAAACCTATACACTCGACTCTTGAAGGTTCGTTGGGTTCCACTTTGTCCACCTAATTAATTGGTAGTTATATCTTATATTTTACGGGCGAGAAGGATATTGATGACTTACAAAGTTTTCGGAAGAAACGGGCAAAAAATTTCTAGGAGCGATTCCCGAGTAGTACAACTTTGTTTGCTTACTTCTATCCTTTGGAAGGTACCTTTGTTTTATATTTTATTTTTGTAAGTTAATTAACTAACCATTAGTACCTATCTATGAGTTGTTTACCGATACCTAAGTGTTTTGTTGCTATAGTTTTATTTTTATGAAAGTGTTGTGTCCTAATTACAGTTTAGACATACTAGACAGCTGCTGATAAGCATAATAAATAAAAAAAAATGTATTCAACTCAACGGAAGTGCCGCTCAATCCCGTCTCGACTAAACTGGCAGGCGGCAGTCTCGTACAGTCCCCAGAGTAAAAAAAGCTGTAGTTCAATGTATATTTTTTCTTTCTTTGTCCCTCAGCATTTTTACTTCGCCTGACAAGAAAGAGGATCATGTTTTTTAAGTTTACGTATGTAGGTATGTATGTATTTAATTTTCTTTGTCATGTCCTAGACCCTAGCCGACTTGCGACTGGATTGCGACGAATGAGGTTTCATTTGAATCGTGTTAATGATATGAGTGACACAGGTCATAAGATTTCTAGATAAAACTTTTTAATAAATTTCTTCTATCTTTATTATTCAACTAGGACAGCTATGTATGCAATTTTATCTTTACTATTAATAATAAAGATACAATTGCGTAAGTTCTTAATACAGGTGTGCGATACTGATCTGCTTGAGCTATTGCTTATAATCCCCATTCCATATGTATAAAGACCAAGAGGCAACGTTGGCAGTTAGTCGGGACGTAATAAAGGCCCTGAATTGGGTCTGGCATCAAAAGCGTGCGGATCTTCCTTCCTACGTTCATCCCGAGAAACTATGCAACTGGATCACCAGTTTTATCACAGACAAAAGCATCAAGGTCTTTGTTAACGGTGCATACTCCGATAGCAATGCTGGTGTGCCACAATACTCTGTGCTATCATCCACACTTTTTTTTTCTATCACTCCTGTCCACTGCCTCCAACTTTATAAGGCGCAAGTTCGAACGTACATGGTATACTATTTTCATCTCTATGCAGGAGCTTCCTAGTACCAGCTTGTCCCTCTTGACTGCGTTTAATGGAGAGCAACTAACGTCTTCGACTTACAAGATATTTCTGATGGGCTTGACACCTTAGCGTTACGTAGAGATGTAGCTTCACTATTCATTCTCCATCGGTTGAATCATGGGGAGTTTGTGAATTGTTAGGACTTATACCGGTTGCAGGTTTCTGCCATCGTCCTACGAGACAACATTTTAATCCCCATCACGTAGATGCTTGGCACTTCCCGCTGTGCTAAGCATTTTGCCTCGCACAACCAGCCTGTGAAACAAATTGTCGCCTGCGTATTTCCGGACCGATACGACTTGACTCTTAGGTTGCGGGTGTCCAGGGCGACGGCAGTCACCATCAGATGACCCGTCTGCTCGTTGGCCATCTATCCAAAAAATAATACTCCTAAAATTCACGTCTAAAGTGCCCGGTTGATGGCCACAGGCGCATACACCTCTGTCTACCCCTATCGGCGATAAAGGTGTTAGTGTATTTATGCCAATAGCTATATTATTTCTAAGCATTTAGTTCTAAAAAAATCTAAACCTATGTGTTGTTTAAAAACATTTTAAAACAACATATACAAATTTGTCATGAATGTTTGATGTCTGTTGTGATTAGCGTCTTATTACTGAGATCCTATTCAATATTGTAAGACTTCCGTGTCGTCACTCAATTATATAATATAGATTAAGGGGTATCATTTGTCTTATACATTCAAATACTCATATTTAAGTTGCAATTGCGTAATAGGGAGCAAGACTTTTGTCGTCAACCAGATACTTCGTAAGTTAAGTTAAAACGTCGGTAGTATATTGAAAAGGAGGAAAGAGTGGAATTAAAAGTATGCTGATGGATTGGAGAAAAACAGCAATAGCTCAAGTAGGTGAAGAATGTAACTTGAACCGAGCCTTTTAATTAGTCCTTTACTTAGAAGAGTTACGCTGTTCTGTAATAAATACTTATTTCAAATATTCTTTTAAATAATAATATAAAATATATGTATATACTCTTACGCCTATATGCCCGCAGGCGTAGGCAGAGGCGTAGTTTGGTGGCTCTATTTTATTTTATTGAAAATGAAATCAAATCGTATAATATAAAAGTGTGCAGTTAAAGTTCATTATTATTCGTAATGATGTTCGGGAAACTTCTAGAAGTTACATAAATATCATATTGTATTACTCAAATGCTGTACAATACGCTACACTAAATGCAGCCATTTGATTGTGCAATCCAGTCAGATCCAATTTATAATAACTCAAGAAATTTAAAGCAAGGCAACGAGCTATTACCATAGATAAAATTATGAACTTCCGAGTTCCATATTTAAAATTGGCGGCAATAACATCGCTGGTCTATTGTCCTTAGTCTATAGTCTTCCTTGTTTTTATTTTTTTGTTGACATAATGTGTAAATTGGGCGATTTTGACGGTAAAGGTACCAAGGTAAATATTACTAAGTTATTAGATACTAAATACACATTATGTAAAGAGAATACACACACATACACACGCTTATAGCAACGAAGGTGTATTCAGGGGCGTCTCATACAACCACTTTTTACCAACCATGATTAAGTTACGTAATAGACTGTATATATACTGTCTGATGGAGATCCCATTTTAGGAATACTGATTGAACTAAGCTGTAAGTATGTTTAATACAATAAAATGTGTATTATAAAAACTTTAAACACTACACTCGGCCAGTAACTAATACACTAGTAACCAGACAGACCAGATTATAGATATACAAAAGCATTAAAAATTATTTAAAATTAAACAGATGATTTGACGGAGGACCAGGTACATGTCCAACAGTGGATCACACTATGCTAAATTGGTTGATTGATTGATCACAACACAATGGGTTGTTGCGTTGTTTGTTTTGTACACTCTTGCATTTGACGCAATGGTACAAAAAAAAACGCATATATGGATTGTCTATAATTAACTTTACTTTTCTTCTATTTTCTATTTTAAACACACATAAACCTCTTCGGTGTGTGACAAGGCCTGAACTTTTTAGTTCGTTGACATTGTTTTCAATAAATCCAAATAAGAAAAAAATATAAGACATACGTCAGAGGAAGGAGATGTCTTGGAGACGAATAAAATATTGCCTATAGTAAATTTTAATTAAAATTGCTTAAGGATTACTACAGATTTATCTCAATACACTAAACTATTTCGACCTGACCTACCTCCCGCAAGCGAGTCCTAATACAATTGCTATTTTATTAAGTGTTATTTGAAAAGCTATTTAATTTACAAGCATTATTGTATCAGCTTCAGTTTTTGTCTTCTGATTAGGCCGTATATAGTAGTTTTGGCAACGCTATTTGTTATTTGCTAGGCATTGCTTTATTTCCCCTAATAGAGCTAGTTATGCTGCCAGGAATCCTGTCTATATTGCCTTGTGGAAGCGCATTTCGCGATTTATATACATACATATATATTTTTATTGCTGACTCGCAGCCAATACGCCTGCTGACAGTAGCTACATAATTAAATTCTAAAAACTAGGTAAACTTAAATAGCTGTATGATTATTCCGTTTTGAGTGGATGGAATATTTTAATATTTTAGGTTCTTTAGATTTAAACTGGTGAACCTGAACAGAAGATTTAGCTATGGTTTTACGATACTTAGTTAACCTATCCTAGGTAAATTACGTTGTACGTACAATAAATTGCCGTCTGGTTCACGTTTGAGTAGAATATGGCCATCACCCTCAAAGGTCACAGCTCAAAGGTGGACAGCGCACTCACGACTCCTGAGTTGCAGGTGTCTATGGATGGCGTTTGTCACTTACCATCAGGTGACCCGTCTGTTCGTCTGGCCCCCTATAGTATATAAAAAAAAAAATATGCATGGTTGACGGCGTTTGGTGTGCGTTACGTTAGTGGGACAAAATTCTAATTGGTAAAATTATATATTAAGGATATAGACGTATGTTTAAAAATTTTGCTGTGAAATAGGAAAAATATTTTTCAAAATGATTCAAAAAATTAGATCGTGCAACAAAAAAAAACTTCATCTCCTTGGTATTAGCATAGTCAATCGGTTCCACTAAAACATCTTGATTATTTTGTCCGTGTGCAATAACCGAGCTAATTTTAACTGAACGATATCACGCACAATCCTACATTATCTGTTCATTAAAGGTAGGTAATTTATCTGACACGTTTTCTCTTATCTCAGCTCCGTCTGTAAATTTATGAAATTTGTACAAAAATTCCACAACTCCAAATATTACCTAGCGCCATGTTTTAAAAATCTTAAACATGTAAACTCTTAAACATGTATTATTATTTCCATTTTGGATGTGTGTAAAAGGGTGACTGACAGCTTCTTTTGACAATTTAAAAATAATTGTAATTGTTTAAACTGAAACAAATGAATTTGAACATGAATAGAAGTAAGTTAAAAAAAAATTGATTTACAAGATTTGTTTATCAATCAATTAGCCTACTCTAGCCTACAGCTTGACATAAGCCTCCCCAATGCGCACTATAGTACCCGGTTCTCCGCCTTATGCAACCAGTCGATTCCAGCCGCCACCTGCAGGACATTAGCCCAACTGGCTGGAGGTCGTCCTGCGTCGCTTATTAAATACGCTCATATTTGTTAACGTTCTCAGTAACCATTAGACTAGACTGTACATTAGACTAGACTGTACATTACACTATAAATATAGAAATACTTTAAGATAGTACACGAGGTATCAAGTCATGCAGATAGATCGATAATAACGAGGTCTTGACCTAACGAGGGAGGAGGGACTACTGAGAGTAAACATTATGCAATGTCTTAGCTATTTTCACTGCGCAATATGTTATATAAAAACTGTTATCAGGAATAAAAGCGTGGGTGTATAGAGGCTTTTTTTTTCGTTTTTTGAAGTGAAAACTTCTTTAGGTGCGTTGAGCACATTTTGGGCGAACATAAATCATGGAACTCGCGTCATCGTCAACGAACGCGTACCATGAGCTATATGTATACTGTGTATATATGTGTACTTTTAGGTGAACAAAAAGCGTGACATAACGTCATCGTCACCGCACGCTTCCAATAAGCTATGGTATAATCTAATAGCTAGACGATACAATTCACAAGTTACTTAGTTTTCACTTCTATAGGCAGTCCCCAATGACTGCACGTATTTTTTTTTGTAGCTTATAACCCAACCAAATCCAACATTTTAACGACTATAATTTGGTCTACATATAGGCAAGCCTATTGGCACTTTCGAAATTAAATATGGCAAATTTGGAAGTATTTGATAGGCGAGAGCAAATAAGATTTCCGAACCGATACGACCTTCAAACCTTCAAGAAAAGAGCGTACTCCTACCTAAAAGGCCGACAACGCACTTGTGACTCTTGAGTTGCGGGTGTCCATGGGCGGCGGTAGTCACTTACCATCAGGTGACCCGTCTGTTCGTTTGCCACCTATCGGAAAAAAAAAAGATTTTTATGTTTTGGAAGGAAAGTGATAGTAGATGTGTAGTGTCTGCAATAGCTCGAGCAAGGCAGAGTCCTGAATACCTGTAACTCGAACTGTCTGGTGCGGGAAAGTGAAACCTTTAATATATTCTGAGTTTACACTGTTCACCAGCAGAAGTAGAAAAATACGTCAATACAGTAACTGCTGCTGGTTAACCTGTATGCTGTTTAGCTTGGTTTAATGTTTTTAGGAGATTTGCTTTCCTAACTGGGACCTGCCGTAATGAACTAAACGATTAATAAATTAGTGATTGTAAATTGATTTCGTTTTATTAGTGGGAGTATGAGAGAAAGCGTGTGACTTAGACACGAATACGATCAGCTTATTAGTAGTGTCAAAGAAAAGGTATTTTATTTTATTTAAGACTAAATGCTCTTTTTTGGAACCCTCTGTACGCCATAGGTGGGTGTCCTTGCTCAGCCAGCGGTTAAGTCTGTGCATTTAGTCAGTTTGAGTCTGACATACTACTTCACCGTTAGGCCAAAGTCGGGTTACTAAACGGGAAAGAGGTAAGAAATAAACTTACATTTTGACGTGACAACGTCTTATAATTCGATGGAGCCGGCTGCACGCACGAAAAAACATGACTCATGCGGCGTTACCTCGCTCTGAGGCGTTCAATTTAAGGCTTAAAGTGCAAGCGAGAGCGCGGAACGAGCGACAAAGAGGCACAATCGGCCTCCGCGTTCGTCAGCGTTACTTTGTCACGTTCAACTATCGTCAGTAAACCGACTCACAGACAACTGAGTTTTTTACTCAAACAATATCTTATAAGAAAAGCGTATTATAATGTTATTGGATATTTTAATGACAAACCATAATCTATGACAGCCTGTGATATGAGAAAGAGGTTTTATAAATTTTGACATAATATCAGTAATTCATTTTAAATAGCAAATAATAATTATTTGACATTTCTCTGATGCTTATTTTATGCTCGGCCTTTCTTTACGTTATTTTGACATTCAGATATAATTATGTTCTCTAAATGTTTTCAAAATAAATAGTTTGAATCGGAGAACTGTAAAAATCGTTGCATTCTGAATGGCTGAATGTAGAAGAAGTAAATATTATGTAATACCAATGTACCTTGTCTTTTTACAGAAAAAAAAAAAAAAAAAACAATGTACCCTCCCTGCCTACTATGTAGGAAAAGACTACTCCCGTACTAGGATTAATTCCTGTGTCGCGGGGGACTTAACAAATTTCAACATTCAAACAATGGACACAAAGAACACCCAGACTCAGAACAACAATTTGAGGATTACACAAAGTGTTGTCCCGCGCGGGGATCGAACCCACAACACTCGGCGGGGCAGTGTAGTGGCGAGGTGACCACTTAAACCGCTACGCCATTCGTGCAGAAAAATCGCAATAAATTATTACATTGTTGTTCAAAAAAAATGCGTGAAAAATTTAAAAACGATCAATCTCGATCCTTCATTTGATATTATTACAATACAGTAAAAGAATAAAATATCAATTATTTATTATTTTATTGTATTGTAATAACATCAAATGAAGGATCAAGATTGATCGTTTTTAAACTTTCCTATCATTCTTCAAAATCTATATGTACGCGCGTTAGATAA
Source organism: Tyria jacobaeae (assembly GCA_947561695.1). Taxonomy (NCBI): domain Eukaryota; kingdom Metazoa; phylum Arthropoda; class Insecta; order Lepidoptera; family Erebidae; genus Tyria; species Tyria jacobaeae. Next base: position 5,520,676 of record OX387237.1, on the reverse strand, counting down.
TAGTATTTAAAGACGTACGCATTATTTTTATCACTAGGGCTGCTGTAAATGTTCCAGCAGCTGAACTTTTATAAAATTGACATTGGTTCTAAATAGAATGACTGACGTATGTGTAAATGTAAATGTCACTTTTAAATATTCGTGCCAAAAATATTTATGATTTTGTTTTTTTTTTAATTATGTATATACATATTTAATTAAATAAATGTGTATAATTAAATGTTATTTTGAGTACATTTTTATGTTTAAAAAAACTGTCTTATAATACGACAAGCATTATAATGTATGTATGATATTCATATCTTCTTTTAACCCCTTTTTGACTATATATATTTATTGACTATTTGATTTCTTTTGTTGCATATGGTCGTATTTAATAAATAAATACATAAAAGGTTTCTAGAAATCTAGACAATTCTTTTGCACTCAACCGTAGTAACGTAGTCATGAACTCGCGACAAAAATTACGTAATGCCAACCTAACAATAAAATATTATCACTCAATCTTTTCAAGGTGAAATTATGATAACGTGTGATATTTTACGAGGTAATAATAACGCGTAGCCAGGTATATTATTATCTATGTAATTGAAGAGTATATTTGATATATGACCTAGATACAAGTTCCGCAGTGCGACAAGCATTTGGCAGACTATCTTTGGATTGATTCTTTTTACGTAACAACAGGAAAATTTTATTATACATGGCAAGTTGAGAGCTTTGGCCGCGAGAAGGAGGATGCTGGTGCGACCACTTTGTAAGGTTGCATTTAAAAAAAAACTTTACAAAGCGTAGTTATCAATAAAATTCAACAGATTTTTTTTTGTGTATGTCATATGATATCTTCGCTATTTATAATAAGATTGAAGAACTGGTTGTACTCCATATCTTGTGTTGGAAAATATCACATATGTAAGAGTAGCAAATTAAGGGATGTCGGTTCTATAATTTTTTAAAGTTAATTATTTTATAACTACATATTACTAATAACAACTTACCCAATGCAAATATACACAGTATTCGTGAATACAAATGTTTGCTGTAACCGGAATCAAACCTGCTAAAGTCAAATACTCTACTGCCGTGCGTAGGCGCCGTGCCATAAATTGAACTAATCAATAGTATTATTTATTGAGTGATTGAGTATTTAATTGTTAACAAAATAATTCACTTTAAAAAAGTAGACAACACTTCAATGCGTCTACCATACCATAAAATTTAAGACTTATATGGTTTTCTCATGGATGCCATTGTCAGAACTAGACCAAATTGAAATGGGACCAAACGGGAAGCACCCAAGCAGAAAGTTCTGTGGTAACAAACATAAAAAAAAAGATAAAAAAAAAACAGTAGAATTGAGAAACTAATCCTTTTTTAAGTCGGTGGAAAATAAAAATGAGACATGAGTCACACATCAAGAGTTGCTTAAGCGAAAAAATAGTTTTTTTTTATATTATAGGGACAAACGAACAAACGGGTCACCTGATGGTGACAACCGCCATCCATTGACACTTGCAACTCGAGAGTCGTAAGTGCGCTGCCTGCCTTTGAGGGTAATAAGAGATGAGGGGAGGGGAAAGAAGAGAGGGGGATTAGGAGATGAGAAAAGGGGAGAGGGAGAGTTGGAAACCTCACTAATTTCGGGGAAATGCAACGTAAGCGTTTCTTCACAACCGGTTTTCTTAAAGGCCGTGGTATTGCACCGGTCGAGCCGGCCCATTCGTGCCTAAGCATGGCTCTATCACTGTCAAATATAATAGTTGGACTATCTCGGGAATCGATTCTTGAGATTTTGCAGATATGAGTAATAAATCAATACAACAAACTTAATATTCCAACCACAAATTTAGTTTGTAATCCGTAAAAGCGTATTATAACGACTTTCAGAATTTTCTAGGTCCTTTTTCTATGGTCCTGTTACGTCAGAAACACACGGGCGAAGTGATGCAAAGCTATCGATTCAGTTTTGACGTCATTGACCTTACTTGACCTACATCCACGTTTAGTTATTGCATATCGATACTTCTTTTCAAAAATATTATTGCAGGAAAGTAGCGGTGTAAAGAGTATGGTTTGAGGTAGACTAGAGAAGTTGATAAGGAGATTATACTTTAGTTCTTGTCCAGAAACAGGAGATCCTTCATAACATGGCTTTCAGAAAGTCACGTGCGTGTAGTTCTCGGTGGAGTAGAATAGGATGTCCCATCTTTTCAAGTAGGATACATTTCGACTAGGGGATCAAGTTTTATCGATCAGACAGTATATTATACAGTGCCCGGAAGACGGTAATAGGCTTGGCTTACGTAATTGGGACTAAACTATAGTTGGCGAAATATGAACGAACGTAAGGGTAAAGAGGAAATGAGGAATTGGCCATCCAGTAATCTCACTCAGTCACCAAGCATTGTTTCGCTACCGGTTTTCTGTGCGAGTTAATACACATGTTGATTATAAGTATACATGTATTTATTACGTTACGAATAGATTATATTCTTACACAGCTCGTGATTGTACGAAACCATGGAAAGTAATATTGGCTTAACCGCTAATTGTATATCTTAATATATACTTGATTATTTTATAAATATTCAACAGATAAGTTATAGCCATTTTCATATATATCAAAAACATATACATATTAGCTCCATCTAGCGACAGAAAACTTAACTACGTAGTTATTGCTTATCGTGCATCGCAAACAAGGTTTCTACGTCCGATTAGCAGCAGATACCTCCCATTCAAGAGTTGTAAGTGAAGATAATAAGGAGTAACAGGGGGATAATAAGGAGTCTCCGTGGATGAGGCGAGGCGTAGGAGGTAAGTGTTTGGGTCTCCGGTGTTATTTTAATGTAGCTTTTATTCTTAAATTTGCTGGAAGCATCTTTATTTCTTTTCTTCAATAACAAAGTACACTTTTATCATGAATACTTTTATTTCTTATTTTCACAATATCACATTTACATTTCTACCATATCGTCCATTTTTCATTTTTTTTCAAAGACCATACATTTCCACAGACTAACAATAATGTTGCCATAGATACTTTGTTATTTTTGTTTATCGCATTTCTTAACACCCTCTCTTGCGATTAACAAAAATCTAATAAATATTTAACTTTAAACGAAACTCTTTAAACTTAATTTGGCCAAGAGCCTTAGTTAACATATCTGCAATATTATTACTACTTTCAATTTTGACAATATCAATTTTACCATCTACAACTAAGTCATGTACAAAATGAAGTGCCACATCAATGTGTTTTGATCGCTTTGTGAAATTACCATTCTTGGCTAACGCAAGTGCTCCGCTATTATCTTCAAAAATTTTTATATTACAGAGATACTCTTCATTAACTCTCAAATCAGACAAAATTCCTTTTATAAATAAAACTTCTTCAGCTGCATCTGCTAACATTGATCTTAATGTACTCATTTTTGCAACAGGAGCATAAATACCTTCAAGTTCCTCTTGTTGTTCGAAACCTCGCGCAACTAAACGTGCCTTGTGACGGTTTCCACTCTTCAATGTATACAACCACTTTACACTAATAACTTCCTTATCCTCTGGTCTTTCAACTAGCTCCCATGTATCTGTATCATTCAATGCATCAAATTCCTTTTTCATGGCTTTCCTCCAATCTTCACATTCCTCACTCATAACTGCTTCTTCATATGTTTCTGGAGTACAAGCTTTCACATAATTCGCATACAATACATAATCATCAAACTTACTTGGAACTCTCCTCTCACGTCTAGGCTTTCTCTCTTTCGTCGTTTCATCATTTACACCTGTCATAGATTCATCATTACTCACTTCTTCATCCTTCTTACTATTTTCATTTATTCTTTCATCATTTTTTTCATTTATTCTTTCTTTATAATTCTCATTTTTCCTTTCATCATTCTCTTCACTTACTATCACATAACCTGTTCCTGGTTCAACAACTTTTACATTTCTGGCTAAAACAATCTTACCATCAATCAGCACACGATAACCTAACTCAAAATATCCAACTAACTTTCCTTTCACTGCTTTATCATCTTGAGTAGTTCTCTTAACATCTGGTACTCTTACAAAAACATTACTTCCATACATCTTCAAATTATTTACAGTTGGTTTCTTACCCATAAAAATCTCATATGGAGTCTTCCTCTCAAGTGTAGAACTATTCAATACTCGATTACCTATATAACAAGCTGCATACACAAGTTCAGGCCAATACTTCTTTTCTAAATTAGACTCTTTTCTCAAACACCTAACTCTGTCCATAATTGTACGATTATATCGCTCCGCTACTCCATTCAACTCATGGTTGTAGGCTGTACATGGTAATATCTTAAATCCTTTCACCTTAGAAAACTCATAAAAGTGATTATTCAAATATTCAGTACCATTATCACATCTTAATTGTTGCATGGGTCGATCAGTTAAATTGTTAATAAAGTTATAATATTCCAAAAATTTATCGAATACTTCTGACTTATTTTTCAAACAATACACACGAGCAGCACGAGAATAATCATCTATGAAACTTACAAAATATTTTTCCCCATTATAACTTTCAACATCCAAAAATTTTACATCAGTGTAAACTATTTGACCACAGTATTTAGCTCGGGTTCGATTATTTTGATACTTTAAATTAGACAATTTTGACTCAATACAAATTTCACAATCCATATAAACTTTTTCAACTGAATTTGGCAAACCTTCTAAATAATTATCTTTGCACATAATATTTAAATCTTTAAAATTTACATGTCCCAAAATTCTATGCAAACGTTCTTTTTCTAACATATTATTTCTAACATAATTCGCTGAAATTACAAAACTTATTTCTCCTTTCAAAGGATACAACTTGTTTTTCTCTTTAATTAAAATCATTAAATCATTGCCACTGAATATTTCACAATAACCTTTTGAAAAAACAACACTTTTATTACTTTTTGTTATGGCAGATACACTTAAAAGATTTTTTCTTAATTCAGGCACATAGAATACATTTTCAATCCTAATTGTGCGCTCACCAGTTTCAGAATAAAATTTACACATAATATTACCAACTTTTGTTGCTATAATTACTGTATTATCACCTAGTTTTACATTAGCGGGTGTTGACAGATTAACATACTCATAAAAATATTCATCTGATGTTACTACATGGTCAGTACATCCACTATCTAAGAGCCATTCAATACATTTCTTTTCACTTTTAGTTGTTTCACAAGAGTTACAATTATTAATGCAAATAGAAAATGAATCAAGATTTTGAGAATTATTACATATTTCAGTATTAGCAGTAAAACTTCTATTATTTCTATAAAAATTACCTCTATTATGATTTGATCCACGATAACCTCTGTTGCCATTACCACGGTATGTTCCTTGCCAGTTTCCTCTGAAGTTACCACCAGAATTTCGAGAATAATTTCCATATTGATTACCATTGAAATTAGAGTGACAATCTTTTTGCAAATGTCCTGGTTTATTACATCGATAACACAAAAATTCCCTCTCTGGTTTCCTTGGGTTTCTAACACCAACTTGTGCTTTTAATGCCTGATGTTTACTGGTTCCTGCTGGAGATGTTTGAACCGATTCTGTGAACGTACCAAGCTGCTTTCTTTCTATCAATTTCTGTCGAATATAGTCAACAGTTCTCTCTTTTTCGGGTAATATATCAATAGTTTCAATAATATGACGACAACTATCAGGTAAACACATCATTAAATAACTTAATTTTCTTCTTCTACTGGTGTCACCACCAGCATGATGCAATTCAATAACTTTTCTTTCAAATTTTTCAAAGAATTGTTCAGGATCTTCACCATCTGCATATTTCAGTCCGCTTAACTGTTTTTCAATTAATAACTGCTTAGACTCAGATTTACACAAGTACAATTTATCTAATTTTTCAATTACTTGTATTGGTGTGTCGCAATTTACCATTTTATCCGGTTTAACGGCTAATGACAGAAAGTACATAGCCTTATTACTTTTCTGCTTCCAGTCTTCTTCCTTGACATTTTCTGGCCGGTCTGCATGCTCGATAACATCGGAGCAATTCTTATACTTCATCAAATACATAAACTGCAACCGCCATTCATCATAATTTACCGAGCCATCAAACTTTGGCACAGGTACAAAGCTTTCGTTGGACATCGTGTATTTAAACTTTATCAAATTTACAAATGACACAACCACTGTTCTGCTACCATCTTAAATTTGCTGGAAGCATCTTTATTTCTTTTCTTCAATAACAAAGTACACTTTTATCATGAATACTTTTATTTCTTATTTTCACAATATCACATTTACATTTCTACCATATCGTCCATTTTTCATTTTTTTTCAAAGACCATACATTTCCACAGACTAACAATAATGTTGCCATAGATACTTTGTTATTTTTGTTTATCGCATTTCTTAACATTTATTTTCAAAGTTAAATATATATTGGATCATTCTAGCCATTCCAATATTTATTTTACGACTATTTGTAAAAACTTTAAATTAGCATTCACATATGTTTTTTTATGCATATATGTATGTTATATAATAATTTAACTATAATGTTTGACAAATAAAATTATAAAAAAAAAAAACAAAAATAAACGACTACGATGATGCTTTAGCCTTTTTGCGTTGCAACTAAAAAAACTGTTGCGGTGCTTTCTTAATATTTCTTTTTTAAATAGAATTATACTGTATACATATATATATAATTATAATGAGCTATGTGTAGCAGCCAAAATGAGAGGGGACATGGCGGGGCCAGAAAGCAGTGAACGAAGCTGGGGGACGCTGCAGCGCCGCGGCCGGCAAAGCAGAGATTACAAGTTAAGAAAAAAAAACATATTATTAAGGATATTTTTTTTAACAAAGAAAAGTAAGAACATAAATGAATATTTCCACTATTTAATGAACTTAATAACGTAGTAATTAATGATAAAAATAATGATATATTATTTCCCTGCTTCCCGCAGCTACATAGCAAAATGTCACACTTGATCGCAAGTCCGACGCCGCAGCTATCACGCTACCTTCGCTTGTATTATTTAAGTCATAGAATAGAAACAAAAATAAGTTGTTTAGTTATTTATTTAAGAGTGCTTGTTGTCTTTTTTCTAACATAATTCGACCTTATTGTATTCAATTTTCAACCTGTAATGACAATGTGTCTTAAAAATAAAATAAAATAAAAACAATATTGTAATTTAGATTCCCGCCCTTTTTAGGTTGAGTACCTAACGATAAATATCATCTATTCACTCACTTTTCCCTACGATTTAAAAAAAAGAATCTGAATATAATGACAACAACAGAAAAGAATCATACAATTTGGAGTACTTATTTAAAGGGCTGGCTCTTCCTGGCACTAGCCAGTTTGAGTTATAGGTTTGGTTTTGTTCGCACTATTACACGAAGGTATATTGTATGAACAAGTTTATTACAACAATTCTTTACGAAAACGTAAAATGCACTGTTACAGTCTTTTCGATTCTAAAGCTTTTTAAAAAGTAAAAAAATCTTTTGGCGGCGAACCAAACCGAAGAGCCCCGAGTGCTCCCGAGTGATCGCCTTACGACATAAAATAACGCGTACAATACATATTGTTATTGTAGAGGTAATACACTACTAAAATATTATTTGTAGTAGATAGATCTTCTAGATCTACATTTCGTTAAAAGTATATAGTTGTGTGTGACAATATTGTTGAATGACATAGTTACAATACATATCAATATCTAAATTACTTTAGAAACACAATATGAGTACACTATACAATGATAACATATTAGAGACTCCTTATTAAATTTAATATGTAAGTTTATATAATATTGCCATACCTGCTAGGGTAGGCGTTATCTACAGATGCAAGTTAAATAGTAATTATAATAAATACAAAGTTAAATAAGGTTGACACTACAACCTAGTCATGTTGTTATACTCGTTAATCATTTGCTTTCTCTTTCTGTCAGAGAAGATAGAAAGAGCAGGCCATGGATTAATGAATTCTTATTTAATATACTCCGAATTTTCCTGCTTATGCCTAAAGTGCACTGATGACATTAATAGGCTTGCTATTAAGTTATAAAATGTACAAAATATGTACGTTAATTATGCCTCTGACAACCCTTTCCGTGATACAGGTGTGAGTAAATTGATAAACAGATGAGTGAACAGATGTAATTTGGTGCAGTTAGTAAGTTATTGCGCGTACATACATTTTGAAGATTCATTTTTATTTATATACCTATTTGTTCAGTCTTTAAAATTTGATTATTGTAATAATGTTTGTGGTAGATTAAGGGCTATTTTTCTTGTTGCTCAGCGCTGTAGAATTAGACTGTAAAGGCAGTGGGTGGGTATAAATTAATTAGATATACAGAATAAAATATCATCTACATAATATATGGATCTCCGCAGGGACATGCGTGTAATCGCTTCTTCCTACTTCTTTCACTCGTGCTTTTGTTCTACTCCAAAACGAATGAATGGCCATGATATCTTGAACATAAGATCAGACAGTGACCTACATTCTACTTAATATAAAAGTAGGTATGTTAATTTAGTTCCTGGATTCTGTTTAGATCAGGAAATTCAGGAAATTGGCGGACAAAAGCGGTTTAAAATACTAACTGATTCCACTGAATCTGGCAACATACATAGACCGAATCTCCAAAATAATAACACCTTTAAAAAAACTAAAAAATAATAATTTTAAACTAAAATTACCAAGGACGCAATCTATTCAGCCACTGGCATGCACTTGCCCGGTGTCAAGTACAGATCACGAGTCGTTACATAAGAAAGGACAAGTCCAATTGTGTCCCGTATTAGCGCTTGCGCCGACTTGGAACACCGCCAACTATTCTACGCACACGTCATAAGTGGCGCAAGGTCATTACACGGGTCAAACTCGAAAAATATAAGAGAAAACTTATGTAATTCAAAACAAAAAATGTCTATGATTAAAAACGCGATAAAACTGAACACTCAAGTCTTTTGCCTACTAAACCAATGATCAAGAAATACACTCTTTACCTGGCGTACAGAAAAAAGCTTGCATTACATTTCATCCAGAAACAAGTAAATTGTTAAAAATATATAACCCTTATGAATTAATTTCCTCCCTGTTGTTCCGCTGACGTTAGCTAAAAATGTATGCATGTACTCTACGTCACTCCTACTATTCAAACAATTCAATGCCACCTCACATGTCGAAATCCATCAAGCCGTGTAAGAACTAGGGCAGCGACAATGAAACATCATACAAAACATATATACACTCGAAAAACATAACCGTCCTATATATATATTGCTCAGTAGGTTAAACTGAAACTTCTGCTCTCGATACAAGCAATATTTAAAGTGTACAAAAGTGTTTTCCTTCTTTGTTTATTTGTTACTACTTAATTTAACATTTTGCACGTCTACACATTGCTAGGAAACGGGAATAGTGTGTCTTGTCACAAAAAAAAACAATATTTCTGAATTGATTGTCAAAATTTATACAATAGCTTGTTTTTACATACACACATACATAGAGTCACGCCTATATCCCCGAAGAGACAGACACAGGCGTCTCCGATGACTTAGTCCTTTTAACGACACCCACGAGAAGTAATGCAACAGCCCTATTCTACTCCACTGAGAACCACATGACTATTAGTAATATAAATTTGATATCGTCGACTGGAAGCCTTGAAAGAGCCCTGACCGATGTTCGATCCAATTGGCGAACAGAACTACTAAACAAAATAGATAAAGTGAGTTTCCCGTCTTGCCAAAAACCACGCAGTTAAATGGTATAAGTAGGTACGTTTTATTAACAATTATTTATATTAACAATTATTAATATGATTGAATTAATTAGTTGTCTTTTAACAATTATTTTATTTTTAACAATTATTAATATGATTGAATTAATAATATGATTGAATTAATTAGTTGTCTGTGGTCTGACTGACTCGGTTAACAAACCGAATTCAAAAGGAGATTCTCAATTAGTTCGTTATCAGTATGGAAGAAAAACCGTCTCATATGGTCGACATGTTGAGAAAGTGTCCTGCGGTAAACTGTAAACAACTGTTCCAAAACCCTCCAGAATGGCGCTAGTGTAGATAAAGGACTTAGTATAAATATTGAAGTTGTAGACTAATTGAAATATTCGAAGGAAAAAATATATGTATGTATCTATTGCGACTAGAGTTGTGACAGTCAAAGAATAGAGTAATATAGGTGATAGTTTATTATTGAAAACTTCAATACTGCGTATTCCGACACAATTTTGTAAGTTTTAGTCGTATATATTTAAGTATTTCATCTAAGTATTTTGTCAACACTGGCAGTTTAGAATTAGCTAACTTTCGTTGGCTGGAAAAAATAACAATTTAGTAAATATACCCTAAAATAATTGTTTTGAGAAACTTTAAAAAGTCTGTTTATTTATTTTCTATTTCTTAATCCTACTGTACTGACTGGGAAACAAAAACTAATTAAGTACAATAATTTATATTATTAATTTTGAATCTCATAGATATCTAACAATTAAACAAGTCTTCATTTGAAGCGCATATTTAAAAAAAAACTATCGAATCAGTTGCGAACATCCTGCTTTTGAATTTATTAAAAAAGAGGTGCGTTGGTAATGGTAAATATATATTTTTTTAATTTGAGTAGGTGTGATAATATAAAATAATAAAATTCACTTCCTACATTAAAACGTTTAATATCATACACGTGTATAGAATGTAGTTAGTAGCCAAGTATGAGTTTACATTCACTAAATAATATGAATACACATTCTTGATTACAATAAGCTTGCCTGCTAAATGGTATAAATAAACACAACATAATCTCACGCCTGCATCCACGAAGGAGTAAGTAGAGGCGTATTAAAAGCCTACATTTTGCCGTCTATGATAGCAATCGACCTAGCACTTAAGAGTTCAAAGGTAATTTGGACATTTAAAGACATCAATTATATTCAAGTTTATGAAATAAAATTTATGTAATAAATTGGTTGAGTTAGTTAGTTAATAAGATGAATGTCTTAGAGGCGTCCGTATCTTAATAAGGCTTTTCTCGGAACCCTCTTATTTGAAGCGTGTGGTTGTAGACGGTTCAGGTTCAACGGAGAAGTGTAGGTCCATGAACTTCGGCAAGTTTAATTTGAACTTTTCAATAGGTTTCAATATAAGTCAATAGCACTTGGAAACAAATATTTATAATCTCTAAAAGCATTTCCCACAGATGACGTTACTTGACTCAAAGTTTGTACCCGTATTAGAGTACGGCTGCTCTCTAAATCGATAAAACTGGTCTTAAAATAACATTATTGTGGTATGTTCTATGTTTACGACAAAAACAGGCCGTAACCTTAATACCCGCGGCTTTGTAACGTTAAGAATAGGGCTGCCAACTGCCAACTGATCGACATTCAAGGCCCTTTTAATTTAGACCGAAATGCTAATAATGCTTACCTCTTCACAAATGCCCACTTTTTGCCAATGATAATTTATTCCCGACCATGTATTAGGGGGCAAGATTTTTGCCGTCAACTGGGCACTGTATAGACTGTATACATACTATCGGATAGATAATAATCAACACACTTAGTCACCTTTCACGATATCAACGGTATATGGATACGGTATTCAAAAATATGTTCATATTTTCATACGTAATTGATTTTGTTTCTGTTTTAAAAAAAACCTCAGCACTGATTCTTATGTAGATCATACAAAGTTTTGTCCCACGTAGGAATCTAGCACGCGTGCACTAACTCAGCAGTCAGCATCCCTAATCACTAGATCAACAGGCCAGTCTTGTTGGACCAGAAATCCTGACAGCCCTATGTATTGACGACAGTATCAGAAATTATTTGTACCCTTATGTAATGGCGGAACTACGCCATGGGTTAGTCTTTTATGATATAGGTGGGCAGACGCACAGATGGCTCACCTGATAGTAAGTGACAACTTCCGCCCATGGACACCTTTCAAGAGTCGTAAGTGCTCCGGAGTTGAGGGAAAGGGAGAGACGAAAGGGCGATGAGGAGAGTGGAAAGAGCATTGTTGGCTACCAGTTTTCTGTGACGTCGTGGTGGTCGTGGACGTTGCTATGGGTGAACCGACCCATTCGTGCCTAAGCATGGCTCTCCTACGGTAAAAAGTTTGTCAATTTCTCTTTTAATTTCTAATAATGCGCGTGCTGTGGTGTGGGTCTGAGAACTTCTAGACCTTGGCCGCCTGAGTGGAGTGAAATCATTTTGTCACACATGACCTACATATAACTATCTTTAACCGTCTTCAAAAAGGAGTAGGTTCTTAGTTCCATTCATTTTTTATAAGCATCTTACGCAATACTTTTGTTATTTATAATATTTTCGATTATCGATTTCAGTGGGAAATTCTTATTTAATTGAAATAGAGGTGACTCAACGATGGTCCGTTTTAAAGAAATATCAATAATTGAAATTCAAAGAAAATTTATATAGGTACATAAATATAACAAATTGTTACAATATGTGTACATTATAGATACTTTTTGACCATGGAGGGTCTTATATAGGGATATAAGCGCATTTAAGTCGATTATGTGCAGGCATACTATTTTGTATATTATGTGTTTATTATTTTATTCTCAATATTTTTCATGTCCTTAATTATGCAATGGGAAGTAAAAATGAGTATTGGAAGTTGGAACAGTTGTACAGTTGGCAGTGTTGCGACAATCAATATTAACCTTGCTTCTGTCAATGTCATGCTGGTACCTCATTACGGATCAATCACGGGGAGAAATATTTGAATGACATATTATTTCGTACATTTATTATATAAACTATATTTAATTATATGTATTATGTACTTCGTACGCGTGGAATTTAGAATTAATCATCTACGGTAAAATGTAGCCTAAATTTTTAAGTTGAACCTCCAGCAATACACCTGTGAAAACTGCATTCAATGCAATATTTTTGCGTGTACAAATATACAGACAGGTAGTCAAAAATTCCAAATGTTTCGTTTTCTGGTGCTCTAATTAAGATAGACATCAGATAGTTATAATTTTATTCCATGTCCAACCTAATTGTAGGAAATGTTTTGACACCCTAATTTAAACGGGAGAACTACAAACGCTTTTTTTGTAATGGCAATGGTGAAAACTTTTTTACCGTAGATGATTAATTCTTCTCTTCCAATTGGTCCCACCTTCTCCCTTCCCCTACAGGACTACACGTGCTGGCCTGAGGAGTCACCGTTTGTGCGTCGAAAATATACGTACCCGAACTAAACGGTTTGGCTCTTCTTTCTTGTGCCGATCGGTAAAAGCCTGAAATTCTCTACGAGCGCACGTGTTTCCTTCCCACTTTGATCCCGGGTCTTTTAAGCGGAGCGTGAAAAAGCATCTCACCAGGCCGCCATAGTGTGGGTCACCATGCTGCATTGACTAGACATGCAATGAGGATGGTGACCACCACTCTTTGACTCCACCTATTGCTTTCCATCAGGCAAAGTGGAGTCACTATGGTAGGCTAACATAAAAAAAAAAAAAAAAAATGACAAAGTCCAAATGACAAAAAGTTCGTGACAAGTCTGGAAACATACCGTGTAGCCTAAATGTCTTGAAATACTCTAATCTAGAAGGCAGTTTGTAAATTACGAAAATTTCCACTTTTTCACATCTACGTGCGAAGTGCCTTTGCCAATTATTCATTGCGTTATATACCCTTTTTTTATACACAATAAGGTTTTTTATTTATGAAATCTTTATTTTCAGTAATTTTTGACCTAACATTCATCGTCTCAGTCTCAAGACCCTGTCGTCAGTACTGAAGCGGGCGTCACACGCCTTACTAAAATACATTTGATGGGTACCGCTAAATGTATAAGATGAAACAGTCCGAGTCATCTAACTAAAGTAGCTTGTGTTTTAAAAGCATGGTAATTGTGTTTAGCAGTGCATTCTCTTTCTTTTCTTTATAATATAGGGTGACAGACGGTTCACCTGATTCTAAGTGACAACCTTCGTCCATGGACACCTGCAACTCGAAAGTCGTAATTGTCGGGGCAAAAGCCGGCACCGCACATGTGACTCTTGAGTTGCAGGTGTCGATGGGGGCCGGTAGCCACTAACCATCAGGTGACCAGTCTGCTCGTTTGCCCCCTATCGCATAAACAAAAAAAGAGAGGGGGTGGTTGGGCTTCCGGAAACCTTACTAATTTCACTATTTATGTTTCATCTTGTTCATTAATTAAATGAAAGACTTTTAAACTGATATAACTTTAATATCTACAATATATTAGAGAATTTATACATACAGGTTTTAGACTGAACAATATTTACTGGAATGATAAATTTATTTAAATAAAACAATGCAGATGCTTTATCCAGAATGTGTGTGATGAACTCATAGTTACCATAGACTAAGTTTTTCTATAGAATCAATTTTTTTTTAAACTTGTGTCAAAAGAGTTTAAATGCTTACATTTTTAAATGATTGCAGGTAATAATAACTTATTTGATTATTTATTCAAAAACACTGTTAGGTCATTCTGATTGTTAGTACCTCAAAAATACCTATTTTTATTCATTTGATTTGTATTCAATACACAGAAAGTTCTTCTTAAATAAATGGATTTAACATTAAATATCATTTTTAATACACTGTCACCAACAGCAATTACTTAATTTTATTGCCCTGAAACAAGAGAAAATCAAATTATGCATGTGATAAAAAAAAAAAAATTCAAACAAGTAGATCAGTCCTCATCATGATAAAAATGAATTTAAATTTAAGCAAATTAAACAGTAATTCGTATGGTAATGTAATTAAAAGAATTATTTGTTAACTCATAACAGCTAAGCGGTTGTACCTACCATCCACCATCAGTTTAGTAACATGAAACTCAATTTCTTAATAGCTTTAGAATATCATAAAAACATTGTTATTCTTTATAAAATTTGAAGGCACGGGAAGCCTTTAAATTTTATCATCATCTGATGTTAAGTCACTACCGCCGCCCATGGACACCGCAACTCAAGTCACAAGTTGCCGGTCTTTAAGTAGGAGTACGCTCTTTTCTTGAAGGTTTGAAGATCGTATTGTTTCTTGTCTTACTGCTTAGTTCCTTACATATGAAATTGGCGTTTTGTCGAACTGGTCACTTCGATCTTAAATATTTGGCGTTTGGTTAGGAATTAAATAAATAATTAAGGAAATAAAATTATTTCAAATTTAGGCTTGTGTATATGCGTTTTGTATTTAGTGACTCATTAGTTTTTAAGACATTTGATTTTTGTTTGTTCCGTTCTATTCACAAAATGGAAAACAAATAGAAGTTCCACCGTGGCACGGGCGCGAAGGATTTATGATGTGTTTGGGGAAGCTACTTGGAAAAGAAAGCACGGTACATGTTTGTACCAACGTTATCGTTTTGGTAATGTTGTACAGAACAAACCAAACCTAGTTGACAATGAAGGAACCGTAAAAGCGGATTCATCGCCAACTACGGCAGTGAGCGAGTGACTTCGGTGTGAGCGAATAAACAATTTTAATTCATTTAAAACAAATTGTAAAAATTTAAAAGGTTAAGTGAAGCATCACAGTGGTTGGACCCAGGAGAACTGGCCAAATCCTGTTCAAAACAAAAATTTACTCTGAAAAAAGATCTGTGTTGTCAAGAAGTGTGTCTGGTGGACTAATGCTGATGTCATACACTACAGCTTCCTATGATAGATATGGCCAGACGATTACGAAAGATCTGTGTTGTCAACAATTGCAAACCCTGATTGAAGAGCTACCAGTAAAGCAACTGAGACTGGTCAATTGGCCACTGCTTCAGGACAACATTAGACACCATACTTTACGACATACAGTCGCTAAATTAGAGGAGCTGCGATTGGAATGTCTCCGACACCCACCATACTCCCCGGACCTTGTTTCAACAGATTTTTACTTTTTTAGGAATTTGGACAATTTCTTGCAAGGAAAAAAATTATTGCGATGAGTACAAACTGCTTTTAAAGATATTATAAATTCTCGCTGCCACAATTTTTTTTATAAACGGAATCAATAAACAACAATAAATGGTCAAAGTGCATAGATTATAATCTAATACTTCTAATATAATGGCAAATGTTACCATACATATACTCGGGGTAGGGACTACAATTTATTCCATTAAACAATAAGGGGCAAACCTTTTGGCGTCATCGGGCACTTTTAAGAATTAGATATCACTTATACAGATTGGGGAGTATAAGCAATAGCCCAAGCAAGTCAGGATCGCATAATCATTACCTACTTCTAACTCTCGTATCTCTATTGCTATCCGCAATTAGTTGTAGATGTCAATAGATTGCTTAAAGTGGTAAGCCTATGTACACTCACCTGGTAACGCTCATGCAGGTGAAAGTAAGAGACATGTAGAACTGATTTACACATGCTAATATTTTACATTTATCTTAGCCTATTGGTAGAGGGATTAGTAATTGCTAAGTCAGAGGTGTGGGTTCCATTCCCGGTCAGGACAAATCTTTGTGTGAAGGGCATTATGGGCATGGGCATTTGTTTTTTGTCTATGTATGTATATCAACATAGTATGGGAGGTAATGTTGACTTTGGATGGTATCTTCAGATTGCATTAATAACAAAAAAGTCAGGTTAAAACATAATGACAGATTATACAGTACATTATTGTAAAATCATTTAAAAGTGAATCAAACTTCTACAGTAAACTTTATGTATTATTTCAATAATAATAACAATTCAGCTATTCTTATGATGAGGGTAGTAGCGTCAGCTGAGGGGTCTACATAATTGATATTGTTTCGCGGTCTACCATGACTTTGACAGCTGTCACTTGTTTTGATTACAAGCAATCTTTAGAGTATTAAATACATACACAATATTGATATATGAATTACTACCTAAATTAATGATGTCTCCTATACTCTAGCAATCTGTTAGAGGACAGACAAACAGATGGGTCTTATGATGGTAAGTAACAACCACTACCAATGGAAAGTCATTATAACTATTATTGTCAATAAGTTATTATTCTTACCCATGTGTATGAAATCCAGATAAGAGTCTCATTATCAAGTCTGGGCCCGATGAGTGGGTTCATCTGTGCCATATATGCACACAGCCAGCTGAAATTGTTTTATAAGAACATATTAGTTTAGGAAAAATTTCTTCTCAGTACTCTTATATATGATAAAGTTTAGATGCTTCTTTGTTACTCAATCACACCAGGACATAATGGACCTGGATGCAATAATGCAGAATGATAGATAATACTTTGGACTCACTCACATGACTGCACATTAGTACACAAAAAAAATAGTTTTATTACATATTTAATAAGTCATAAAATATATATTTCAGAGACGGGCTGCTTATAAAAATGTGATTTCAACAGTTATCATAACGTTTCTGAGACAGAAAACTAGATTGTGGTAAAAATTTCAAGTGTTAGTTCCTATGACTTATATATATACCAAATAAGAAGAAATACTTACAATAACCAACACGTAGCGGCAGTTAGCATTAAAACCACCTGGATGATCCTGAAATAAGATAAGAAAATACGTATTTTAAGCCTGAACTAGTCCAATTTCTTCAAGGGTAAGGTGGATTTCGAACTTACCCCCTGTTTGGTCCTTTAGGAGCGAAGATGGGGCACACGATACCCACAATGCCCCATAGGATGGTGAAGACAGCGATGGGAACAACAGAGGCACCCATTTTGAGAATTTATTTAGAAGATATTCTAAATTATTTAATCTCAAACAAACATCAGCTGCAGAAAAATGGTGGACAAGTTGATTATATTGGTAGCGCTGATGACGACAGTCATATGACATTACAACGTTTCATTTTACGCACATGAATATTTCGTTATGGTATGCTTTAGTGAGTAGTTTACATATTGAATTTAATATTTTTACATTAAATCTGCATTGATTAAATATTATGTTATATGAATATTTCTAAAATTAGTTTTTGGGTTTCAAAGCCTGACTGACATAGGAAATGTTTACTTCAAGGCAACAAAACACAGGTTCTGCAGCTATAAAACTGTAATTACTGTTGTACATGCTTATAGACACGAACAGCACCACAAAAAAAAAAACACTTCTATTACAATTAAGTAGATATTTATTTGTTTTAGTATGTTACCGATGGTAAAAATATAATTACAGCAACCGAACGGTGGCCTGCATCCTGAAAACTGCAACGACTCGACGATAAGATGTTGGTAACCGGTATGCAAAATCTGTAAAATAAATAAAAATAGCTTTGTACCTATTACGTTATAAGATTTTTTAATATAATATATTTCTCATCGCCTTGTCACAAATATGGCAAAACAGGGTAGACCATAGATAGAACGACAGGTCGTTTAAAAAATCGCTTATAATTTTTGCCATTATTTATTAAAATGAAAGAGTTTTCAAAAGTCTAATTAAATTTTCTCAAATTGAGCAAAGGTGCAGGGAGCATGGAACCCTGTTCTTTCAAATAGATTCAGATTTAATTCAACTTTTTTTTTTTTTACGTGGGGAAATCCTCATGGACTATCCGGGTGGTGTACGAGGGGTGTGCCGGACTTGACCGGCTAAAACCGCCATGGTGTTCCTTCCTCGCACCTGCTGTCGAGGGCCGCGGGAACACGACATTCTTCCGCGACCAGCAGGTGACCGTCCACCGGAATGGACCCAATCTCGTTTTGAAGGGGGGAAAGGATTGTGCCTCTCGCCCCACCATCACTCCTTGAGGGAGTCGCGAGGAACATGACGCGCCTACAACCTCGGACCCGCTAAGTGATTGGGGCGGTGAACTGAACCCCGGGTTCACCGCCCGCGGGTCCATTTACGGAGGGTGGAATTGGGTATTGTCAGCCATCCTCCGACGTCCGGTGCGTCATCTGCGGATAGGGAGCGTGGTCGTGTTTTGCCTCTCCCTTTCCGCAGCCTCCTTCTGTGACATAGATTTAATTCTACTTACGTGTAAAAAATACAAATATATTTATCGGACTTTCTTTTTCGACTGTCTGTAAGACTTTTTATTTATTCGCCTCTGTGTATTCGTTTTAATAAGACTGTTTCGAGTAATAGTAGCCTGACCTCCATACCCACGTTTTTTATTGTTAAGTTTTTTAGGCTTTTTAAGGGTCTTTGGTCGACGCCTTTTGCTGTCTGATTTTATCTTTTCTGTTTTCTTTTTATTTTTAGTTTTAATGTCCTTCTTTTCGAGTTGCCCGCGTTTCTTATATTTATTATAAAGATCCCATGAATCTTTTGGCAGTACTTTCCAGCCCCCTTTACCTGCAGTTCGTTTATATCGCTGAAACAAAGATAAATACATTTTGTCAGTGGTAGAGCCATGCTTAGGCACGAATGGGCCGGCTCGACCGGTGCGATACCACGGCCTCACAGAAAACCGGTTGTGAAGTAACGCTTGCGTTGCATTTCCCCGAATTGAGTGAGGTTTCCGGAGGCCCAATTCCTCCTCCCCCCTTTTCTCTCCCATATCTCCTTTCTCCTTTTTTCCATCTCCTCATCCCTCCTCTCTTCTTTCCGCTCCCCATCCCTCATCACCCTCAAAGGCGGGCAGCGTACTTGCGACTCTTGAGTTGCAAGTGTCCATGGACGGCGGTGTCACTTACCATCAGGTGACCCGTCTGTTCGTCTGTCCCCCTATAGTATAAAAAAAAAAAAAAAAAACATTATGTAGAAGAGTCAATATATTATTAACCGTTACTTTAGTCTCAATATCATCAATAGTAGATACCTAAGACTCTTGCGGGTTTCGGGCGAGTTCTGTATTATTTAATTAAGTACCTTTCTAATTTAATTATTGTATATTCGTTGAAGTAGATTAAGTCCACACCATCTCCTGCGAATGTTATATAAGCCGACCAAGGGATAGGTAGTATAGGATTAGAATAGGTAGTTTAGGCTAAACGAGCAGATAGCTCACCTGATGGTAAGTGACTTGCCGCCGCCCATGAAGACTTGCAGCTCGAAAGCCACAAAAGTGCTGTATATCTTTTAGGGCACCGGAAAGGAAGGAGGGAAGGAGGGAAAGAGGGCAAGGGAAAGAGTGGTGAGCCTCCGGTAAACCTCACTCACACGGTCACACCATCAAGCCGGTTTTCTGTGAGGCCATGGCCCATACGTGCCGAAGCACGTTAAGATCTATACTTTTTTCTTTTTTTTATACTATAGGGGGACAGACGAACAGACGGGTCACCTGATGGTAAATGACAACCGCCGCCCATGGACACCTGCAACTCAAAGGTCGTAGGTGCGCTGCCCACCTTTGAAGGTGATGAGGGATGAGGAGATGGGGAAGAAGAGTGGGAGATTGTGGAGATGGGAAAGAGAAGAGGGGGGGTGAGAGGAGTGGAAAGGGGAGAGGGGGAGTTGGGCCTCCGGGAACCTCACTCATTTCGAGGAAATGCAACGCAAGCGCTACTTCACAACCGGTTTTCTGTGAGGCTGTGGTATCGCACCGCTAGAGCCAGCCCATTCGTACCTAAGCAAGGCATTAAACATACGATGGTTAAGATGAAGGGGCAGAGAACGAGGACGAAGAAGGAGAAGGGCCGCGACTGACACACACCACACGACAGATACACCCTAGTTAGGTTCCTCTCATACAATGAAACTACACATTCAGTTTTTATATATTTATTCATACATACCGTTTATAATTAAGTTTTTTAATTGTTAAATAAGAGGTACATAAATATCCCTTTTCCCGTAGGGACGGGGTGTCTATAAAACCGACAAAAGTCGAGATGTTGAAACATTATAATTAAATATAATACAATATCAGATAAACAGGTCAATATACATATTTGTTGTGTAAATTAGAGTTCAGTAAATATTCAATGTGTTAAATAGTAAATGGACTTACCCCACTATTGTATTAGATTGAAAAATCATATAGCGATTATGTATGGTTACAATTAAATAAATAAATTACAGAACCAAAAATAAATAGAATAGGGCCAACCCATTTCTTCCCGAGGGTGTCATAAAGGTAAAACTAACTATCAAATGGTTTATACTTAATACAGGCCCCTGATGATGCCAATAGGCTAGCCACTTATTACGTATGCGGGAAAAAATGATGTTGGGCAAAATGTATGCGTTTTAGGCGCCTCTGCTTATCCATACGTGGGGATATAGGTGGGAGTGTATGTCATATATAAAAGTAAAACTCTAGCTTTTAACTGTTTTGTTTCATGATTCGCCATAAAGGGTTGTGTTAATGGTTACTTACACAATTTTTTATAGAGATTGCCTGCGCTGAGCTTCCATCTATAGATACATAACCCATGATATTAGCGGAATCTCTGCGTTGATTATACACGCGATACAGAGTCCATAAACAAGTAATAATAAAGTATATACACAAAACTGTAACGTTATTTGACTTCGGTGGGAACTAAATATTTTATCTAGAACCTTTACTAACATTTATCCGGATTGCTTCGCTTATTTTGTCTAGGTCTACGCCAGCTGGACTTAGGAAATTCGCAAGTGAACCCCACATTCTTCTTGATTTATGACATTTCTTGTGTATAATGGATTCGTACGACCTTTTACATTTAGATGGCTTCGAATAATATCTCATATTTGTTAACTTTAGAAAACTTTATCGAAAAAATACCTCTAATTTTTTTATTTCTAAAGATGTCATGCAACATGTTGACATTTCATTTACATCAATTGACAGTTGGTTATTATGATGGCGATATTGAGCAAGAAAGCGCCGAAATCTACATATCTACAAAAAGGTCAGTTACATTTAACGTCTTAATTTATATAATCCTTATCAGCCTATCGCCGTCCTGCTTGCCTGTACTGGACGAAAGACTCATCAGAAACGACAACTATCCCAGCCTTGGGCATTCATCTGCTGGAAACTTTTTTCAAGTCGAAGGTACAATAGCTAACGACAAGAAATTGATTAGTAAATTAAATTTATAGCCAATAATATGTGTAAAAATATTTTACGGATGCTTACGTACATACATATGGTCACATCTATATCCACAAAGGGGTAGGCAGTCGCTTGTGAAACGCCAACTTTTTGTTAACTATAATTGAGTCCTACTTTGTAACAGGGGCAAGCCTATCGCCGTCACCTGGCCATTGTTTGACTGTATACAGGGTATTTCTGGAAGGTGTGGTCATATTTAAGGGTAATTTAGTTGATACCAAGTATAACGAAAATTGTTAAAAATGTTAGTATATCTCGTGATTTTTAATACAGAAACCCTACGTCCATACTGAATGTTTGATCCTTAAAATCTATATATATAAATCTTCTGTTTGTAGTCGCAATTATCCAAAACGGCTAAACCGATTTTAATGTTTTTTTTGTGTATGTAAATAGGTCGTTTAATACTGATAGGTGATTAGAGTGTCTCAGTCACATAATATCGTTTCAATAGACAAAGTTGCGACGGAACACCGTATGGTTCCATTCCGACGCCCCACTAAAAGCCTCGTTGGGGTGGTAAAAAAGGTCCTGGTAGGGGAACCTGGGTAGGGTTGATCGCCCCTTGTGGTTTTGGACTCTATTTTTTTATTTTTTTTCGGTATTGAAAAACATTTGAGGTCAAAAGATTTAGAATTCAACTATCCATTGAAAGTTTGAGTGAGAACCTGATTTTACTATTTAGCTCATTATTTAATCAAACACCATATTGTAGACTTTTACCATCTCTGTTAGGGAGACTTGTTTACATCTGATTGGGACCTTTGATCCCAGATCAAGTTTTCGAGGTGTGTGTGCGAGGTAAACTAATTTTTACCGTGTCTCCTCATATCTAATTTTCATCGATCAAATAACTCGACTCGCACTCAACAATGTATCTAGAAATAGGAAACTACGAACAGATATTTAACGTACCTTCCTTAGAGAAAACGTGATCAATATAAGCTTATTAAATTGTCGTATGGTATTGAATAAAATATTTATAACTTTACAACCAAAACAATAGTACGAAAGCAATAGTACTATATTTTAAAATATATTATCGGACTTTAAAAAATTAGACAACTGACTTCAATGCGTCTATCATAAAATTGAAGACTGATATAGTTTTCTCATGGACCAAACTCTCATCTAACTACCCTTGAAGTACATCCTTTCCAATAAAAAAAGAATCATCGAAATCGGTTGGCGTGATATTGAGTTATTCGAACATTTGTGGCGCACATGCTTAATGCAAATTCTAGACTTATATGGTTTTCTCATGGATGCCATTGTCAATTAAAATAGGACCACACGGGAAGCACGAGCATTCAAATAAAAAAAAAAAATACAGTTGAATTAAGAAGCTCCTCCTTTTTGAAGTCGGTTGACCAATGGACTTTGGAAGAAGTTCTACCTGTCACAACTGAGTACCGCTCTATCGAGACAGGTCTTAGTTAGTCCCTGTCCACATTAGGTAGGGGAGAAGCACGGCTGGTCCAGTGGTTTAAGTGTTACTTCGCAACTAAAGTGGGGTTTACATTATATCACTTTTGAGGTACATCCAAAGTGAATCACTCAGAGTGAAATCATCCAGGGTGATCATCCTCGTTTACATATTTTCTACAGTTTGCTGGTTTCACCTCTCGTGCACAGTGTTCGTGTCTGTGAAAAGTGATGTCTCGTTCAAGAAGAAATCAAAAAATTATACGCAGAGGCATTGCCTTAATTTCACGTGGACTGCTGCATGAATTGAATGCTATTATATCACGTAAACGTGTTCAAAGACGTTGGTGGGTGAAGCCATGGGTTTCAAGGAGGACAAATCTGGGAGCTTCGTCAACCCTGTTAAGAGAATGGGCAGAGGAAAATCCTGAGGTGTATAGAAATCATTTAAGAATGAACGAGGAGCAATTCGCATATCTTCTAGACAAAGTAACTCCGTTGATAAGAAAAAAAGATACTTGGTTCCGAGAAGCTTTAAGCCCTAAAATAAAACTGCAAATGACGCTACGATATCTAGCGACTGGAGATAATATAGGTACCTTAAGTGCACTGTACAGAATTCCAAGAAGCACATTTTCACGGTTTTTGCCTGAGGTATGCAGGGCTATATACAACTGTTTGGCAGATTTTATAATGGTAAGTAGAAATTTAATATCTTGTAGTTTAATTAATTCATAGGTTAACAGAATAAAAAGTTGAATGAATGAATGAAACACATACTTTATTTACATGAAATAGATGGGGTACAAAAAAAGAAAAAGAAGAACATTACTTAAAAAAAACAAAAAAAAAAAACATTAATTGAACTTTAAAACAGTAGGAGAAAAAGTATTTAATACCAGCAATAGCAAAAGCTGTCTGCCGGTAGAATAAAAAGTTTACAGTATACAAAGTTTCAAGTAATTTTGAAAATGTTTTTTATTTCTATAAAATAACGTAAGATAATTTATTATAAAGCCATTAAATCATCAACTATTATTCCCGCTGAAGAAATGGCATCGGACAAAACATCACTGTCATCGTCATCTTTTTCGGTAGATTGGTAGTAATGGTTTTGTGACTGCCGTGAATGTGTGCTGCTTTGCGTTGATGACATCGCAGAGTACGGGCCTGAAGTTGCTATCGACTGTTGATAATCAGCAGGTGACCTGGACGACATGGATGAGTGAGACTGGGGGTGTGATGTGAGTTGGAAGAGTCGTTCTTGTGTCATCACTTGCTGTAGCTGTCCTTGACAGATAAGAGCCCTATCTAAGGGCATTTTTTTCAACTGTATAGCAAGGCTGTCACAAAACACGTCGAATTCGTTCAGATCCTGCTTATTTTCTTCCGATAGTGTCTTCAATTGTTTTATTGCATCCTGAACCCCTGAAACGGTAGTACTGAGGGAACGTTTACGCCCCTTTGTGTTTTTTGGAGTATTCCTAATTTCCGCCGAAGAGGTTGCAATCATATTTGGAGATGTTGCCTCAGTGTCCTGAATGTGTGCTGTTTGCTCAGTTTCCTGTTCACGTTGTCCCAAATGTTGGCTATCATCGGTTGCTTTTCCAGAAATGCCCTTTATCGTCGATTCTAACTCCTGAAACAAAGAACATGAAATTACATGAAATCAATCATTCCCGAAAGCAATTGAAAGTTGACACAAATACAAAGCTCTAAAAATAGAATAATGTACACTGTCTAATAATTATTGCTTGTTACAGGTGCCTAACACAGTTGAAAGCTGGGAAAATGTGATGCGAGACTACGAAACTTTGTGGAATTTCCCAAATGTGTGTGGGGCTATGGACGGTAAGCACGTCACCATCAGGTGCCCTCCAAAAACTGGTTCACAGTATTTTAATTACAAGAAAGATTTCAGTACGATACTATTCGCAATTGTTGATGCCAATTACAATTTCATATACATCGATGTGGGAACCAATGGAAGAGTAAATGACGCTGCAGTATTTGCGAAATCAACTTTTAATGAGGCCTTGCAAAATAATTCACTGAATATACCGGAACAAGGAATTTTCGTCGCTGACGATGCCTTCCCGTTGAGAACCAATATTTTAAAACCATATTCTAGATGTGGTCAGCTAACGGAAAAACAAAAAATATTCAATTACAGACTTTCAAGGGCCCGTCGCGTTGTGGAAAACACATTCGGCATACTTGTGTCGAAATTTAGAATCTTTGAGAAACCTATTCCACTCTCAATACAAACAACGGAACAAGTGGTGAAAACTACATGCGCTCTTCACAACTGGCTGCGAAAGACTTCAACTCCCACACACCCATACATCCCGAGAGATATGCTGGATATTGAAAACTGGGAAGAAGGAAGGGTTGAACCAGGTACCGCTACCCAACATCCACACAGTGGTCTTGAGGAAATAACCCACGGTGCTTCAAATAACTACAGCAGGGCAGCAGGAGAAGTACGCAATTATTATGCTGAATGTTTTGTCACAACACACATTGTACCATGGCAATTGAAAATGATTTAGTAATCAACAAATTTAAAAAAAATAAATAAACATCTTATTTTTGGCTTTGAAATTGATTTGTCATTTGGTTTGTGAATTTTTATTAGCAAAAATTAATCATACATCATTTTGAGAAAAAGAAATAATTACGTAAGTATATGTATTTGAGAGAACTCACCTTCAAGTTTGATGAACTGGCTTTTGGAGTGCATATGTTGCGTAGAAACACGTCTGCAAGTTTAAACCAGAATAGTCTGGGCTCATAAACGTCATCAGCACTAGCTCCACTTCTTTCTGAATTTTTTATCTTGCAAAGTTCTGCCCCATAACGTGTTCTAATAGTTTTTATTTTTGCCTTGATGTCGAGTACAGTTAATCCAGGCAAATTTAAATCGGCCAGCATTGAGGAGTACGCTTTTTCCCGTAGGTTAGTTTTGCTGTAATCACTGCATTTATTATTCCACAAGCACTCATACCGCTGGTAAGTTTCTAGAAATAGTTCCATGTGTTTATCTTGCCACTTGAATGACATTACCACGATGATAGGTATGCACAATATTTAAATCAAATAAAACTACCAAAACCCAAAACAATCAACTGGTGTTTGTGAAGTGAACAAACGTAATAAACAAAGTGTTTACATTTGTCATTGGGCCCTCACTCTCGATGAATCATCGCTTCGAGGAACGACTCTTTCATCAAAAGTAGGTCGGGGGTCGAAATATTTCATCCTTCATCTTAAGTGTACACTTTGGATGAAATCACAATGAAAGGCAATTTACACTTGTCACTTTCGATGATTCCTCCAAGATGATCATCAAAAGTGACAAATGTAAATGGGCCTTAAGCTACGGCTTCGCGTGCTGTGGGATCGATCCCCACACTAGACAACACTTTGTGTAATCCATAAAAATGTAGTTTGAGTCTAGGTGTTCTTTGTGTCCATTATTTGTATGTTTTAAATGTCCCCCGCGATACAAGAATTAATCCTAGTGCGGATCTTGTCCTTAAAAAAAAGTGACAAATTTGATATTTATTGTAATACATGTATTATTTCTCTTTGAAAATTATTAAAACAGCCATATAGATTTTAAACATTTATATTTACAGTAAATAAATTCTTGTGGTTAACTGTCAATCGTTTTTTTAATAATGAAATTAATAAAGGCTATATTAGATAAAGCTAAATATGATAATGGTGATAACCAGGGTAAGGAAAAAAATTTCAAGTCTCCGCCGCCAGAAGTCACAGACGAAAACATAATTTTAAAGCGAAAGACAAGAGTTTTTAAGGTTAGAAAGTGTTTCACAACCACTTTTCTGTTAAGCTATGATATTACTCTGGTCGAGCCAGCCCATACCTGCCTAAGCATTTTTTTTTTTTTTTTTTATGCGATAGGGGGCAAACAAGCAGACGGGTCACCTGATGGTAAGTGACTACCGCCGCCCATGGACACCCGCAACTCAAGAGTCACAAGTGCGTTGCCGGCCTTTTAGGTAGAGGTACGCTCTCTTCTTGAAGGTTTGAAGGTCGTATCGGTTCGGAAATACGGCAGGCGACAATTTGTTCCATAAGCTGGTTGTGCGAGGCAAAAAGCTTCTGGAGAAGCGCACAGTGGTGGAGTGCCAATCGTCCAGGTGATGGGGATGGATATTTTGTCGCGTAGGACGATGGCGGAAACCAGCAGCCGGTATAAGTCCGAACAATTCCTCTGAACACTCCCCATGATACAAGCGATAGAGGATGCAGAGTGAAGCTACATCTCTACGCAACGCCAAGGTGTCAAGTCGATCAGAAATATCTTGGCAGTCGATGATGCGAGTCGCTCTCCGTTGAATGCGGTCAAGAGGCAGAAGTTGGTATTGGGGTGCACCTGCATAGAGATGAGAACAGTATTCCATGTGCGGCCGAACCTGCGCCTTATAAAGTTGCAGGCGGTGGGCCGGAGTAAAATACTGTCTCGATCTGTTTAGCACACCAAGCTTCTTCGAGGCTAATATGGCCTTACTCTCTAAGTGACCGCGAAACTGGACTTCGCTTGATATATCGACGCCAAGGATTCCGATACTGGCTGATGCAGTTAGGGAAGTGCTCTCAAATTGAGGTGATACGACCAATGGCATCTTTTTAGCGGTGAACGCGCAAACCTGTGTCTTCGTGGGGTTAAATTGGACTAGGTTAAGTCGACCCCAATCTGAAACTTTTGATAAAGAAGTTTCGATTTCAGACACAAGTTTGAATCGGCTTTCGATGACGTTTACCCGAGAAATGTTAGCGCGGCCGGTGTAAAGGGCATCACTCGTGCTATCGTCTGCATAGCAATGGATGCTGCTAATCTGCAGCATGTCGTTGATATGCAGAAGAAACAGCGTGGGTAATAGCACACAGCCTTGTGGGACACCAGAATTAACAGACTTCGAGTCGGAGCATGCACCGTCAACAACGACCTTGATGCTTCTGTCTGTAAGAAAACTGGTGAGCCAATTGCACAGTTTCTCGGGAAGCCCATAGGAAGGAAGCTTCGCAAGGAGCGCTTTGTGCCAGACCCGATCGAAGGCCTTCGCCACGTCCAAACTAACGGCCAACGCTTCCCCCTTGGTCTCGATCGCCTGTGCCCACCGGTGAGTCAAGTATACGAGAAGATCACCAGCTGAACGACCCTGACGGAAGCCGTATTGTCGATCATTGAGGAGCTGGTGGTCTTCTAAGTACCGGAGGAGCTGGCAGTTAACAATGGATTCCATTATCTTGGAGAACAAGGAGGTGATGGCTATGGGTCTGTAGTTGGACGGATGCGAGCGATCTCCTTTTTTAGGGATTGGGTGCACTAGAGCTGTCTTCCATGAGTTCGGGACTACGCCAAGAGAGCAGGAAAGCCGATAAAGGCGCGTTAAAACCGGTGCTAACTCTGGAGAACACGTCTTCAGCACGATAGGAGAGATTCTATCGAGCCCACTCGACTTATGAACGTCGAGGGAAAGAAGCGCTTGACGCACTGCCCTTTGTGTAAACCGGACTTCCGGCATGCGGCTCTCGCACTGCGGTATGGTCGGCGGTGCATTTCCCCCGTCGTCCAGGGTCGAGTTGGACGCAAAGAGTTTGCCCAGAAGATCGGCTTTTTCTTTAGCGTCGTGGGCCAACGAATTATCTCCTATGCGCAGAGGTGGAAGGGATGGCTTACAAAAGTTCCCCTGGACAGCTTTGGCAAGAGACCAGAATGCACGAGTTCCGGAGGGGAGACTAACTAGTCTCTCGCCAATTCTGCCGATGTGAGCCGACTTCGCCCCAGCAATTACTCTTTTGAGGGACCTGGAGGCAAAGTTAAATTGCTTCTTTAATGTGCTGGTCTTTACATCCCGTGCTGTCGCTGCATTAGCCCATGCTTGGTAACATTCCTGCTTTCGGCGGGACGCCGCTTTGCAGGTTCGACCAAACCAAGGCTGGGACTTGCCACCTGTGGGAATCAGGGAGAATGGAATGAAAAGTTCCATACCCTGAAGCACAACATCCGCGACAGAGTCAGCAACGACATTGGGATCATCCGGCGAGAAGCAAACCTGCCTCCATGGGTAGGATGCAAAGAATGTTCTCATTCCATCCCAGTCTGCTGACCTATAGTGCCATACGCGGTGACTGCCTGTAACACGCGGCCGCAGCGAGTGAACGAGTGGCACCATACTCCTAATCAGGCAATGGTCTGAAGAGCCAAGAGGGGCCTCAACGGATACTTTGTAGCCGTCAGGATGTGAGGTCAGCAGAAGATCCAACAGTGAAGGCACGTGGCTTTCTGCATCTGGGATTCGCGTAGGCGTTGCTATCAGCTGCGTCAAGCCATATGCCAAGGCGAAATCGTGTACAGATCTTCCCGCATGATCGGTTTTGCGCGAACCAAGCCATTCGGCGTGATGGGCGTTAAAGTCGCCAAGAATCACGATCTCTGCGGATGGGACCTGCTGGAGCACTGAGTCTGTAGCCATTTGGACGTGGTCGATGAGTCGGTCCGTTTCGGCATCACCGCTATGGGACCTGTAGAGGCATAGGTAGATGCGGGGATGGTCGTCGCAGTCTACACGTAGCCATAAGATGGAGAGGTCCCTACCTTCAAGATTGCCGAGGCGGCGAGAAGTGATATCATCTCTAACGTACACGCATACACCAGCCTTAGGAACAAAGGAGTGTTCCAGTCCGTACCCAGGGTAGCAGAGGTAGGATGTGTCCGCTGGAGATGATATCTGCGTCTCGGTTAAAAAGAGCAAGGCCGGCTTTGCTGTCTCAAGGTGGTGGTGGACAGTGTCGAGGTTCGAATGTAAGCCCCTAATGTTGCAAAAATCCACGGTAAACGTGACAGGGGGTGCCATGGTATGCCTTCTCTTGCCCCGAGCAGATTTTGAGAGCGCAGTTGAGCCCCCCCCAGAGTACGAGGGGCAGCCTGGGCGTCCACGCTCAGGCATAATCCGTACTGAGGGTGGACGTCCAGGGGGGGATTCTCCAACGCTAGCGCTGGTACCCCCCTGGGGTATCCTTTTCGTTAACAGCGCTATCATTAGGGGGGTGGGGGATTTTGGGCCTCCGGAGACCTCACTCATTTCGGGGAAATGCAACGCAAGCGTTACTTCACAACCGGTTTTCTGTGAGGCCGTGGTATCGCACCGGTCGAGCCGGCCCATTCGTGCTTAAGCAAGCATGGCTCTACCACGTTCATCCTGAGACAGCAACTGCGGTGCCACCACTGGTTTCTATGAATTTCTATGTTTAGTCGCAGTGACGGCAGACCAGAGCACCAGTGGTGGACCGAACGTAGAGTACAAGTGACAAACCTCAAAAAAAATTGCCTCAATACAGTCTATTTCTGCGGAGTGCAGCTTTTCTCGGAAATTTATACATGCATAAATAAACTTACGCCATTTCCCTTCGGGGTAGGCAGATATGTTATCTCCGACTACTCCGTAAGCCCGCCACTGGCTTTTATTCTTAGATACCTCACGAGATTTCCTTACTGTCATTACACCAAGTTTATTAGTATTGTGGGTTCGATACAAGAATTAATCCTAGTGCGGGTGTTGTTTTTTTAAAGAGTTTTAAATAAAATTCAAATGTTCATATACTTTTTCAGTATGAACACGTCAAAGCAAAAGTAGATTCATCCCCTCCTCGACTGGACTTCACCAAACGTTACCGCAATCTAGAGTACTGGCAGAGTAATCTAAACAAGTTATGTAGGCAAAATTACTCTTTGATGATTAGGATCAGGAAGGCACAGCTTTCAGGGGTAAGTAGCAAAAAGGTTTTAAGACAGGTTTTTCATCATCGTCAGCCTATAACCCTTGTGGGTTATAGGCTGACGATGATGAAAAAGCCTACTTGCTTCTTTAAGAAGTTTTCATTGAAACTTTTGAAGGTGTGTAGGTTATGTAGATCTGGTTCCAATGCTGTTAAAATATAATAAAACTATAAACATTTTTCAGTAGTATTTCTTAAATTACCGTTGTCCTAAATATGAAAAGTACATTCTGAAATCAAACATCAAGTAGCAACGAGTCGTTTGTTGCCAGGGCAAAGTGGATTGTCACTGGTCTTTCGAGCCCCGCCGTTCGCTGCAGTATTACAAACACAGAGTAGACTTCCTGAAAAGGGTTTACAGCGATAACTTGCAACTGTACAAACGGATTATTAGTGCCGTAAGTCATAAATACATACTTTCACACGTACACAACTAAAGCAAATATTATATAATTAAGCTCGTACTCGTGACTGATGTAAAACGCTAAAAATAAAAAATAAATATGAGTCTCTGCTAACCTCTTTGTTGTTAGGTATTCAAGTTTTTTTTTAATATCTTCAGAGAATCTAATATAATATAGCTAAAAAATTATAGCAGTCAGAATCACAAACCGCTAGACCAACAGGCCAGTCAAGGCTGTTTTGTATCGGATATACTATTTATTAAGTATCAATAGAGTGTGGAACAGAGCAGTACGGCTAGTATATAATGATGAATGCGATTGAGACTCTGAATATTAGTATCTGAATCTATCTTAATTACAAATAAAAAATAAACTTCTCGCGCTAATCCTTCCCACTAGACTCCGCGCGTAGCGTCCACAGCATCCCTACGACGTGATTGGAAAAGTAACCGGAAAGAGATCGTTCTCAAGGCTGAAAATGCTTTCGTTCTCTTTCCGCCAATACCGCAGGAGATTATTGAGGATGCAGCATTCATAACACCTACAGGAGTGAGCAGACCAAGGTATAACTGTACTTCATTGATGTTAGATAATAAAGCGCAAAATACGTTTTGGTTGTTTGTTTGTTTAAATGCGTTCCTGGAACTATCAGTCGCACTTTCTTTCTTGATCTTTCTATTTTAATGATTTTTGTATTGTATAGAGTATCTATTGAGGATTAATATAGGTTATAAAACATCAAGCTGCGACCCTTAGGAGTGTAGCAGTAAGCATCGTTTTAAATCTTACGAATATTTTTTATACTTATGTTTTTTGTAAATAATTCAATAAGTAGGTTCGTATAATGTAATGTGAAATCTTGATTACCCTCTAGTACCTATACAATAATAAGAAACACTATTTTCTACCTACCACTGTTACGAAACACACACGAAATTTACACTAAAGGTACATTATTAAATAAGAAACCTTAATATTCTTATATAACCGCAATGGGGACCGCTAGAGTATTCAAATTTGTAATTGACTGCACGGATGGCGTAGCGGTATAAGTGGTCACCTCGCCACTACGCTGCCGCCTTGAGTGTTGTGGGTTCGATCCCCGCACGGGACAACACTTTGTGTAATCCTCAAATTGTTGTTCTGAGTCTGGGCGTTCTTTGTGTCTTTGTGTCCGTTGTTTGAATGTTGGTAAAGTCCCCCGCGACACAGGAGTTACTCCTAGTGCGGGAGCTGTCTCTAAAAAAAAAAAAGAAAGAAAAATAGATTAAAAATTACTTTTATTAGAGAATCAAACTCAAGAGCTGCTAGAGGATTTGGATAACATGACATAATATGTTCTACTGTTATGCTTATAATAATAGTGTAGTATTGTATGTATCGTTTTAAATATATATGTATATCCAAAATTTGTATGATCCTTTTTTATTTAACAGTTGCAATAACAATAACGTTACAATGTTTGAAATTTAACTGTGCACATCAAGTTACCCGTCACTATACAGTATAGTCCATCAGCGGTTGTCTGTAAGATATCGCAGATTGCGATAAGACCGCTCATTTATTACTAATTAATATGTATTATTTTTTGGTTTCATGTGTCCTATGTTTTGGTGTGCAATAAAGTGTATTCATTACTGTTCTATAATGGCCGTTGAATATAATTATATATATTTTAACATACAAAATAGGTATAATAATCAATTATAATATTAATCATCACTGATGGAAGTCAATGGTAGTTTACTCTATTTGTAATAATCATCTATTAAAGTAATAACTACGTCACAACCGCCGGGCGAATATATGTATATTATAACACTTTAGACTTAAAAAAACAGTAGGTTATTAAAAATACAACCTTTTCTTTCTGATTTAAGAAGTATATCTCTTAAAACAGACAACTCCCACACTAGGACAAATTCCTGTATAGCGGGGGTCTTAACAAACATTAAAATAACGGACGAATATACACTCAGAACAACAATTTGAAGATTACAAAGTGTTGTTACGTATTTAGATCGAACCCACGACTTTTGGGTGTTCGAGTGGCTAGGTGGCCACTTAAACCACTGCGCCCTCCGTGAGAGAGAAAAGACACTATGATATCATATTAATTTGAAGATGGAAAATTATCTTCAAAGTTAGTTTCTTTTCATCGGTTAACAAACGGCGAAGATATCTACGAGATATCTTCGCCGTACACACAACAAGTATAATAAAAAAGCGTATAAAACGGACAGCCTTGTTAACACTTATCTTCAATTTGCTGACATTATCTCTGAACAACCCTACAAATATATTTATTTAAATATACGGTTTTACTCACGTGTGTATTTAGGAGATACCCGACTAGTTGTTTATTTACTACAGCGCCTGGTTTAACAGCACTGCAACACATAACGACACAGCAACGCAACCGTCTTTGTTTACTAGGTCCGAAAGACATATAAACATGTGCCAATGTCGCTAACTCAGTTTGACATCCGGTACCGTCGAGGCTGGACGTCTTACTTCTTGAGAGAGGTCTCCTGTCGAGAGCTAATCTAGTCGGGCATCCCCGAAAAACACAAGTTTTTATTCCAACCCTACACTACACAACATTATTCGATCTATTAAAAATATTCAAAGGATAGCTCTCATGTTTGTTCGATTCCCAGCTTTTAGGGTATGACATGCTAAAAGAAACTGCCACAAGTTTGACATGAGTCGAACGTCACGTCGTCTATAGGGGTAGAAGACAGACAGGCTACTGCTGATAGATAATTAAAGTAATTTATTGCTAGGACCAAGGCATCTATACCAATATTATAAATCTGAAGAGAGAATCTCAAGAAGTAATGATTCAATTTGAAAAATATTTTTCTTTAGATAGCCCGTTTATTGAGGAAGGCTTTAGGCTAGATATGATATAAAGGAGCGATGAAGCACACGCGATGGTTGTTACTTGTGTACTGATCGTTTTTAAAACAATCTATATATGTATATAATAATAATAATAATTTAAAATCTTATATGAAATATTGAGAACCAAATGAGTGATCCTTGTGCTTATTCCAGGGTTTACATGACTATTGGTATTCGTGACAGTGCCACCATCGGAGAACTTTGTTTTGAGCTCTTCACTGACGTGTGCCCGCAGACCTGCCGCTTGTTCACAGAACTCCTAGACGGAGACAAGTTAGGACATGGCTATGTTGGAACTTGTTTCTTCAGGTAAATTAATGCAAAGAGTAGACTTGTAGCCCCGGCATGGGTTCCCTAGTCTAAAGTATAGTTTGGGAAAACTGAAATATATGCTAGAGCCAAGAATGACCCCAAAAAGTAATGATGAATGAACCTCTAACATTTCAACGCTGTTTATAATTTATTTGTCCACTATTGAATGCAATATTAGGTAATGCATCTAAACTTTTTGCTCTCAAAACTCGATACCATCAACACGTCAACTTTAAAAACAATATGAAATGTCAAAATTCGACACAATATAAGTCCAAATATCATGCTCAAACTTATTTTGTGCATGACCACATTATTCAGCAGTCTTACTCTATTTCTTCTATTGATTCATCTAAAATGTATAGATTTCAGTAGTATTGGCAAAACGCTGGATGTCAGTTCTAAAGCATTTGGATAACTAAAGGAATCTCAAGTCATTAAAATGTTAGTCCCCGAGGCGGGTGTTGCAACCGGTAATGAAATCCTTATTAAAGTTATAAGTCCCGAAGGCCAGACCTTCATAGCGTACTTTTCTGAAGAAACCCTCATTGAAGAAGTCAAAAACAGAGCCATTGACTACTTCTATCCATCAGGAGAAACAGGCTCTAGTCGTTACAAAATAATCAGAGTTTTTGACACTTCAACGCTGCACGACTTCCTGACTATATCTCAAGAACAAGTGATGATGCAAGAAGAATTATTGTTAGTCGAAAGAAGGCTTCCGGAAGCTGGCACTTTATGGGACTTGGGACAGGTTAGAGCTCCTCACCATGCCACGATAGCTGCAGCTACTGCGTCTTTACCAACCCCACAGAATCCCATTCGACAGCCAAATCTTCAGTCGCTGCTCTCCACTAACGAGTTGTCTAGTGAACTACGCAAGATCCTTATATCCCTAATAGAAGCTGGTGCTCGTCTCGCAGCATCCGGTAGAAATTATGAGATGACTTTAGCTCAACTGACTGCTGCTTTAGACGAGCCCCGAAGAACACAAACATCTGTCATTCAAGTTATCACACCGGAAGAACTTGCAGCTAGATTGGCCGCCGACATGCAAAAGACGGTTAATGAACCATCAGTGACAGAAAAATCTGAGAGCGATGAACTCTACCG
Source organism: Tyria jacobaeae (assembly GCA_947561695.1). Taxonomy (NCBI): domain Eukaryota; kingdom Metazoa; phylum Arthropoda; class Insecta; order Lepidoptera; family Erebidae; genus Tyria; species Tyria jacobaeae. The sequence continues at coordinate 5,484,670 of OX387237.1, read as the reverse complement.
CAGAGCTGAACATCTTCGAAAATTTCTAGAGAAATTTCGTGCATGGAGACTTAAGATTGCTGATCCGCCAAATCCAGACGCTTTGGATGCCTTGAAGGATTTAGGTTTCTCTAATGAAGATGCTGATATGGCACTGAGACATACCGGTTGCAATGTGCCAGCCGCAGCTTCTTACTTGATTGGAGAGCGAGGGTCAAGCTTATTTGAACTTGTCAATGGATTGCCCGATGGTTTGATCCTGCAGACTTTGCTTAAACAGCCGCAGATCCAGCGTGGCCTTCTAAATACTAGAATGTTGATTGCGTTTATAGCCATGGTTGGACAAACAGGGAGTGCTTCTTTGTGGCTGAACTCGCCCCATGGGAGCCCTTTGCTGTCGCAGATATCGCGCACCTACCATTCAGAAAAATACTGTCTGGCTGTGAATCAGTTCTCAGAAGAGAGGCCAACCCAAAGCTCCAACACGCCTTCCACTTCTCGACAAAGAAATTAAATAAACATATATTTTATACAATTTTCACAAATATATTCTATTTATATCCAACATTCATTTTGCTCATTCATGATTCCTAGTTTATTGCGAATTAGCACACCTGTTGACACCCCCGTACCCCTTGTGGGTGGAATTTGACCTCTACTCGGCGAAAGAAATATTTCTACCAGATTTCAAGTCTCTGCGCCTTATGGTTCCAGAGATACATCGACCACGTCCAAATGGCTACAGACTCAGTGCTCCAGCAGGTCCCATCCGCAGAGATCGTGATTCTTGGCGACTTTAACGCCCATCACGCCGAATGGCTTGGTTCGCGCAAAACCGATCATGCGGGAAGATCTGTTCACGATTTCGCCTTGGCATATGGCTTGACGCAGCTGGTAGCAACGCCTACGCGAATCCCAGATGCAGAAAGCCACGTGCCTTCACTGTTGGATCTTCTGCTGACCTCACATCCTGACGGCTACAAAGTATCCGTTGAGGCCCCTCTTGGCTCTTCGGACCATTGCCTGATTAGGAGTATGGTGCCACTCGTTCACTCGCTGCGGCCGCGAGTTACAGGCAGTCGCCGCGTATGGCACTATAGGTCAGCGGACTGGGATGGAATGCGAACATTCTTTGCATCCTACCCATGGAGGCAGGTTTGCTTCTCGCCGGATGATCCCAATGTCGTTGCTTACTCTGTCGCGGATGTTGTGCTTCAGGGTATGGAACTTTTCATTCCATTCTCCCTGATTCCCACAGGTGGCAAGTCCCAGCCTTGGTTTGGTCGAACCTGCAAAGCGGCGTCCCGCCGAAAGCAGGAATGTTACCAAGCATGGGCTAATGCAGCGACAGCACTTGATGTAAAGACCAGCACATTAAAGAAGCAATTTAACGTTGCCTCCAGGTCCCTCAAAAGAGTAATTGCTGGGGCGAAGTCGGCTCACATCGGCAGAATTGGCGAGAGACTAGTTAGTCTCCCCTCCGGATCTCGTGCATTCTGGTCTCTTGCCAAAGCTGTCCAGGGGAACTTTTGTAAGCCATCCCTTCCACCTCTGCGCATAGGAGATAATTCGTTGGCCCACGACGCTAAAGAAAAAGCCGATCTTCTGGGCAAACTCTTTGCGTCCAACTCGACCCTGGACGACGGGGGAAACGCACCGCCGACCATACCGCAGTGCGAGACCCGCATGCCGGAAGTCCGGTTTACACAAAGGGCAGTGCGTAAAGCGCTTCTTTCCCTCGACGTTCATAAGTCGAGTGGGCCCGATAGAATCTCTCCTATCGTGCTGAAGACGTGTGCTCCAGAGTTGGCACCGGTTTTAACGCGCCTTTATCGGCTTTCCTACTCTCTTGGCGTAGTCCCGAACTCATGGAAGACAGCTCTAGTGCACCCAATCCCTAAAAAAGGAGATCGCTCGGATCCGTCCAACTACAGACCCATAGCCATCACCTCCTTGTTCTCCAAGATAATGGAATCCATTGTTAACTGCCAGCTTCTCCGGTACTTAGAAGACCACCAGCTCCTCAATGATCGACAATACGGCTTCCGTCAGGGTCGTTCAGCTGGTGACCTTCTCGTATACTTGACTCACCGGTGGGCACAGGCGATCGAGACCAAGGGGGAAGCGTTGGCCGTTAGTTTGGACGTGGCGAAGGCCTTCGATCGGGTCTGGCACAAAGCGCTCCTTGCGAAACTTCCTTCCTATGGGCTTCCTGAGAAACTGTGCAATTGGCTCACCAGTTTTCTTACAGACAGAAGCATCAAGGTCGTTGTTGACGGTGCATGCTCCGACTCCAAGTCTGTTAATTCTGGTGTCCCACAAGGCTGTGTGCTATCACCCACGCTGTTTCTTCTGCATATCAACGACATGCTGCAGATAAGCAGCATCCATTGCTATGCAGACGATAGCACGAGTGATGCCCTTTACACCGGCCGCGCTAACATTTCTCGGGTAAACGTCATCGAAAGCCGATCCAAACTTGTGTCTGAAATCGAAACTTCTTTATCAAAAGTTTCAGATTGGGGTCGACTTAACCTAGTCCAATTTAACCCCACGAAGACACAGGTTTGCGCGTTCACCACTAAAAAGATGCCATTGGTCGTATCACCTCAATTTGAGAGCACTTCCCTAACTGCATCAGCCAGTATCGGAATCCTTGGCGTCGATATATCAAGCGAAGTCCAGTTTCGCGGTCACTTAAAGAGTAAGGCCATATTAGCCTCGAAGAAGCTTGGTGTGCTAAACAGATCGAGACAGTATTTTACTCCGGCCCACTGCCTGCAACTTTATAAGGCGCAGGTTCGGCCGCACATGGAATACTGTTCTCATCTCTATGCAAGTGCACCCCAGTACCAACTTCTGCCTCTTGACCGCATTCAACGGAGAGCGACTCGCATCATCGACTGCCAAGATATTTCTGATCGACTTGACACCTTGGCGTTGCGTAGAGATGTAGCTTCACTCTGCATCCTCTATAGCTTGTATCATGGGGAGTGTTCAGAGGAATTGTTCGGACTTATACCGGCTGCTGGTTTCCGCCATCGTCCTACGCGACAAAATATCCATCCCCATCACCTGGACGATTGGCACTCCACCACTGTGCGCTTCTCCAGAAGCTTTTTGCCTCGCACAACCAGCCTATGGAACAAATTGTCGCCTGCCGTATTTCCGAACCGATACGACCTTCAAACCTTCAAGAAGAGAGCGTACCTCTACCTAAAAGGCCGGCAACGCACTTGTGACTCTTGAGTTGCGGGTGTCCATGGGCGGCGGTAGTCACTTACCATCAGGTGACCCGTCTGCTCGTTTGCCCCCTATCGCATAAAAAAAAAAAAAAAAAAAAAAAAGAAAAGATATATATATATATAGACTAGCACACCTATTGACACCCCTGCAATACCTCTTATGGGTGGAATTTCGTAAAATCCATTCGTAGCTGACCTCTACTCGGCGAAAGGAATATTCCTACCAAATTTCAAGTCCCCACGCTTTATAATTCCAGAGATATCGTGATGAGTCAATATATCGGTGGAAATCTCATATATTGTTGCGCCATCGAGAAAAATAGTCTGGAACAATCTACAAGACGCGAGAACGAAGGGACAACGCCATCTAGTGTCGGATAGCGTGCAACTGTGGACATTATGACGCTAGATGGCGCTACAAGTAGCTCTAGAATAATCTATTTAGTCTAGAGCCATCGATCGAATATTATCGTACATTCTAGTTATCTCGACAGCAATATAAAAGCGGATCGTGTTAGCCGTACGGGCAGTATCGATTCAAGATACAGCGATTAAACATCGAAGCGATCTTCTAGTGCGACTAGCGAGTGATATAGTGATTTGTAATTGTAAAGAGTGTTATTAATAAATATTGTGTTTTTTTGGTAATCAATCGACTACTTTAATTTATTAAATACCCAGTTCGTAACAATATATATAGAGATTAAGTGATGTTGATAATCAAATGCATTGAAGAACCGTTAAAGATTCGTCAGTATTCATTATCCTATAAGAATATACAGCGACCCTTGTTAAGTTTAAACTGAGAGGTCTATCATCTCTCACTCAGGAGCTTAGATCCCTTTTATTTGATTGGCAACTCTGAAAAACTAAACCAAATTGTCTTTAATTAGGAAAGTACCACATTTATACTGGTCGGGAGGAGATGTCATTCACAACAGCGGTTTTGGATGTTATGTCGAGAAGGGATGGATCCATCCGATATGTGCTGAGAACTGTCACTTTTCTCACTCTATGCCTGGTAAGTTTAACAAGTCCAATCGTTTATAGTTAGGACTTTCCCTATATTTAGGAGAACCATATCACTCCTTCATACTTAATTTAATGTTATAATGTATCAATTACTAATAATTACTTCCCACAGGTGTCTTGAAAGGCTAGTAAGGAAGGGCGGGAGAGGGGCCAGTCAGTGCCTGATTGAAGGCAATTACGCCCCTATTACGTTGTTTTAGAAACCTCTGCATACTCCTTAGGGAATATAAGCGTGAGCTTGTGCGTAATTAACAATCATTGAAACAAAGTTATATCAGTGTTTTCTGGAAACGAAAAACTGTTATATTATCATTAGAATACAAAGATAAATTTCGCCGCCATCTACAAGCTATAATAGCTCAGGTGGCGGGTGGTGCCGAGACCAGAAGACCCAGTTCGAGTCCGGATGATTATTTTTTTTCCCTCTTTTTTAAAAGGAGGAACCTTTTGCACGATTTACCAAAAAAAAAAAACAGTTACAAGAAATTAAAGAGAGCAAAACCCTTCACCAACACTCAGTCAGTCAGAAATATCCATAAATAGGGAATTCAAACAATTTAATTTAATTTTTCCCATCTACTTCGCGGTGACGGTAGCTATATTCCTATTACGTAAATGAGCTTTAATTGTAGACTGCGAATGTGGGCGTTTACTCTCTGTACTACAGAGATAGAGGCGTTAGAGATACTGATTATCTATATGTTTAATTTCTAAGTCCTTTTTCTCATATCCAGGTCTGTTATCGATGAATGTGACTTGTGACAACGAAGTTTGTGGTACCTTCAACATAACATTCAAGGCATTGCCTCAATTCGATCTAAAAAACGTCGTTTTTGGCCGGGTAAGTACTACGTAGTAGTTTTTGACAGTTGTAGAGCCATGCGTAGGCACGACTGGGTCGGCTCTACCGGTACGATACCACGGCCTCACAGACAACCAGTTGTAAAGCAACGCTTATGTTGCATTTCCCCGAAATTCCGGTTTTTCTTATCACCTTCAAAGGCGGGCAGCACTTACGACTCTTGAGTTGTAACCTAAGGTAGCAAACAAGTACCATTTATATGAGTTAGATTTTAAGGTTACCGTGGTTCCTTACACAGATGTATGACAGAAATGATAACAATTGATAGGAATGCTGATTTAAAAGTTTCTAAACATAATTCGCTTTCAAAAAGTAGACAACCGACTTCAGTGCGTTTATCATAAAATTTAAGACATATGGTTTTCTCATGGATGCCATTGTCACAACTGGGCAAAATTTAAAAAAAAAAACATCAAAATCGGTTTACCTAGTCGAAAGTTCTGAGGTAAAGAACCTTAAAAAAAAATACAGTCGAATTGAGAACCTCCTCCTATTTTGAAGTCCATTGAAAACGGCTCTGTGTGACTGATAAATGAACACTACATTTATTAAGTATGTAGATATTACGTAAACCGGTCTAATTGCAGCGTACACAGATATTCTAGACGATGATTCGTTAAAATGGACACGAGAAGAGATGGAAATATACCTTTACTGCTTGCAACATTGACAGTTAATAGGGAAGTGACATATATACATAGATATGCTTAGTCCTGCCTCTCATAATATAAGGGACAGAGGTGTTTCAACACCCATATTTAAATATTAGAATTTGATATCAGTAACGAAATAAGGGGCAAGCTATATACATACTGTCTGATAGATAACAGTCCGACCCCGGTAGAGCTGGGGAATTCTATTAAGCACATTGACATAACTATTCCTTTCCTATTTCCCGTGGGGGTTTTATGGCAACCTTTGAAAATTATGGCCCCATAATCTTAATCTCAAATCATCATTCTTATTGGTTTGTGGCGCTTGCTAATCAACTGACACTTTGATCAAAGGTTCATTTTATCAAAGTTTTTTTTTACGCTGACTTGACACTGATGAAGTATTATACACTACCCATCTCAGTTCCACTGTTAAGGTGATAAATATGACTCCTCACATTTCAAAATCCATCAAGCCGTCTCTAAACTATGACTAAGAAACATAAATATATATAAAAATAATAAAAACACACGATCCCGAACTAAACGGTTCGGCTCCTTCCTGTGCCGATCAGTTAAATCCTGGAATTCACTACCAGCCGCGTGTTTCTCTCCCACTTTGATTCAGTCTTTTAAGCGGGGCCTATATAGTAGTATGGGTTATCATGCTGTATTGACTACACTTGCAATAAGGATGGTGATCACCACTCTTGGACTCCAGTTACTGCTTTCCATCGGGCAGAGTGAAGTCATTATGGTAGGCCTAAATAAAACATTCGAAAAATATAACTCTTCTTCTAGGACAGTCAGTCAAATATAATATAATAATATAATATCCATCCCCATCACCTGGACGATTGGCACTCCACCACTGTGCGCTTCTCCAAAAGCTTTTTGCCTCGCACAACCAGCTTATGGAACAAACTGTCGCCTGCCGTATTTCAGAACCGATACGACCTTCAAACCTTCAAGAAAAAAGCGTACTCCTACCTAAAAGGCCGGCAACGCACTTGTGACTCTTGAGTTGCGGGTGTCCATGGGCGGCGGTAGTCACTTACCATCAGTTGACCCGTCTGCTCGTTTGCCACCTATCGCATAAAAAAAAAACATTAACACGGTGAAATCTAATCAGGTTATATTTCCAGGTTATCCGACCGTCCCTCACGTATAACACGGCGCGAGTGCTTGGTAACTCTCTGAGTTCTCATCCGGTTATCCAGGTGAATTCCACTCGGAGGCTACAGAATGGGAGATGGGTGACCGGTCAACCTAACATTCGTCTTTCAACCCTAACGCAGTATAAAGCAAGACAGTCGCTTATTTGCGACCGATAGAACAAAAGTAGATATTAAAGAAATGCAAACTCGTCTGTATTTTTTGTAACTCCCACTATTGTACAAATAATGCATTGTATTGCCGAGTGAGTGCGGGTTTCCGTGACCATACTCTTCTATTTCACCATCATCACCCTCAAAGGCGGGCACCGCACTTACGACTTTAGTTGCAGGTGTCCATGGTTGACGATTGCTACTTATCATCAGATAATCCGTCTGTTCGTATGTCCCCGTATATTACAATAAATATTAAGACGATCAAATAAAACCTCACTATGCTCTATCTCGTGACAAAGTGACACAGATACAATTTTTATTATTTTACTGACCTGTTAGTCTATTCTATCTTATAGTCTTTAGAGATACTCAATGCTGAGCTAGAGGTCTTAGGTTCGATTCCTATACGGACCAAAAATTGGTGTTATCCAGAAAATAATTGGCCTGAGTTTGGCTGTTCTTTGAATTAAAAATATCTTTTTGGTAAAGGACAAAGTACAAAAGTTAAAATTGAGATTAATGCATTTATTTGATAAGAAGCTTTTGTGTAAATATACACTTAAATTTTATTTGTTTGTTTAATAAAAAAATGTCTGAGCTATTTATTCCTTTTTTTTCTATAGTGATTCTTTTTCAAAGACAACTCACGCATTAGTATTAATTCTAGTGTCGCGGGCACCTTACAAACATTCAAACAACACAAAGAACACCTAAACTCAGAACAACAATATGAGGATGACACGAGTATTGTCCCGTGGGGATCGAACCCACAACACTCTGATCGTCAGGCTGCTTAAACCATTGCGCTATCTGTTCCCTCAAAATATCAATATATTAATTGACCCATGTGGGTTTCTACGGGGATACAGGCATTTGTATGTACTAATAGTTATATATTAAACTATACTCCTTTTCGCCAACCATAACTTGAACTGTTATTGTATATATTTTCCTTACCATGAGAGGTCAACCAGTGGTTCAAATATGCATACATATACATATGTATATGAACCACTAGACCAACAATCAATTTGTTCTTGCTTGTTTCCGGAATGGATGTACCAATTTTCACAGGACTAACTTAACATTGGTAGAGCCATGCGATACATCTCAACTTCCAACTTTTCTGTCCCCTCCCCGTATCTCCCAAAGTCCATGAACGGCGGTTGTCACTTACCATCAGATGACCCGTCTCGTCGTCTTCCCCTTATAGTATTTAAAAAAAAATAACTATCAGACAGCTGATGTTATAAGGAGTAACTTAGGGTACTTTCATCATGAACCAAAATTTAGGGTTCCGTACAAAAATACAGTAAATTATTTCATATAAGTGAAATTTAATTAAAATGTTATATTATAGAAGGCAGAGAATAAACACCCTAAAGTAGATCATCGTCATCTCGCTGTTTGTGTTTGAGGTATCTGAATATTCGCCTGTAACAATACAAACACATATATTTTAGAGTTCCTTATGGATAAACAAGATCTTTGGGTGAAATTAGGAACAAAAATTTGTAGACAAATTATAACTATAATTTTTAAATGTACATATCAATGATTCTGGCCTGTCGGTTAGTGACCCTAACTGCTAAGCCGAGGTCGGGTTCGATTCCCACCCAGGACAAATATTTGTGTGATGAGCATGATCATTTGTTATGTGTCTGGATGTTATTTATCTATAATATGTATGTATTTAGAAGTATATAAGCATGTTTATCAGCTGTTATGTTACCATAGTACAAGCACTGCTTAGTTTGGGATCAGACGGCCGTGTGTGAGATGTGTCAATTTATTGTTATTATTATTTATTATTTTCATTATAAAGTGCAAGTTTTTTTTTAAATAGTCTAGTAGTATCACAGACAATTGGCTGAATAAACTTGCCCGTCACTTCACTCCTTTTGTAGTTATATGTGTATATATATTTTTATTTATATTACAGGGGGACAGACGAACAGACGGATCACCTGATGGTAAATGGCAACCGCCGTCTATGGGCACCTGCAACTCGAGAATCGTAAGTGCGCTGCCTGCCTTGAGGGTAATGAGAGATGTGGGGAGGGGAAAGAAGAGAGGGGGATGAGGACATGGGAAAAGGGGAGGGGGGACAAGGGTGAGGAAAAAGGAGAGGGGAGTTGGGCTTCCGGAAATTCACTTATTTCGGAGAAATACAACACAAGCGTTGCTTCACAAGTGGTTTTCTGTGAGGCCGTGTTATTGCACTGGACGAGCCGGTTCATTCGTGGCTAAGCATGGCTCTACCACTGTTAATAGTGTATATACATACATGCACTCACGCCGGTCTCTCCGAAGGAGTACGCACAGGCGTTATTAACGCCTACACTTCGACGATTGTAATTTAACCTATTTACGTAATAGGGGAAAGCGTTACTATTGCTGTCATTCATGCACTGAGGACTCTGGGAATTAGATGGAACATATATTGACAGGAAAGGCGAAAATAGAACTGGAAGGATATTGATTATACAGATAGGAGTATAAGCAATAGCCCAAAACAAGTCAGGGTCGCATACCTACAACTCGAACTGGCGGGTGCCAGGAACTCCGAGGCCTCTGAACTAAATCGCTCAAGTATTGCTTAGTTTTAATACTTTATCTTTAATTTTTTTATGTTAAAGTGCAAATACTTCTTGATAGGTTTGTACCATCTGGAGATTGACTGGCAGATAATACCTTTAGCATTAAGCCCCGCCTCTGTGCAGTAAATGCAGTGCAGCATAAAAGCAGGTGAAACTCCAGAGAATGGCTAGTTACTATATAATTTATATATGTATGTGTGCTATTTTGCCCTCTATCCCATGAAAGAAAATATATAGATTTACATTTTTGTAATCATTGTTAAAAATATATTTTTTAACACTATGGGGGATACGAACAGACGGGTCACCTCATGGGAAGTGACATCCACCAATGGACACCTGCAACTCAATTAATAAGGGTGATGAAAGGGGTTAAAAAGGAGAAAGAAATTTGAGAAAAACTTCGATGGGAAGAAAAAATATTAACATTCATTCTGACGATATTTTTTGAAATTATTTTATTATTGTTTTTACATAGTGACTGTTTGACGTTAGCCTTGCTCCCTATTCCGTAAGCGGGACTAAATTACATATATATACAGTTGTGGTCAACTAATTAGGGACACTCTCTAGTTAATCCAAATTGTGAATTTATTTTTTATTTTCCAACGAGTCTAAACAATATTCCACATCTTTTACATGTAAGTATAATTAGTCATTTATGTGCCTAATTATACAAACAATAACAACTTCTTAAACATTAAACCTCTTTACAGTATAGCTGATAGATGATCACAGTGCTATTTGTTCAAAGAATGCTGGCTGGCCATTTAATTAGGGACACTGAGATATTGCGTTCTAGTTTCAAAATCTGAATCTCAATTATTATTTTCTTTCTTCTCCTATTCTTTGTGGTAGTTTTGGCGGCAATCTAGATTTGTAATTTCAAGTTTTGAGAGTTATTTTGAAGAACAATGGGCAAAAATAAAAGTTGCGATGCAACACTACGAAAAATTATCATGAAGTTTGTCGAGCGTGGTTGGTCATACCGAAGGATAGCAGGATATTTAAATTGTTCAAAAACTATGGTATGCAATGCAGTGCAACATTTCAGGCGCAATAACACAACTTTAAATGTGCCCAGAAAAAAAAGATCGAGAAAAACAACTCCGCAAGAAGATAGAATGATAACCAGGTTAGCTAAGAAAGATCCGTTTCTAGGCTCTATTTTAATTAAACATGAAGTGTTTGGGGCAGACGAAAGAGTCAGTGTATCAGCGAGGACAGTTCGACGACGTCTGGTAGAAGCAGGGTTGTTCGGAAGAGTGGCTCGCAAAGTACCGTTGTTAAAGAAAGAGCATAGAAATGCACGTTTGGCGTTTGCACGTAAATATGGACATTGGACCTACGACCAATGGCAACATGTATTATTCTCTGACGAGACCAAGGTTAATTTGATTTCTTCAGATGGAAGGCAATACGTACGGCGTCCTTTAAAAGCGGAAATGAATCCAAGATTCACAAAAAAGCAGGTGAAACATGGCGGAGGAAACATTAAAATGTGGGGATCATTTTCTGGACGTGGAGTGGGACCTGTGAGGAAAGTTCAGGGTAACTTAGACCAACATCAATACAAGGCAATATTAGAAAAAACTATGCTTCCCTATGCTGAGGAACATCTTCCTATTATATGGACTTTTCAGCATGATAACGACCCAAAACATACAGCCCGTTCAGTCAAGTCGTTTCTTAACAGACAGTCGGTATCAGTGCTAGATTGGCCAGCAAATAGCCCCGACCTCAACCCAATCGAGCACCTTTGGCACGAAATTAAGAAAAAAGTTGCCATTTATCGTACCACAACTTTAGATGAACTTAATGAAGCTTTTTGTGAGGCATGGGCAAACATTCCTGTTGAAATATGTCAGAAACTGATAATGTCTATGCCACATCGGTGTCAAGCGGTAATTACTAACAAAGGTTTTGCTACTGGGTACTGATTTTACCCGTAATAAAATGAAGTTGTTAAAGAAATTAAAATACTGCAGATTATTAGTTCTGTTTAACTCTATTTTTCATTTTACTTTACTGTTCTTAATTAAATGTCCAGCTACAGAATTGTACCTTAAATTGAATACATGGTTAACCTTTGATATTAAACACTTTTTTATATTTATTTAATCTTTTATTTACAGCCATTTATAGTATAATAATCGGATCAAATTATGCAAATAATAGTTACTGAGAAATCAACAGGGTTTTATATTTATATGTACATAGCCGGTTATTGCTGTCCACTATCTTGAATGTCCTTAATTAGTTGACCACGACTGTATATATATTTTAAAACATTCACTCGCTCACGCTTGTATCAATGACGAGGGCAGACAGGTGAGTATGAAACACCTGCACTTTGCGTCTATTATGTTTTCCGTGTGGAACGCTTCCACCTACTCCTTTGGGGATATAGGCGTGAGTTTTGAAAAACGGGTTCCTTTATAACCTGGTAACTCGAACAACAAAAATGACATCTACTAACCAAAGTGTCTTCGGGGCGTGTCCCCAGTCATTGGGAGTGTTCTTCAGCACTTTCCTTATATCTTCGATGGATACCGAAACGTCGGATACCACGCGTTTGACGTTAACGTTACCAGCTCGAGGCCAGGGCGCTTGACTAGGGTGTTCCACCACCAGCTCCAAGTCCATACTCACCTCCCATACGGAACGCAGTGGTATGTTTGCCACCTGGAAGGAAAACAAGCTGCTGTTTTAAGATCCATATACGGACAGAACGTGAACAACTATTTTGTAATCAAAGTAAACTATGATATATTTTTTTAATACATATGTATATAGAAAATATTAATGTCTTGTAGTATCAAAGTGAAAAATAATAAAAATGGTTTATTTATTTATTTTTAATTTTCAAATCAAATAACCGTTTGTTGCCGACTAAATAAATAAACTTGGGTGCGTAAGTATTGGGTGAAACTTTTCTAAAATAAAAATAATCACATTATCAAAATATTTACAAATAGTGGTTATAATTTATGAAGTTACAGCAAACAGTTACATGCGAAAATGTTACAAAGTATTTCTTAGTCTACATTAAAAACAAGTAACCCACACCATTGTCCATAAACTGGAGCAAATTACATTGTGAAGCAAAACCAACATCTTAAAAGAAAAATTAAGAAAGACACTCATGTCTCTTCTCACCGACATTCCCAAATTCAAAAGTATCTTTTAAAAGCGTACTTAGCATCCGCTAGTGACAGGAGGACACTTCTCTATTATCTGTCATCTACTCCAAGCCACCTCAAACTGAGAGGATGTCGACGAAAACGAGCATGAATCAGTAAGTATTTAAGACTAGCACGAGGGAAATTACTTTTTAGGAATCTAGCTTTTCGATAACCAATTGTTTAAACAGTGAGAAAATATGAAACGAGTATTATAAATTTAATTAAACAATGCGGTTAAGAGGTGCCCTATTACCGGCGTTTGTCCTGAACGTGTTTACGTGAAACAACTGCGGCCTGCGAGCTCCACGCTGGACGTACGTTTAATGTTTCTATCTTTGTAAATCATCAGCTCTTTTCTTATCATTGAAGGGGTTTCAAGTTGGTGGTGTCAGTTTTATGTCGGGCTAGTCGTTATCACTGACTCACCTTGACAGTGAGATGTCCGTTCGTGTCGAGCGTGTAGGCGAGGTGCAGCTTGGCGTCGTGCATGGCGCGTCCCCATCGCAGGGCCACCCTCGCGACAGCCGCACATCTCCGCAGCAGCAGCGGCACGTCCCTCGCCAGGTACTTCGTCTCGCTGCCACACGACACCATGTAACGCATGGTCTCGCAAGCAAAACGAATGCACAGGATTGCTACTGGATTCTTTTTGTCTGTAACATAGAAATGAGTTTTTTTTTTTTATGCGATAGGGGGCAAACGAGCAGACGGGTCACCTGATGGTAAGTGACTACCGCCGCCCGTGGACACCCGCAACTCAAGAGTCACAAGTGCGTTGCCGGCCTTTTAGGTAGAGGTACGCTCTCTTCTTGAAGGTTTGCAGGTCGTATCGGTTCGGAAATACGGCAGGCGACAATTTGTTCCATAAGCTGGTTGTGCGAGGCAAAAAGCTTCTGGAGAAGCGCACAGTGGTGGAGTGCCAATCGTCCAGGTGATGGGGATGGATATTTTGTCACGTAGGACGATGGCGGAAACCAGCAGCCGGTATAAGTCCGAACAATTCCTCTGAACACTCCCCATGATACAAGCGATAGAGGATGCAGAGTGAAGCTACATCTCTACGCAACGCTAAGGTGTCAAGTCGATCAGAAATATCTTGGCAGTCGATGATGCGAGTCGCTCTCCGTTGAATGCGGTCAAGAGGGAGAAGTTGGTACTGGGGTGCACCTGCATAGAGATGAGAACAGTATTCCATGTGCGGCCGAACCTGCGCCTTATAAAGTTGCAGGCGGTGGGCCGGAGTAAAATACTGTATTCTGAGTATTCTAGAATACGAAATACGGATAGACTGAGGTGAAAAGGCGAGGCCCAACTCCACCTCAAACCCCCCCACCCTCATCATCCTCAAAGGCAGGCAGTGCACTTACAACTATCGAATTGCAAGTGTCCATCGTCGGCGTCACTTACCATTTTTTTTTTTTTTTTTTTTTTTTTTTTCCCTCCGGCCGTCATCCCACCGGGGTTTTCGATGGAACGGTGTGTCGGAATCGGACCGACTAAAACCACACGGTGTGCCATGCTGCGCTTAGAATAGGAGGAATCCGGGAACAGCTTTAGTAAGACATCCGGACCCCTCCTAGCGCTTTGCCCGCAAAAGCGCGGGCACCACCTTCTGGTAACTCTCAACTAGGCAACGTCCAGGCACACCAGGACGTCGCCTCCTCGCGGTTGGCCACTATAGCGGGTGGAGGGAAAACCCGTCCCGACCACCCGCGGCCACACTCAGGGCGGCATGAGGCGCTGGTAAGAGCGCCTCCGCCGTCCGGCTCGCCGGCGGCGAATTGAGTCCGATTGGAGGTCATCCTCCCGGGCCCGCTCCGCCGCCTCCTTCTGCGAGATGACCTCCTCGCAGAAGGTTGCGACCGCGGTAAAATTCCTGTCACTACCGGCCATGGAGCGTATGACGGCCGGTAGCGACAGATCCTCTCCAATTACTGCAGTGAGGGCCCGACGCTGCGCCGCCCACGCCGGGCAATCCACGAGCGTATGCTGTGCCGAGTCCTCACTGCAGTCGCAGTGGTGGCAGACGGGACTCAATTCCCTCCTAGCGACCGAGTGCAGGTACTTTCCGAAGCAGCCGTGCCCGGAAAGAACCTGCGTCAGTCGGAAGGAAAGGGTTCCGTGCTGCCGCCCTGCCCACTCGACGATGACCGGCTGGAGCGCCTCCACAGTGGCAAAGCCAGCACGTGGAGCCTCCAGCCGGGACGACCAACGATCCATAGTAGCTCGGCGAGCGGCCTCACGCCACTCGCGTACCTCTTCGGGCGGGGGCCGATTGCCACTACCCGCCCGGAAATTTGTCGTCCACCGATAGACTTCGGCGAGCACTTCCGCCTCCAAGTCCCACGGGGGAGTTCCGGCCAACGCGCATGCCGCCTCCGTCGACACGGTGCGGTAACCGCGTATTGCTCTAACCGCCATGACCCTCTGAGGGCGCCAAAGGCGTGCCCTATTCTGGGCGGTCAGAGCTTCTGCCCACACCGGTGCACCGTATAGTGCCATTGACCGGACAACCCCCGTGTACAGCCGTCTTGTTGCGACGCTGGGTCCGCCCAAGTTGGGCAAAAGTCGCCCAAGGGCAGACGCAGTGCCGACTAACCTTGGAGCCAGCTGCAGAAAGTGCTCGTCGAAGCGCCATCTTCCGTCGAGGATCAGGCCCAGATGTGGGCCTGAACCGGTACAAGGATCGAGTTGACCATTATGGAGGCGCCAGGGGGTGGACCTCGACGGGGCCCATGGAATAAAAGGGCCTCCGTCTTATCCAAAGCCACGCGCAACCCTAGCGCCTCGATGCGCCCGACCACCAGTGAGGCTCCTCTGGTGGCCAGGCGTGCAGCCTCTTGAAAGTTCGACCCCCGGGCTGTGACCAGAGTGTCATCGGCGTAACAGATTACGCCCAGCCCAGGGGGGAAGTCACCTCGAAGGGCCCAGTCGTACCCCATGTTCCACAGGAGAGGTCCAAGGACAGACCCCTGCGGAACACCGCACGACATGGGCCGACGACTCAAATTTCCCTCTCGATCCTCGTACACGACGGTACGCTCCTCCAAATAGCCTGCCACCAGCCGCCTCAGGTACTGTGGCACCCTGTGATAATGGAGCGCTTCCCTGATGCAGCTGAATGGCAGACTATTAAAAGCGTTGGCGATGTCCAAAGACACCGCCAACAGCACGCCGCCACAACTCACTACCTCTTCGGTCACGGCCCTCAGGCGCATTACAGCATCGATCGTCGAACGCCCCGCTCGGAAACCAAATTGGGCGTCCGACAAATCGGGACCGACCTCGCTCAGGTGCCGGACGATGCGGGCAGAGAGGACCCTCTCAAACAATTTACCCGCCTCATCCAGCAGTACGATAGGCCTGTAGGCCGCGACCGAATCCGTAAGCCGTCCCGGCTTCCTTAAAAGAACCAGCTTCCCGCTCTTCCAGCAGTCAGGGAAGCGTCCACACGCCAAGCATGCGTCGAACACCCCCCTGAGGCGGTCCGCCATGTGGTTGAGAGCTAGGGCCAGTATTCGGGCAGGGATCCCATCTGGCCCTGGGGCGGTGTTCTTGGAGCGGATCCGTAGAACAGCCGCCCCCATCTCTGCCTCCGTGACGGGTGGAATATCTTCCTCCTCGAACTCTCCGTCGTCTCCGGCCGAGGGGGCCATCGACGGGGGTGAGTGCTCCACCCGTTGTGGGAATAGGCCCTCAACCACTTCCTGCAGGAAGCTGGGCTGGAGAGTTTCAGTAAGGGGGGGGGGCCAGCGTGCGGAGCTTTTGTTGCGCCGCACGATAAGGGCGACCCCAGGGGTCACGATCGAGACCCTCCAGCATCTCCTTTCTTTTCTCCTCTTTGGCGCGACAAATGGCCAGCTTCAGAGTTTTCCGCGCCTCTCGGTACTCCTCATGAAGCTGGTCCTCTTCCCCCTCTTCACGGTGACGCCGACGGCTGCGGGTGTAGGACCTCCGGGCAAGAATGCAGGCCACGCGGAGATCCGCCAACTCCTGGGACCACCAGTAGACCTCCTTCCTTGGAGGCCGACTACCTCGAATCCGGGGCATGGCCGCATCGCAGATATGCGTTACCGCATCGCAAAAGCGGCCTGCCCCCATTTCTACCTCCTCGGTCGGAGGGTGTGGGGACAGCCAAGAGTAAATTATGGCTGCCTCCTCCAGTAGATCCCGGTCTAGCTTAGAAATAGCCCACCGCGGAAAGCGCGCCAAGTGACCCCTTCTGGGGCCCTGGGTCCGGGAGAGCTCAAATCGGATATAGAGGTGATCCGAGAGCGTCTCAACCTCTTCCAGGACACACCAGTTCCTTACTCGTGCGGCAAGAGCAGGGGTAGCGAACGAAAGGTCCACTATCGACCCCCCCTGCTGTCGCACGCACGTGTTGGTGGTGCCTCTGTTAAGAAGACAGAGGCCCACCGATGTTGCCCACTCCTCAACAGCGTCGCCCCGTGCGTCCGTCCTGGGGGAACCCCACGCAACAGACTTGGCGTTGAAGTCCCCCAGCACTAGAACGTGCCCAGACGCAAGTCGCCGTATCGAGGTCTCTAGGTTATTGAGGAAGACCTCAAAATCGCTCAGACTCCGGTTGGGGGAGAAGTAGACACCATAAATAGTGATCCCCCCCCATTCAGCGGCAACATATCCAGTACCCTTGTCTTTAAGCGACAAGGGCGGGGAATGAGCCGCCGTGGAGCCGACGACTGCCACGGAGCCGTCCCGGTCACCCAACCAGTTTGGACAGGGAGGAACGTAATAGGGCTCCGCAGCTACGGCGACACCAATCGACCACTCTGCCATGGTTTGCAGGAAAAGGTCCTGCGCACCGGCACAGTGGTTTAGGTTCGTCTGGACTAGGAGGCTGGAGACTTGGTCCATTACTGAACCGTCTCTACAGCCACCTCCATGGGCGACGGCAACGACGCGCGGTTGATATTGGAGGCAGCCTGGGTCGACTGGCTAGCCCCGAGTGTTTGCTGAGGAGCGCGGGGTGTCTTACAGGCCCCCTGCCCCATCTGGTGATTGGCAGGGAGATTTCCAGCCGCACACGCTGGGCAGTGAGGGGCGGCGGAACATTCCGCAGCCTTGTGCCCCGGTCGACCGCAGCGGAAACAGAGTCCGCTGCTGTCAAAACAACTTCCGCACTTGACGCGGGTGTGTCCCGACGCCAGGCACTTAAAACACCTCATCGGTCTCGCGGCCAGGATTGTGACTCTGGCGTTCACGAAACCGACGAGGACCTTGCCGGCGTCGCCCAAAATCTTGGCTGACGCTATGGGACAGCTTACCCAAACCGCACCAAGGCCTCCTGGACCGGGGCGGATGGTGCCAACTCTGATACTGTTCGCATTGCATCCTGTCTTCTCCTGAATGGCAATGCGGACATCCTCCACCGTCACTGAGTCGTCCAGACCCGAAAAGCGCAGCTCTGCGCACTTAGTGGGCCTGGCGATCTTGACACCATCCTTCGCTTCAAAAACACTCCGCAGCTTTTCAGCAACCGTGTCGGCCGCCTTCCCCCCTTCAGCCCCGGGGAACTCAAGGATTCGAGCCCCCGTTTGGGCGAGGCGCAACCTCACCCCTGAAGCCCCGAACTCACCACCTAGGCTATCCCTGACCTTCTTGAAAACGGCCGCGTAGGATAGCCCGTCGCGAGCCGCTTCCGGTGACAATGTGACCACTACTGCCGCCGTTTTGGGTGCCTGCAGTTTCCGCGACTTGTTTTTTGGGTCAACTGCCACGGATGACGATTGCGGTATAGACGCTACTTTTTTCGAAGCCTTCTTACCTCGCTTTCGGGACTTCTTACCCCCACCGACTACTTCCCATCCGTCATTGGAAGGGGCGGACGTAGAGGGACCAGTTGTCGAAGGGCCAGGTACCGTTTCAGCAACAACAGGAACTGTGTTCTTCACTCTGGATGCCGGAGTGGTCAACGGGGGGAATTCTGCCGTCACCTTTGCGGCTTTCTTCACCGGTCGTCCACCCTTCTTTGTAGATGAGGGTGCCGATGACATAGCCGCGGCATAGGATACGCGGCCACCTGAGACGGGAAGCGGCGTCTGGGCTGAATTGACCTTTATCTTATCGGTGGCGAGAGGCGGCCGAACATTGGGTGCCGGAGGCAGTCTTGCTTCTAGGCCTGCTAGGCGCCCGTCCATCATCCTCCATACTGCCTGAAGGACATGCTGCAGGTGGGAGTCCGGAGTTTGGAATGAAGAGGGAGAGGCAGCCTGCTGCTGAACCTGGTTCAGTCGTTCAGGGCAATCCGCCTGCACCCGAAATTGGGCGAACTGGGTGTTGAGCTCTGCCACCTGCTCCGTAAGACGATCATTCGCAGCTTGAAGTCGTGCTACATCCCCAATGAGAGTTTCGACGACCCCAGAGATAGCGGAGGAGGAATCCTTCAGGGCTCTGACAAAAGAGCCCTTTAAGTTCGTTGACTTGGTGGCCACTTTGTTAATTATGGCCACTGCCGCGCTTGTTCTTTCTTTCAACGTCGACGGTGTTTGGGAGACAGAACCCCCCGAACGTATTTTTAGTAGGAGATCTGCGATCTCCTCCTCCGCGACTATTTCACCTTCCGCACGAGCCCGAGTGTACACCCCCGCCCTGGAGAAGACAGAACCTGGCAAAGGCGGAACAGGCGTCCGCGACCTCGATCTTCCTCTTTGACTAGTGGTCAACTTTGGAGGAAGCATTTCCGTTGATGTTTCGGTGTCGTCTTCCTTCGAGCGGCCTCGCTTTCGATTATCGAAGTCGCGGGGCTCAAGCTCCATGTTCTCGACGGTATAAGTTGCTGCCCTGGTTGTCCTGGAGTGTCCTTGCTCCAAAATTGTACTGCTCCCAGGAGTCAGATTAACATCTAGAAGCTCCACCGAGAGAGTAGTTGGGCACGATACTTCCTCGTCGGTCGACGAGGCTTCTGCTGCCGACTTTTTACTTTTTCTCCTTCCTTGCTTAGTTTTTAACTCCTTCTTTTGTTCTTCAGTTTTTTTATTAATTTTAGTGTGTAAATCCATAATATATCCCACGAGTGGGGGAGAATTAAAGGTCCACCCGGGCAGAGATCCCCCAATACCCGGGTAAGCGTAGATTTATGCCCAACCGAGGGGTCCGCAGGTGCCCCGGCTGGGAGTACGTTCGCGACTGAACCACCCATCAGCCATGCATCCCATGGTCACGCACCAGAACACGGGATTAGGGGTAATTTTTTATAGAGGTTTTCTTCCTCGCAGTCCGGGCGGCTAAGCCAAGACCCTCGCCCCCGATCGGAGCCGCGAGACTTAACCACGACACTCCTTTCGGGATTACGATATGCCGACGGCGGCTTGGAAAGTGAATCATCCCATGCCTGCTCGGTGGCAGTGTAAGTGCACGCCGAGCCCGTCCCCCTTCTCCACCGTGAACACTGGAGAGGCTCTGACCCATAGAAGGGTCCCACCACGGTGATTTTTTACTGAGGTTCCCTTCCTCACAGCTCCGAGGAGCGAAGAGCTAACAGAGGAATCTGCATACAAAAGCCCGCTCTGTTTGGCCAAGTCACGACCGAATGTCCAAAAGAAGTCAGCTACCTCTTTTCGCCAGAAGATTAGCCGTTGGCGACGACGCACTCCTCAAAAGCAGAGGGTGAGAAGGCTGCGTCGTTGCCAACGTTGCCCAGGGTACACCACGTGGAGGTTTTCTAGCTCGCACCCCCGGCGTCACTTACCATCAGGTGACCCTTCTGTTCGTCTGAGCCCTATTTAATAAAAAAGCTCTATTTAATCATGTTACTATCCAAGGGAGCGGAGCAGTAATAATAAATCTCAACAAATCGGGCAGACTTCCATATTTTGGCATATATTATATGTATGTATAATCAAATTTAACGTGGGTGAAACCGCGATGCACAGCTAGTGATAACTAATAATATTTGATAGGCTTATTGGAAAGGTACCCAGACTTAATCCTGAGGTCGTGGGTTCTATTCCCACACGGGCCAATAATATGTGTGATTCATAAATAGTTGTCACCAGTGTGGGTGTTCCTTGGGACCTTATTTGAATATATCTAGTTAGATTCACATTTGGGACTATATTGGTGACGCTAAGATAGGGTTCCAGGAAAATTGTCAGAACAACTTCTGTGTGCTCCGCTAGGTTAAATATCTATACTAATATAATAAATTTCAACAGTTTCTGTTTGTTAGTTTGTTTATATTCTTTAGAACTTTTAGTCAGATTTAAATAATTATTTTTTGTCGTAGATACATTTATTTATTGACGAATAACGGTATTAACTATAAAACTTTACACTGCGACTCTTACGACTGGAGCAGTGACCATACCCAAAGAAACTGAGAGGAAACACTACTAGTTTATAAAAAATATTTTAAAAAATGTACATACCATACTCTATGGTGTCAACACAGACGTCAGTGACGGGAGTGTCGGCTCTCACGCGAGTTCTCGTCGCGTTGTCGTGTCTATGGGCCAGTCGGATAGTGAGCCGGATACGGCCGTGTAATAACCGAAAACTCCACGTATCCGCTGGTGAAGGCTCACGTTCGCATTCGTAACTTCTGTACAAGAATTATTTATTTTATTTTAACACTTTACGCACAAAGTAAAGTACAACGGCGGACTTAATGCAGTAGGTGTTGTAGGAACAGGTGAACAGGGCACAATTCCAGCTCCTGGGAAGCGTGCGGTGACGATGACACTGTTTGTTCACCCAAAAAGTACACATACATACACAGTATACATAGAGCTCATCGGAAGCGTTCGTCGGCTCCTATTATGTTACCACCACACTTTTCGTATACAAAGTAAAACTAAAAAACTCACCCCATAAACGGTAGCATATCAATCTTCGACACAATATTAACCCCAGAATCAAAGTTGGTTACATTCTTGTTAGAGCTCATAGTTGTCAGTTCTGGATGCCAGTCTCTTCTAGAACATTCCGTGCTGTCAATAGTCGACTGTGACTTGGGCGAGGACGCTCTTGTTGACACACTTGCCAATTTCCCAAACCCAAGGTTCTTGCTGCTAGTAAACGAACTGACATTGTCTACACTGTCAGATTTTAAACTCTCAGATCGCGATGGGGCTTCTGTCGTCACGCTGCCCGGTTTATAATATTCTGTGTCTTTTAAAACATTTAAAATTTCTTTATTAATCCCAGCGTCAATTTTGTATTCGGTTATCAACTGTTGTATGGTTATAGTGCTGTCAAAGCAATGGTTGGGCGATTTCTTTTCTGTATTGTCTTCTTGATGAATGACTCTTTCCTGGTCATCTGTATCTCTTTCAGCTGCCAATTTTGTCGTATCATGACTCATACGTAACAATATCCTGTTACGGTTAGGACTGTTTGATATTTTTAGCATTTTACTGTTTGGTTTTGGTGTTACTTCGACACTTGTTCTTCTATTTGGTGGAACTGGAATGTGACTGCGTTTTTTTCCTTTAGACACTAAACGATCAGCACTATCGTCTGTTGAAGTAATATCTGATTGTACTATAGATAAACTTTTGTGGTTAGCAACAGCCTTGTTAGGCGTTCTCCGTTCTTTTTGTGATATATAATACTGAGATGAGCTGGTTTTAGATTCTGATTCTGACAATGTATCTGTTAATGTTAGTGATGAGCTTGTCTCCAATAATTCCTTGTTCGGTTTCATAGATATGACAGTATTGACTTCAATATCTTCTACATTACTGTGGACATCTACTGCTCTGTCTAGAGAGCCCAGTTTATTAATCGGTAGCACTTCTTTTTTACCACTATGAACAGCCACACAGTACTGCATGACAACTTGCTCTGTATTTACTTCCACATCTTTCGCACCCATTGTCACCATATCTGTAGAGCTGGCATCCATCTCCATATTTATTTGACAGGATGTGCTACGGTCTGAGCCGCAAAGAGTTTCATCTGATTTATTTTCTAAATGTTCTATTGCTAAAGGAGCAGTTAGCGGTTTGTAATCGTGTACCTGCGCGTAATCCAAAGGCCTCAAAAGAATATTATTCAAAGGATTCTCATGATCAAATACTAAAACGGGTTCAAGATTACTCTGTTGGCGACAGGATCGCTCAACGGATTCAGAGCATTCGCTTGGAACAACTTCTTGTTCTGAGGAATTTTCAGAAGACCCTCTCCTTTTTAGGATACCTGGTTTTGACCGATAACATGAAACGTCCTCTAGGTATTCACGTGAGCCAGGTGCTGAGGATAATTCCGTATTCATATCTATCTGACTGGATGTGAACAAATTTGCTTGAATTTGGGTGCTAGCAGTAGATATGCTCCTCCTCATTTTATCTTCTTGATTCTCGAAAGGAACTCCGTCAGACATTGGTTTGACTAAATCGGACATCAACTGTTTAATGCCATCGGAAACATCTTTCAGATAACTCGGTATAACATTGGTTTTATCTTTCGCATATGACGTTTCACCGAAAGTAGTTTTCTTTATAGGCCAAGATTTACTAAGGTCAGATTTTACACTGTTTTCACTCAAAGATTCGTCATCGAAGTGTAAAGTTTTTACAACTTCATTACTCAAGCGGTTGGATCTATGCAGTGTATTCGTAAGTTCTTCTGGTGACGAGTCTAATATGTCTTCTGTGAGACTAGTGTCGTCAAATTCAATCCGAGATTTTTGTAAGACAGCTTGAGCCATGGAAATATTACTGAGTAAGTCTTCTCGGCTAATAATGATGGACTGTCTTTTCGCCGCGAAACTAAGTCTCCGCGGTTCATGTGCCTCCATTTTGTTCTCAATCGCAGGCGCTCTATTTTCAGTAAGCGCCTCTTTGACTGGAGAAACTGCCTCTTCTTTGGAAGAACAGCGGCTATTGTCGGTGAAGTCGCAAATCATGTTAAGCAATTCTTTAGTATCGTTGGCATCTCTGAAACTTTTGCAACGTACTTTTTCATACTCTCTCTCATCTGTGACGGATGCGCTAGCTAAAATATTCTCAGTCTCGCCTCTTTTGTTCATAAGCTGAGATAAAGTATTTTGTAACTGGTCTTCCTGCAGTTTGTACTCTATAGACAGAGGGGATTGTCTCATGAATGGTACTGTATCACTTTCATTTTCAGTAAGTTCTGCATCTTTGTCACTCTCAACTTTGTCTGTCTGTACTTCTTCATCTTCAACTCTAACAAAGCTAAGCACTGAAGCCTCATTTTCTGGTTCCCTTTCGAACTCAACAGGATAAGATTCCACATCGGTTTCCGCATATTTATTATATATATCGCTTGGTACAGGATCAGACATGTCAAGAAGTGTGTACAACACAGAAGTCTTAGAGTCTTTAGGGTTAGGATTATTAGGAATCCATTTAATAGTATCGCTTGGTACAATATCAATAACGTTTTCTGTAATTTTTTCGACCTCGACGGGAGCATTCATTTTTATATCAAATACCTCTATTTTCGATTCAATTACATTGCCAACGTAATCGTTTGATGGCGTAGGCGTTATTTCACTAGGGATTTTAGAAGGTAGAGATTCTGTAGCATCTGCTTCGTCTATTTTACTTGGTACCAGGAAATTAGACTCAAATACAGATGGAGTCTCGCTACGTAAGTCTACTTGTTGACTCATTTCAACTGGCGAAGTTTGGTATACAACGACGTTTAGGTTTTGATTACAAAAACTAGTTTGTACGGACATGCCTAAGTTTTTCTCTACAGATTTTTTTAATATGCCTGTGTGTATGGCCATTAATTGATCTGGAATGGGTTTCGATAAAGATAAATTACCTTTATTTACATCACAATCTTGAATTTCATTAGGTTCTTGCAATATGTTTTGAACTTTAGGTACAGCGCCTATTATCGGCATTTCATCGTCAGCGTTATCATTTGCAAAGACAACGGTCCGTCTTTTTTCTCTACATACTACACTATCTTTGTTTTTAAAAACTTTATTTGTATCCTTCCCATTAGTTTCACCCATGACTTTTGTAACTGTATTGTTTTCACTAGAGTCTGACATACTACCAAGTAAAAACACACTTGCAGGAACCTTTTCAGGTAAAGTAATATCACTATTATCCTTATCGGATGTTACTTTTTCTTTGTGAGTAATTTTATTTTGTTCTTCTTTTGTTTCTTCTTCATTTAAAAAGACAACTGTCCGCCTTTTTTCTGTACATACAATACTATCTATGTTTTCAAAAACTTTGTTACTTATGTCCTTTCTATGGGTTTCTTCCGTGTCTTCTCTAACTGCATTGTTTTCACTAGAGTTTGACATACCTTCGAGTAAAAACACACTTGCAGGAACCTTTTCAGGTAAATAAATATCACCATTATCGTTATCAGATGTTTTTTTATCTTTGCGAGTAATCTTGTTTTGTTCTTCTTTTGCTTCTTCTTCATTTGCAAAGACAACAGTGGGTATTTTTTCTGTAATTAGAACACTGTCCTTATTTTCAAAAGCTTTGTTACTTATATCCCTCCTATGGGTTTCTTCCACGTCTTTTGTAGCTGGATTATTTTCACTAGACTTTGACATACCTTCAAGTAAAAATAGACTTCCAGGAACCTTTTCAGGTAAAGAAATATCACTTTCATCGTTATCAGATTTTCTTTTGTTTTGTTCTTCTTGTGCCTCTTCTTCATTGGCCATTATAATATAATCAGGTATCGGTTGCATCATAGACACGTTAGCGGCTTTAGTATCGTTAATTGTTCTACGTGTATTGACAGTTACTGCAGAATCACTAGTAGATGATTTGAAAAAGTCATCATTAAGTGTACTGACGTCTTTTTTGCTCACTATTTCAGTTATCAATTGAGAAGGTACAGCTTGTGTTATAGAAATATTTCCTGTATCATCATCGTATACAATAGTTCTTCTCTTATTAGTATCGCTATCTTTTATTATAATATTAGTAGGCAGGACCTGAGTCATTGAAATATTAGCGTCGAAAATTTGAGTGTCTTCTTCAGGATCCGGATCTGCTTTACCTAGTATAATATTTTGAGGTACTGCTTGAGTAACTGATATATTTCCCGTCTCATCTTCGTATAGTATAGTCCGTCTTCGTTCTGTGGCTGAAGGGTTTCCTGGTAAAATTATATTAGGAGCGGCTTGAGTTACAGATATATTGCCCGTATCATCTTCGTATAAGATAGTTTTGCGTTTTGATTCTAGCACAATATTTGCTGGCAATGCTTGAGTTATTGATATATTACCATTATCGTCATCAAAAACTATTGTTTTGCGTTTTTCTTGATTTTTCTGATCTATGATTACTCGTGAAGGCAGTGCTTGAGTAATTGACACGTTAGCTTGATCATCATCATATATAATAGTTTTTCGTCTTTCTGGAACAGTGTGGTCTACGATAAATTGTGAAGTTAACGCCTGTGTTATTGATATGTTGCCTTTATCATCGTCAAACACTATTGTTTTGCGTCTCTCAATTTTATCATTTGGTAGGATATTAGTCGGTAAGGTTTGAGTAATAGATATGTTTCCAGTTTCATTTTCATATACTACCGTACGCCTGCGTTCTTTTGGTTTACTGTTTGCAGTCAGAATTTGACCATCTAATGATTGTGTCATCGATATATTGCTATTTGCTTCTTTTTCTTTGTGAATTAAAGTTTTAATGTGTTCAGAAGTACCACACCTGATATTAGTGGGCAACGACTGTGTTATAGATATATTACCTGCATTATTATTCATTGTAGACCTTTTAACTATATCCACTTTGTGCACTGCTTTGACACAAACATTAGAATCTCGATATGATGTACTCCTACATTCCACATCAGATTTCAGACTCGCATCATCAGCAAAGTTTGGCAAATCATCATTAGTGTTCAGAACAATTGTTTTTCTTAAGGGCAACTCGTTGTTGGACTTCTCCGTTTGTAACGTAAGCCTCTTACCATCGAAAACTAAAACTTGATCGGGTTCATCATTAACAGCAAAGTTGTCAGACTCTAGCGGCGTAACGTAAGGATTAATAGCTATATTCTCTTTATCAGTCATCCAATCGTTATCTAAATTATTTCTTTTCTCTACAGAGCTACTTCTGGATACATCTTGAACTTTAAGAGCACTAATTGTATCTGTAATAGACATATCGCAAACATCAGTTTTCGCTACGTTTGTCACGTTTAAGTCTACTTCAATATATTCTGAGATATTTTGATGATCGGCAGGCCCTGAACAGATAATATTACTGGAAACGCGTCCAATATCTCTTTCGATTTCGTCTAGATCGTCGTTCTCTGCCACACTATGTATGTTTGAGAAGTTAAAATCAATCTTTCCAGACATTCCACCTAAACCTGTTACAGTGAAATCGTTACCGAATAATTTGCTTTGTTGGTCAGTTAAAGCGCTGAATTCAAATTTCCTATTGGGGGCTGTTAATTTTCCATCAGAAGTACAATCTAGTGATGCAATTTGCTCAGTGAAATTTATGTTATTAAACGAAGCATTTGTGCTTAGAGGGGGGGCTAGGTTGCCTATGAAATCTACTGCTTCAACTTCTTCAAATTGCTGATCAAAAATACGTCTGCCAAGGTGTTCAACAGGTTGCCGAGCTTGGTTGACTTCTGAATCGTTGCCAGACGACTCCAGTGATTTGTTATGTTCCTCGTAAAAATTCTTCCATGTGGTTGTTGCTTCGTTGGTAACGAATTCACTAGAAAATAATAGTGCTGTTCAGTTAAATGTAGACAGATATTTAATTGTAATACATACGAAAGTCTCTTAAATAGACCACCACACATCAGGATGATTTTTAATCAACTTACAGTTTAATCAGCTGATTTGGAGCTTATACAGAATGTCAGCACGATAAAACTATTGGCTAATTAAAAATCACCAGTTCAGCTTTAGAACCAACAGAGTTACATTATTTTCTTAACTTAAAAATATAAATGAATATGTCAAAACTGATAGAGTTATGAAGAGAGCTATCGATACTGATTTTTTTAAGAAGGGGTCATCAAAGTCAGGGTTGCATACCTATAACTATACTGGACTGTTCTCGAATGAAACCTGAATTAGTTGACAAAGGTGCTGGCAAAAGCCAGTTACCAATAAGGACAGGAGTACAGTTAATACTCACGCTACGCCCGTACGTCTTGAGAAGCTTACACGGCGACTTTTAGCCGTGTCCGTGGGTGTGGCAACGTTGAACTCTAACTCAGAAAACGGCGTACGTGCCGGGCGCTGACTCTTCAGTATCGAAGACCGACGCTTGCGTCTAAAGACAAGAACACACATTACATACATGTACGCGGGAGGGCAAAGCTTAGGCTTTTATGGGCCCGGTCGGCAAAACCGTTTGTTAAGCAATGCTTGCGTTGTATTTCTCCGAATGAGCGAGGTTACCGATGGCCCAACCTCCTTTCCTTTCACTTACTATCAGGTGACCCGTCTGCTCGTTAGTTCTCTTATATCATAAAAAAAATCAAACACGCCTCGGGGAAGTCCTAGCCCTCTAAGCGATTGACAAATTATTAAAAAGTAGATATAATTACTATATACCCCGAGTAACTCGATAGGTTGTATGTCGTAACACTCCAGATTAAAAAATATGTATGTAAAATTATATACCGACTCTTGACAGTCCGGTCCAGTCTTTTATAAAACGAGTAATTTGTAATCCGACAAATTAAATACGAATATAATAGGGAATAATAGTAAATCTACATAATATAAATATATTCCTAGAGTAAAAAAACACAATATTAAATGTAAATCACGTAAGCAACTATAAAAATACATACATACATATGTATATGAATATTTCAACGAGCATTAATCTAAAATTGACTATCATAGTTGTGGCTAATAAACTGTTATATTAAATTCCTAAACCTTAACTTATGAAGTTGACCCTACACAGATCTTTTATGGCAGAACAATGTTTGCAGGGTCAGCTAGTATTATTATAAATGTGAATGTAAGTTTGTTTGTTACGCTTTCACGCCAAAACTACTCAACCGATTATCATGAAACTTTGTACACATATTCTCAAAGGTATTTTTTACGGAGAGTATAGTTCCCGGCAAACAACTTGAACAATGCCCTTGAATGCGCAGAAACGTATTTTAGGACCCATTGGTGGTGCGGTGAGGGGCGCGACGGCGGGTAACGTCGTTTCGATCGTCCTATTGGTAGATCAGTCGACCCTTGCCTCTCTCCGCGTCCCGTTGACTTACAAGTACACTCGCGTGCATTGATTTATCATATTGTAGATTCTGTCACTGATAAATTTATAATTTTTGCTGATAATGATAGTGATGACGAGAGTGACGATGATGAAATAACTCCTAGCCAAAGCCCTATTTTATCTGGACTTATACCTAGCACCAGTTCTGCTTGTGCTGGTTTTGAACTAATATATGGACATATCAATCAAGAATATGGACATATATATACATACAGTCGTGGTCAACTAATTAGGGACACTCTCTAGTTAATCCAAATTGTGAATTTATTTTTTATTTTCCAACGAGTCTAAACAATATTCCACATCTTTTACATGTAAGTATAATTAGTCATTTATGTGCCTAATTATACAAACAATAACAACTTCTTAAACATTAAACCTCTTTACAGTATAGCTGATGAGTGCTATTTGTTCAAAGAATGCTGGCTGGCCATTTAATTAGGGACACTGAGATATTGCGTTCTAGTTTCAAAATCTGAATCTCAATTATTATTTTCTTTCTTCTCCTATTCTTTGTGGTAGTTTTGGCGGCAATCTAGATTTGTAATTTCAAGTTTTGAGAGTTATTTTGAAGAACAATGGGCAAAAATAAAAGTTGCGATGCAACACTACGAAAAATTATCATGAAGTTTGTCGAGCGTGGTTGGTCATACCGAAGGATAGCAGGATATCTAAATTGTTCAAAAACTATGGTATGCAATGCAGTGCAACATTTCAGGCGCAATAACACAACTTTAAATGTGCCCAGAAAAAAAGATCGAGAAAAACAACTCCGCAAGAAGATAGAATGATAACCAGGTTAGCTAAGAAAGATCCGTTTCTAGGCTCTATTTTAATTAAACATGAAGTGTTTGGGGCAGACGAAAGAGTCAGTGTATCAGCGAGGACAGTTCGACGACGTCTGGTAGAAGCAGGGTTGTTCGGAAGAGTGGCTCGCAAAGTACCGTTGTTAAAGAAAGAGCATAGAAATGCACGTTTGGCGTTTGCACGTAAATATGGACATTGGACCTACGACCAATGGCAACATGTATTATTCTCTGACGAGACCAAGGTTAATTTGATTTCTTCAGATGGAAGGCAATACGTACGGCGTCCTGTAAAAGCGGAAATGAATCCAAGATTCACAAAAAAGCAGGTGAAACATGGCGGAGGAAACATTAAAATGTGGGGATCATTTTCTGGACGTGGAGTGGGACCTGTGAGGAAAGTTCAGGGTAACTTAGACCAACATCAATACAAGGCAATATTAGAAGAAACTATGCTTCCCTATGCTGAGGAACATCTTCCTATTATATGGACTTTTCAGCATGATAACGACCCAAAACATACAGCCCGTTCAGTCAAGTCGTTTCTTAACAGACAGTCGGTATCAGTGCTAGATTGGCCAGCAAATAGCCCCGACCTCAACCCAATCGAGCACCTTTGGCACGAAATTAAGAAAAAAGTTGCCATTTATCGTACCACAACTTTAGATGAACTTAATGAAGCTTTTTGTGAGGCATGGGCAAACATTCCTGTTGAAATATGTCAGAAACTGATAATGTCTATGCCACATCGGTGTCAAGCGGTAATTACTAACAAAGGTTTTGCTACTGGGTACTGATTTTACCCGTAATAAAATGAAGTTGTTAAAGAAATTAAAATACTGCAGATTATTAGTTCTGTTTAACTCTATTTTTCATTTTACTTTACTGTTCTTAATTAAATGTCCAGCTACAGAATTGTACCTTAAATTGAATACATGGTTAACCTTTGATATTAAACACTTTTTTATATTTATTTAATCTTTTATTTACAGCCATTTATAGTATAATAATCGGATCAAATTATGCAAATAATAGTTACTGAGAAATCAACAGGGTTTTATATTTATATGTACATAGCCGGTTATTGCTGTCCACTATCTTGAATGTCCTTAATTAGTTGACCACGACTGTATATAGTACCAAAGGCAATTTTATCTCATGTGGCAGCCTAAAAAATAGTTTATCGTAATTTTTAATAACAAATGTGTTACTTTGGGGTGTAATATAGCAATAATTTTATATTAGAAATTAAATAAAGTAATTAAATGCCTATATGTCTTTTTCGTATTCAAAAATATCGTATAAAATTATAATTATCGTAAAAAAAAGACAGTTTTATAATTACATAAATAAATATATTTCGATACTATTTTTTTTGCTCGCAAATGTAGATACGCAAAGTTTCCCCCACTACGTCACACAATGTTCAAAGTTTGCCAGCGATTATAAAATACAGTGGACCCCCGGTAATCCGGCAAACATTATGCAGGGCAGTGTCGGATTATAGAGCACTGCCTAAGACCCCTATAGTCCGGATTTTTTTACGAAAGAGTACCTTGTAATCCGACAAATTACATATCTAATGACAAGAATCTATATATTATACGTACGTATGTATGTACTTTGAAGTACAAGTCAGACTTAATTTATGTAAGTCGAATTTAGTAAATTAAATAACAATTGAGAGCTTACGTTTTATTATAAAATTAAGCATAAATGCACATACATATCTAATGACATGAATCTATATATTATACGTACATATCAAATTATGAAGCTTTGAAATATTCATCAATTTTTTTTTGTTTAAGGTTGTTATAACGCGAGATCAGAGCTTTGTCCCTCAGTCTTCTCAAAAGTAAAAGTTCGTTGTAGGATGTACCATTCTCTTCAGCCCATTGTAAACCTAGCTCAAAAGCGTTAACTGCGTCTTGATCTGTGACTTGTGGAGCAGTTGCAATCACGTCGTCGTTATCTTCCTGATCGTTTGTTGTATTATTAGAAACCTCTTTTATAATATCTTCGTCAGACATTTCAAGACAAACATTTTCTTCTTTATCCATTCCACGGCACCAGACTTCCAAATCTTCCGGACTTATCTGTGTTTCAGTAGCGACTTGTTCTATAACTTCCGAAGTTACACTGATTTGTGGATCGTTGCTAGGAGTGGTGATTATATCTGGCCATAACTTTTTCCAAGACGATTTAATAGTTGATGACGGTAACGCACTCCACGACTGACTAAGAGCAAAAACCCAAGTCTTTCATATTAAATTCTTTTAAAGTTTTTTCTATTGGTTGGTCTTTTGATACGGCTCTCAAAAGTAGGTTTTTTTTATAGTCTTGCTTAACAAACTGAATGATGTTCTGGTCCATTGGTTGAATCAGTGCAGTGCAATTTGGCGGAAGAAACATCGCAGTGATGCATTTATCCTCAGTTGTCAGTTCTTTTTCAGACGGATGACCGGGAGCGTTATCAAGAAGCAACAACGCTTTTTGAGGAAAATTATGATCTTTTAACCATTTTCTAACTTCAGGTACGAAGCATTCATCAAACCACTTTTTGAAAAGGTCTTTTGTCATCCATGCACTTTTTTGTCCGTAATAGTGTACAGGTAAATCAATGTTTTTGAATGCCCTTGGTTTATTAGATTTCCCAATGACCACCATCTTAAGCGCGTGTGTACCTGCAGCATTAGCACATGGTAGTATGGTTACACGCTCTTTACTCACTTTTCGTCCAGGTACGTCTTTTTCGTTACAAGAAACGAAAGTTTTGTTAGGCATCACACGCCAAAAAAGCCCTGATTCGTCTGCATTGTACACCTGTGACGGGTCAAGATTTAAATCGTTCACCTTTTGCAAAAATCTTAATTTAAAGGGCTCTATGGAGGTGGCATCGTTAGAAAGTTTCTCTCCTGTAATAGTCATTAAACGTATGCCATGACGACTTTTAAAACGTTCTAGCCATCCTTTGCTGGCCACAAAATCATCTTTTTTTGTTATTTCCTTATAAAAAAACTTAGCTTTCATCGCCAACATGGGTCCCGAAATTGGTGCATGCCTGTTTCTTTCCTGAAGAAACCACATGTACAAAGCTTCTTCCACTTCTGGATGTTCAGCTTTCTTGAGTGTGTGTCTCTTGCCTGGCCCGCAGTCAGTAGTTGACACGAACTTCTTAATCTTCTCGTGGTTTTTTTTAATGTCATAAATTGTAGATCGGCCTACGCCGTATTCACTTGCTAAACTACTGAAAGTTTCATTGCGATTTAAGCGATCTAAAATATCACATTTTTCTTTAACTGTCAACGTTTTGTGCTTTCGCTTCTGGGTTTGTGACGACATTACTAGGTACTACACCTAATACACAATGAATAAATAGTAAACAATGAACGCACGCTAGGCCGTACCGCTATCACTAGTAGTCAAATTCAAACTAAGTAAAACAATGCATACGCGTCGAGCACAACAGCGGTGGCGTGTACGAGTTGTGACCTGTTCAAACGATACGTGATCGATATGTATTAGCAAAGATTGTCAAACATACATGTAATTCTAAGTCATGTCGGATTACAGGGGGCGCCGGATTAGACAGGGGCCGGATTATCGGGGGTCCACTGTAATTATTTTGGCAGATATGATTATTTGTCAAAAAAATTAAAACTGTAGCAACTTTAACGCTATCTAGCATTCCAGTAAGGGATTCAATGGGAGCGAAGAAATACTTAGGATCAGGCTATTAAGTATTCTAGTCTTACATTTACACATACACTTAAATGTATATCACTGAAGGGCAAGGTTAGGAAGTGAATTAAATGCCACCATTATGAAAAACAGAATTTAATCTCACTTATGTAATAGGGAGCCCACAGAATAACCTCACACTTTTTTATTATTACTATGAAGTTAAGGTTTTTTTAAGGGTAAGAGGAGAGGGGAGGTGTAGTTAGGCCTCCAGAAACCTCACTCATTTCGGGGAAATACAACATGAGCATTACTTCACAATGGTTTTCTGTGAGGCCGTGGTATTGCACCGGATGAACCAGCCCATTCATGCCTAAACATGGTATCTACTTATGAAACACATATATACATACACTCACGCTTACATCCCCAAAGGGGTAAGCAGATGCTAATTAAACACTATCTATAGTGTATAGTATATAAAGCCTGCTGTAGCTGACCATACCATAAAATACTAATATATGTTGATGAAATGGTTGGCCACATCGTGAAGTGGTGAACTTAATGATTTGGCCACAGCATATAGGTACTCACACCTAAATTCCCAAGGAATAGGAACTGGATGAGAAAATAAAAAGTAATATTGGTAATAACAAGCTAGTCAGTGTTTAATAAAAATGTATTATTAAACAAAAGCTGCTTACAGGTAATTTATATATCTCTTTATTGTACACCATACAAGAAATGGAAAAAAAAAATGGACATGATGCATGCATTACTGACTGTGAACCCAAGGTTTTCAATAAAGCTTTCCTGTTACTTGTAATATCTTTACCATTTCAGCACTGACTTGTATAATTCTTTTTTTTTATACAATAGGGGGGGAAACGAGCAGATGGATCACCTGATCGTAAGTGACTGCCGCCCATGGACATCTGCAACTCAAGAGTCACAAGTGCGTTGCTGGCCTTTTAGGTAGGAGTATGTTTTAAGGTCGTATTGGTCTGGAAATATGGCAGTCGACAATTTCATTCCACAGGTTGATTGTGCGAGGCAAAACACTTCTGGAGCAAGCACACAGTGGTGGAGTGCCAATCATCCAGGGATGGATATTTGGTCACGTAGGATGATAGCGGAAACCAGCGGCCAGTATAAGTCAGAACAAATGTAGTGAACACTCCTTATAATACAAGAGATGCAGAGTGTAGCTACATCTCTACGCAACGATAAGGCGATGATGGGAGTCGCTCTCCATTGAATGTGGTCAAGAGGGAGAAGTTCTAGTCTTAAGAGATTTAGTTGCACTTATGTTAAATTTAAAACTATATAGAACACTTTACATTGAAACTTAGCATATTTTAGGCTTAGTTAGAGACGAGTAGAATTAGTTTTGAATAGACAGAAGGCAGGAGTCAGCCAAGTAAGTCAGTCGGGAAGATAGTACTTTAGTAGTTGTTTATGTAAATATAACAGAATCACTCCAATAATTTCAACAGAACCTTTATCTATTAAATTGATTGTAACTTACGTCGCCGACGCATCGGTAGTCCGATTTTGTTGAGTATCATCCATTCTAATAATTAACTATTTCCTTACAGTAAACAAAAAACTATTCATAACTTCACTAAATTAAACGTATAGTCAAAGTAACTTAATAATAATATTTCAATTCAAAACAAACACAACGGACGCACACAAATTTAAATGTTGACTTTGACAGTTTCATTCTAAGAAGTTAGCACCGGTTATGGTTGGTATGGAAAATAGGCTTTTGGGTCACCTCTTTGTCTGAACATTTTTAATCGACACATTTTCTTTAATATATTCTCACGTGAAAACAAATGACTGTTATGCCACAAGTATAGTATTAACGAAAAATTACTATTGAAATGGAATGCAATAGATAGCCACGATGACTTTTAATATTGAGAAGTGTTTTTCAGGATGTATGTATATGAATGTATACTTTCCAGACGATTTTCGGCTTTGGTGACTGCTACTAATTATTAGCAGAGGAGCTAGAATAATAAGGATTGGACAGTAACGAGACAGGACTAGACTCCCAATAATTGTCACAAAAATGAAATTTTATTTTATATTTCTACTAAAGTTAATGTGTGAAATGGACCTAATTGGTGCCATACTCGTTTCTCTCAATTGTATTCAAGATCCATAAATCTTCACTTTCTAGAATCGATTTTTATATAAGACCACTGTTTGCCAATATCCATAAGCTGTGTAATTTGCAATCTAGCAAATAATCTGTGCAATCTACAATATCGCATTGGATTGAACAATATTTTAGTATTAAATTTCAAGGGTAAATAACTTACAAAATGAACACCACACATAGCACTGTTATTGTTAGAAGAGTCGTATACACTGAACATATTATCAACCATATTAGGACGATGGCATAATCTTCTACAACCACTGGATTAGACATTAGAAATTTTCAAAATATTAATATACATTTCTTTTTCCTTATTTACTATACTAGAATTTTAAATTATAAATTTATACTCATTAATTTGCACTACTGTTCATCTGCCTAACTGTCATTGTGACCAGAGAGAATAATCGCTAATGTATCTTGACATAGTTGACATGTGATTCTTCTTTTACACGACAGTATGCCAGACTGCAATAGTATATATTTCTTTAATAAAAAATATTTAGGTACTTTTTGGAAATTAAAAATATGACATAACAATACCTTATATTCTGGTTCGATTGAAATGAAATACATTTTAAAATTCAACTTCTATTCAATGCATAAGATAAGTACACTTACGCTTATATGCTGAAATGGGTAAGCAGAGGGGTATTTATAACATAATTAATTTTAACTTACTTCTCTTCTACTTACTAAATAGTTGAGATTATGATAGATAAGAAAGTTAAGTAAACTGTCGAGGGTGACTTTAAACCTCAGAGCTTTAAACGGCTTGAAAAAATTCTTTCTGTGAAGACTAAAACAACGCTCATGCTAAATCTTATTTTTTATTTAATCGACTATGGTGATGTGTGCTATTATGACCTGAATGCAGATCTTTTGAATAAATAAGACAGTCTTCTTAATAACTGCATTCGATTTATATATGACCACATTTTCTTCCTGTCGTTCTCAGCTCAAATGTTTGCCTATTCATCAAAGATGAATGAGAAAGCGCTCGCTCACTATATTCACTCTCCTCAATTCCACTTTTCTACCTACCTATGAAAAACCTTCGGCCGTCAATTAACCTCCTTCTCTTTTGACTTTCTTATACCACTTGGTTCGTTGGTTCTTCTTTTCCCGTTCAGTCTGTCCTTCTATGCAATGCGCTTCCTCTCATCAATCAGCATCAAATCTTCTATTTCAGGAATTAGCAGAATCTTGTCATCCGTATTTGGTCTTTATAATTAGTTAGACACATGTATTTGTATGTATAGATATTTATGCATGAGTGTATATATATATTATATATGTGTATTCCTGTGTAACTTTTAATTTGTTATTTATCACGATTATTTCCAGGGCACTTCTTTTCTTCTTTTATTTCTTCTCTGCGTCAGTAATAGGTTGACTGGTAGAGAATAGCTTAGGCGTTTAATTCGTCGAAGCTCATTCGTGTCTAAACAATGCCTTACCACGTATAAGAGACGAATTCCACCGTTCCATCAATAACCACGAATTCAGCGTATTATGAACGCTCCGAGATTCAATGTAGCAACGCCGCTTATAGAACCAGTCGAATACTGAAAAAGAAGACCATTCAATACGGAGACGTTTTAAAAATGTATATTTCTACAGAATCTAATGTGTTCTTATAAGAGAACATTGTTAGTAGTAGTGTCAAAATGGCCAATATAACTCCGAGGTATTTGTATAGGTACCGATCCTTAAGTAGGTATTTTTATTTTAAATAGTTTTTACATTTTCTTTGAGGTCTTATAGTTTGCCTGACAGCAAATTATAAAAATTACCATGTAAAGAAGACTGTGCTACACACATTTAGCTTGAAGTGTCACTATTAATCATTGACATTTGTTTGTAAATTTTAAACTAGCGAAATTTTTGCTCCATGAGACCAAGGAAGAAAGATTTAAGGTGTACTAAACAAACAAAAAGGAAGAAGTATTACAGATCACCGATATGTAAAAAGAATAAGTCTAGACGAAAGTGGTGCACAGTCCCTCATACACCCTATGATGTACAGTTAGATATTTTACAAGAAGATTCTTATGACAAGGTTAGTGCTTCCGTAAATGATTAGGCAGCGCACTTGGCCTGGCTGCCTGATCAGGGCTTAAAAAAAAAACATTGTAACCTAAGGTACCATAGACGAACTTTATTTAATTTTACGTCGAACAGCCATACTTCGGTATGTATGGGCCGGGTCGATCGGAGTAATACACGGACTAACGAAAAGCGGCTAAGCAATGCTTATAAAATAATAACTGACTGAATTTTAAACTTTATTCTTTCCCTCCGCTCTGAGGAGGACAGCGCACTTCGGACTTTTGAGTTGCAGGTGCCCATTTGCGGCGGCGGCGGTTGTAAAAGATAGGTTAATTGCCTCACTTACTTTTTCATAGGATTTCAAAGGAGTTTACTCGTGGATAGCCATATATATTCAGAATTAACGTACCTATAATACTTACAATATTGTATTTTATAAATACAAAAGAACCGTTTGCAATAATAGCTTTAAAGTCATGTTATATTTTATCCCAAAACATGCTTAAACATTATTATAGTATTTTCTACTTACTTATTATACCTTAATAAATGAGAGGTTAAAACCAGTTGTTTTTTTATTACAATTTAGGCGGACAGAGGAACAAACTGATCACTTGATGGTAAGGGACCACAGCCGCCCATGAACACCTGCAACTCAAAAGTCGTGAGTGCGCTGTTTGCCTTTTTTTCAGGATTGGGGGATACGGAGAGAGGAAAGAGGAGTGGGGGGATGAGAATGGGGAACAAAACATTTTTGAAGTGATAACTTTTTATGGGAGGGTAAACCGCTTCGTTACGTAACGCGTTACGGTGCCAGTCTGTCGGTCCAGTTTTACTTACAATCTTACATGAACATAATAAATTACAGCTTTTAGGTATTTAAAGTAAAATCTAAGCTATTTTAGCTTTACACCTATTCTAGCTTTACACCTATTCTAATAAATAGCCTATAAAAATAACTTACTAAGAAGTTTTCTTGGCCATATATTTTTCAGAAATCGCAACATTCAGAGGATACAAAACATTGGAAAGTAATGCCAAAAGATTCTTGCGAAGTGTACAGGGCTCGCCGGAAACGACAGCAAACAGATATGTCTGCTAGGCCGAACCAAAATATTAAGGAAAACCTAATTGAAACTCAGATGGAAGAAAATTGATCGCGTGATACTCTTGTTTTAGAGGAGAACAAAAGTTTCTTGCAATTCAATCTTTTATCATAAAGGAATAAAATTCAGTTTTAAAAAAATGTCGACAAAATTTTAGGAAATTTTTATATCTACCGTGATTATGATTTTATACCGGAGGTAATGATTGTCAATAAAATTACTCATTTCTGAATCAAAGAGACGTTTTAAGTAACGTGAGTTAATCTATTAATATCATAAGTACGAAAGTAGCGCTATAACTATAATCTATCTGTTACCTATTTTCGGTGAAACGGTTGAACCGTTTTTGATTAAATTTGGTAGGTATGTAGGTACTTCGAACCCAGGTTCCCCTGGGGCATATGCTACTTTTTATCGACATACCACACTGGCAGAAGCTTGTATAATTATAAGTTAACCAATAGAAATAACAAATCTCTTGTTGGTTCATATGCGACCATCTTACTGCTCATATACCTATATTATTTGACGGGCCTGTTGGTCTTGTGGTTAGTGACCCTGACTGTGAACCGGAGGTTCAATACTTACACGGGACAAAACTTTGCGTAAGCCACAAAGAGTTTTCCTGAGTCTGGTCTAGTCTAGTCCCTCCGCGACAACGGAATTGCTTGTAATATAGGAGAGGCCTTTTTATTTTTATGATAAAGAGAAAAAGAAAAGAGAAGTTAGTTATTTAAGCATTACTAAATAGCAAGTCATATATATATATATATATTCCTACTATACGCTTTTAGCCTTTTGTAGTAGTTTAAAAAATAAATGCACAAAACTCAGCAATGAATTAAAATAAATATTGATATAAACAAAGTAATACTAAATAAGCCAAAAGTAAATAAAGAAAATCTGTTAACAAACGGGAGAAAGTTAGTAGTTTACAATAATTCTAAACATTATTTGTAGTGTTAGTATTATACTTATACTATTTTGTTAGTATATGTTATTAAACTGCGTAAACGCGATTTGTTGTAAGGACAGCTCTCGCGCTGAAAGCCTCCTCCATTTCCTTCCATTTCGCTCTGTCTCTTGGTAGTTTGCTCCAGGTATTTCCCATTGTGGCAACTATGTCATCACTCCATCTTTTGAATGGCCTTCCTTTCCGTCTTTTCTTGTGAATAGGGTACTAATTAGTTACAATTCTGGAACATTTGTTCCCTGGTGATCTTTGGACATGCCCAGCCCATTTCCATTTTTGGGTCATTATGATTTTTGCTATGTCTTTTACCTTGGTAATTTTCCTGAAGTCTTCATTTCTCACTTTATCGCTTAGCTTGAGGCCCAGGCTCAGCTTAACGGGAGAAAATAGTGCTCTCTATTTACACATCCTTGATATTATATATACTGTAGTAACTACAGTCAAGTTTGTTACGTTATACTGAAACTGATCATGAAACTGTCACTACAAGTTACCAGAAAAACAGAAACGGACAAAGGCTAAATTTCATCCAGATAAACTTACTCTTTTTAAAAGATATGATACGAGCAGACCATTCACTTTTCGGGATCGGCTGTTGGGGTAGCTGACCCGATAAGTTTTTAAAATAGTACTTTTCCTACGTCTGTGCCAGCTGGCTGAATGAGGTGAGGATATCTACTTAGCCGGCCAGGCTGTATAAGCTGTCGAACCGTAGCTTAGTAGATAATACTAGGAGCAAGGAAAGGTGTCTATGTAAGCCGTTGTCGTTGTCTGTGTGCGTGAGTATAAATTGCATGCATCGTATAAAAAGTAAAGACTTTACAAATATACCAACAATTTATTTGGATGCACAGGATTGCAAATACATTATTATAATTGTCTTAGACAGAACTATGCAAATAGTACATTTTTCAACATTTTATTGAAAGG
This sequence comes from Tyria jacobaeae, assembly GCA_947561695.1. Classification (NCBI taxonomy): domain Eukaryota; kingdom Metazoa; phylum Arthropoda; class Insecta; order Lepidoptera; family Erebidae; genus Tyria; species Tyria jacobaeae. The sequence goes on along the minus strand of OX387237.1, from coordinate 5,443,857 downwards.
TTCAAGTAATTGAGCTTTCCTGAGAGATAGTGGTTTCGTGAGACGAACTTCAACTGTAAAACATTCGTCAGCAAAACTTTGTCGAATGCACCTGTATTTGCATTTTTAAGTATTCCGCCATTCGCAAGAGCCAAGAATGTATGTCGCATAGAAACTTGAAAACTTCCTTAAGATAAGGAGGTTAGGGGTTTGCGTCTGGTTCACTATGAAGTAAAATACCCACCCACCCATATCTTAGATCTTACTAAGAGATCGAACATCAGACATTTTGCCAATTAGTATTTGGTCTCACTAACGTAATAGGAGCCAAGCCTATTGCTGTCAACTGGGAAATGTATGATGACTGTGTATACCTATAGTAGAGTCCTACATAATTGGGCAAAATGTGGCTTTTTAATACGTTTTAATGTATGTATGTAAGGGGATACCGGCGTGAGCGTATCAGGGAGTGTTCAGAGGTATTGTTCGGACTTATACAGGCCGCAGGTTTCCGCTATCATCCTACGCGACAAAATGTCCATCCTCATCACCTCGATGATTGTGTAGTGCACTCTACCACTGTGCGCTTCTCCAGTAGCTTTTTGCCTCGCACAACCAGCCTGTAAAACAAATTGTCGCCTGCCGTATTTCCGGACCGATACGACCTTAAAAATTTCAAGAAAGAACGTACTCATACCTTAAAGGCCGGCTACGCTTTGTGACTTGAGTTGCGGGTGTCCATGGGAGGCGGTAGTCACTTACCATCAGGTGATCCGTATGCTCATTTGCCCCTATCGCATAAAAAAAATAAAACCTGTATCCCTGACAAGATAAGGTGTATTAAACAACCGTACTATGCCAAATAAAATGTGTTGGCTCTTACTTAATAGTGAGTTAATCTATTGCGTTTTTTTTTTATATAAGCCTACCATAATGACTACTCTGCCATGGAAAGCAACAAGTGGAAAGATAAAGAGTGTTGGTCACCATCCTCATTGCAAGTGTAGTCAATTGCAGCATGGTGACCCTCACTATGGCGGCCTGGTGAGATGTTTTTTCACGCCCGTGAATTCAGGGCTTTAATCTTTAATAAGTCATACTCGTATTTAGAACGTGACACTATCGCTACATCGGATATTTTAAATAACATTGTAACAGTTTTTACTGTAGCGGAGCTCCATATATTTTTTCTTCTAATAACGGTACCCATCAGTATGTTTGTATGTCCAGCTACTCTTGAAGAGGATTTATAAAACAAACAACACTAAGTCTTAAAATAAATAGCTTTATTTGTAATAATATTGCACTAAGTTAAAAAATACATAGGTATATCAATATAGAGTAATAGGCAAAATATAAAAAAAGGCAGTTCTATGCAAAAAAAAACTTCAAAGTATGCTAAAGCTGCCATTCACAATCCTGCATGTCATCTTCTAAATTTCAAAATATGATTATGTAAAGTTCGCTCATAAAAACATGTAGGTTTACATGATTCAACTTTGAAAAAAGTACTTGTTCTCGGGTGGTGTAAAGAGGTCAACTACGGACCTAATATATGCATACCTGTGCCTCCATAATACTGAGAGTAATAAAAAAGCTTAAAATATTGAATACATTGGAATGTGACTAGTAAGTTAAATACATAGGATTTAAAAAGTTAATAATACATTTTCACCTACAAAAAATTAAATCACTCAATAAAACCTGAAATACGGCAACACTGTTATAAAACTGAATTGGGATATTTTCAGAAAAGTGTTACCAAAAAAATATTTTAAATCCTACACTCGATTTATAGAATAAAAAGAGACTTACATATTTTTTATTACTACTTTTGTCGCTATATTAATTTCTTTATAAAGACGTGAAACATTTGTTGCGATGCTTTATGCGTGCATGCACGCTAATTGCAAAAAATAATTTCAATGTACTAACAAAATTTTTTACCACTACGAAACCGTTATTGAATTGTTACATTGATTATAGACATGTGTTATACCTACTGACGAAAACCTTTTGTATAACAGAACATAATATACATATATTAATTACTTCACGCCATACTTCTGCGAATACTTAGTTTATAAAGCTTACCATAAGACTAGCAATATATAATACTATGTGCCTTACAGCTTGATAGAAAACGAAAAAATAAACAATATTACTAAAAAATTCAAAAAAAATCAAGCCAGTAATATCACAATATAAGCTGCCACTTTCAATTTAGTATAAACGGTCACGATTTAGGTACAACATTCCTAATATCATATTACAAATATTAAATGTACGTCATGCTGTTTTTTTTTTAAATTTCATAAAAGGGACATTTATTTTTAGTACCTAATCAATGAAGAAAACACTATCCTTCTTAGAGAGAATACACTCCTCTATTTAAAACGATAAACCTTATATTTACTTTTAAGGTCAAGACAGCTCTATGAGGTTAAGCAAGTAAAATTCTTAAAAAAAGATTACAAATCCGATTATATTATAATCTTTCCCTTTTCATTGAAATTATCTTAAAATGTATTTGTGTATGATTTAAATGACACTTCACTTGTCGAAATCCATCAAGCCATTTCTTTTTTTTTATACTAGAGGGTTACAGACGAAAAGATTGGTCACCTGATGGTAAGTGATAACCACCGTCTATGAACACCTGCAACTCAAGAGTCAACTCTAGGGCGTGACGAAGAAACGTCATACACGCATACATACTCGCAAAACATAATCTTCCTTCTAGCGCAGTCGAGTACAAATATAACGAATTTTAAAACGAACTTCTAGAAATCTTTTATTAGTGAGATCCTATTAAAAAAAAATAATATTTTTTTAATAGGATCTCACTAATAAAAGATTTCTAGAAGTTCGTTTTAAAATTCGTTATATTTGTACTATATATTTGTACCATATAATAAATCTATTTCTTTTTACTAATTTTCTATTTTAATTTTTAATAAACTAGCAACACCAAATAAAATGAAGGAAATATGATGCGAATTTAGTCTAAAAGCAATAGTTAAAATACAGTTTGCGTTATTTAAAATTAAATAATAATAACAATACAAGTGTTAGAGAGCTGGTTCACAATAGCATACAAAAGGCACAATTAATGTTATAAAATTATTAATTTATATTTATTACTTGACATTGAATATAGTATAAAGACAATAAAACGAATATTAACGATAATTTTGGGCGAATTTATATATATTTTCTTTAGTGTTATTTATTTGTCTAAAAATAATTACACAGGAAAAAAGTATTATTAGGTAGAGATCACATACAGATCGGTTTTATCATTTGTGATTATTGTTTTCTTCACTGAAGCTACGTAGAATTCTTGAGAAACAGTTATTTGTTTTTCTTTTGCCAATTTTTGCGATCATAAAAACTGACAAAACCTGATGATACAATGAACCATTTGTTCGGTAACAGGCGTGGGTAGTTTAACAAAAACGCACTTAAATCAGAGATAGACACAAAACCTGTTCATAGCTTCTGTATGACGATACAGTCACAGTACAGTACCTATACATATAACACATACATACACTCACGCAACTCACTAGTAGGAAGGTGCATTAACCGCTCACACGTTGCCCAATGGTACTCATAACACAAGTTGACAATGTACAATGACAATTCCAGCATTAAGAATAATTCCTGTATGAATTACACAAATGTTTGTCCCGTGTTGGGAATCGAACCCGCGACCTTCGGTTTGGCAGTCAGGGTCACTAACCACTAGACCAACGGGCCCGTCAGACCGTTTCGTTAAAATACTACCATAATGTTTTCTTGTTATTGTGTATTTCTGTCACTGCCTACCCCTTCAGGTATACAGGCATGCACTTGTGTATATATATACATATATATATTATAAGTACATATTATAGATAAATTACACAAACACAGAACAAATGACGCGTGCTTATCACACAATTATTTTTCCACTTAACTTTGGGAAAAGTGGGCCTGTATAAGCAATGAGGGGTCTTCTCAGTTTATTGTCGCTGCCGAAGTGCAGTGTGGGGTCTAGGGACTGCGGAGGTGTGGGGTCTGGCGAGGCGGGTGGCCGGGCGACTATTGACAGAGCTGTATGATAAGTAGCGCTCGGATAGATCTGGGGGTTCAATCTGCAAATATATAAATTTGATTGTATACATATTTAATAATTGGAATATGAATATGGTTAAATTTAATTATTTCACTAACTCTGACAACAAGATTACTAAACTAATTTTACAATAGTCGTTCTGTTGTACTGTAAAGTTTTCAATCGTCTTGAAAAAAAGGAGGAGATTCTCAATTAATTTGTATTATTTTTTAGGTTTGTTACCCCAGAACTTTCGACTGGTTGGACTGATTTTGATAATATTTTTTTATTTGAAAGCTGGTGTTTCTCGTGTGGTCTCATTTCAATTTGGTCCACTTCTGACAGTGGCATCCATGAGATAACCATATAAGTCTTAAATTTTATGATAGACGCATTGAAGTCGGTTATCTACTTTTTTAAAGTGAATTATTTGAAGTGAAAACTTCTTTAGGCGCGCTGAACACTTTTTGGGTTAACAAGAGTGAAACTCGCGTCATCGTCACCGCACGCTTCCCATGAGCTATATGTATACTGTGTATAATCTAATAGCTCGACGATATAATTCACAAGTTACTCAGTTGTCACTTCTATCGGCAGTCCCCAAAGACTGTCCGTATATTCTTTCATTTATTACCATACATACCCGTGACGTCACGACTATATATTTCATACAAAATAGTACCAAAACCCACCGTTTTGACGTTTACTAAAAATATGCTGATTTTTTTGTCAACTAGCTTATTCAAGGAAACATATTTTCGACTTTGGGATTTTTTACCGTGGGAGAGCTATGCTTTAGCATGCATGATTCGACTTGGCTGGGCTAATACCATGGCCTCACAGAATTGGCAAGGCCTCAAGAAACACTTGCGTTGTATTTCACCGACTGAGTGAGGTATTTGGACTGTTTTTTATTTATGAGCATTGCTCAATCGTAAAAGCCAAAATTATGATAGTTTACAACTAATCTTTAATCGGCTGCAAAAAGGAACCTCCTCCTTTCTGTAGTCGTCTAAAATTATTAGACTTTTTTGTGTATGTTACGCAGTCTTTGCCATCTCAGACGGGTCATTTGATGGTAAGCGACAACCGCCACCCATAGACAGCTCTGTCTCCGGTACCTTTTTGAGTTGCAGTTGTCTATGAGCAGCGGTAGTCACTTACCATTAGCCCAAACGGGAAGCATAATCATCAAACAAGGATTTTCTTTATATGCTAACAAACTAAAAAAAAATACTGAATTGAGAATAACATAACGTAATACATACATGTTGTACGGAGTGGTTTCGCTCGAGATGGGTGTGTGTGCTCATATTGTTTCCGGTGTAAGCCACACACTTGACTTGCCACTCGCCAAGTTGTTCGTTCCAGTGCACGTACTGTTCTATTAAGGCCTGGAAGAATATCAAAGTACTTTTTTACTGATTGGTTTGTTGAACTAGTGGTTAGTGACCTTGACTGTTGAGCCTGAGGTTCTAAGTTCGATTCCCACACAACACAAAAATTTGTGTGATCCGCAATTAGTAGTCCTGAGTCTGGGCGTTCTTTGTGTCCGTCATTCGACACAAGAAATGTTTTCTCTTTACCCAACTGCGCAAGAAGGAGGGTTATGTTTTTGAAGGAATGTATGTACATATGTTTTATGATACTCATACTTCCTTAGAAATATATGTACACACTAAAGTATTACACAAATATGTAATAGTTACAATTCATACGTGGTAGAGCCATGCTTAGGCACGAATGGGCCGGCTCGACCGGTGCGATACCACGGCCTCACAGAAAACCGGTTGTGAAGTGCGTTGCATTTCCCCGAAATGAGTGAGGTCTCCGGAGGCCACCAAAACCCCCCACCCACTTTACTAATGATAGCGCTGTTAACAAAAAGGATACCCCAGGGGGGTACCAGCGCTAGCGTTGGAGAATCCCCCCCTGGACGTCCACCCTCAGTACGGATTATACCTGAGCGTGGACGCCCAGGCTGCCCCTCGTACTCTGGGGGGGGGCTCAACTGCGCTCTCAAAATCTGCTCGGGGCAAGAGAAGGCATACCATGGCACCCCCTGTCACGTTTACCGTGGATTTTTGTAACATCAGGGGCTTACACTCGAACCTCGACACTGTCCACCACCACCTTGAGACAGCAAAGCCGGCCTTGCTCTTTTTAACCGAGACGCAGATATCATCTCCAGCGGACACATTCTACCTCTGCTACCCTGGGTATGGACTGGAACACTCCTTTATGCCTATGGCTGGTGTATGCGTGTACGTTAGAGATGATATCACCTCTCGCCGCCTCGGCAATCTTGAAGGTAGGGATCTCTCCATCTTATGGCTACGTGTAGACTGCGACGACCATCCCCGCATCTACGTATGCCTGTATAGGTCCCATAGCGGTGATGCCGAAACGGACCGACTCATCGACCACGTCCAAATGGCTACAGATTCAGTGCTCCAGCAGGTCCCATCCGCAGAGATCGTGATTCTTGGCGACTTTAACGCCCATCACGCCGAATGGCTTGGTTCGCGCAAAACCGATCATGCGGGAAGATCTGTTCACGATTTCGCCTTGGCATATGGCTTGACGCAGCTAGTAGCAACGCCTACGCGAATCCCAGATGCAGAAAGCCACGTGCCTTCACTGTTGGATCTTCTGCTGACCTCACATCCTGACGGCTACAAAGTATCCGTTGAGGCCCCTCTTGGCTCCTCGGATCATTGCCTGATTAGGCGTATGGTGCCACTCGTTCACTCGCTGCGGCCGCGAGTTACAGGCAGTCGCCGCGTATGGCACTATAGGTCAGCGGACTGGGATGGAATGCGAACATTCTTTGCATCCTACCCATGGAGGCAGGTTTGCTTCTCGCCGGATGATCCCAATGTCGTTGCCGACTCTGTCGCGGATGTTGTGCTTCAGGGTATGGAACTTTTCATTCCATTCTCCCTGATTCCCACAGGTGGCAAGTCCCAGCCCTGGTTTGGTCGAACCTGCAAAGCGGCGTCCCGCCGAAAGCAGGAATGTTACCAAGCATGGGCTAATGCAGCGACAGCACGTGATGTAAAGACCAGCACATTAAAGAAGCAATTTAACTTTGCCTCCAGGTCCCTCAAAAGAGTAATTGCTGGGGCGAAGTCGGCTCACATCGGCAGAATTGGCGAGAGACTAGTGAGTCTCCCTTCCGGAACTCGTGCATTCTGGTCTCTTGCCAAAGGTGTCCAGGGGAACTTTTGTAAGCCATCCCTTCCACCTCTGCACATAGGAGATAATTCGTTGGCCCAAACTCTTTGCGTCCAACTCGACCCTGGACGGCGGGGGAAACGCACCGCCGACCATACCGCAGTGCGAGAGCCGCATGCCGGAAATCCGGTTTACACAAAGAGCAGTGCGTAAGGCGCTTCTTTCCCTCGACGTTCTTAAGTCGAGTGGGCCCGATAAAATCTCTCCTATCGTGCTGAAGACGTGTGCTCCTGAGTTGGCACCGGTTTTAACGCGCCTTTATCGGCTTTCCTATTCTCTTGGTGTAGTCCCGAACTTATGGAAGACAGCTCTAGTGCACCATATCCCTAAAAAAGGAGATCACTCGGATCCGTCCAACTACAGACCCATAGCCATCACCTCCTTGTTCTCCAAGATAATGGAATCCATTATTAACTGCCAGCTCCTCCGGTACTTAGAAGACCACCAGCTCCTCAATGATCGACAATACGGCTTCCGTCGGGGTCGTTCAGCTGGTGATCTTCTTGTTTACTTGACTCACCGGTGGGCACAGGCGATCGAGACCAAGGGGGAAGCGTTGGCCGTTAGTTTGGACGTGGCGAAGGCCTTCGATCGGGTCTGGCACAAAGCGCTCCTTGCGAAGCTTCCTTCCTATGGGCTTCCCGAGAAACTGTGCAATTGGCTCACCAGTTTTCTTACAGACAGAAGCATCAAGGTCGTTGTTGACGGTGCATGATCCGACTCCAAGTCTGTTAATTCTGGTGTCCCACAAGGCTGTGTGCTATCACCCACGCTGTTTCTTCTGCATATCAATGACATGCTGCAGATTAGCAGCATCCATTGCTATGCAGACGATAGCACGAGTGATGCCCTTTACACCGGCCGCGCTAACATTTCTCGGGTAAACGTCATCGAAAGCCGATCCAAACTTGTGTCTGAAATCGAAACTTCTTTATCAAAAGTTTCAGATTGGGGTCGACTTAACCTAGTCCAGTTTAACCCTACGAAGACACAGGTTTGCGCGTTCACTGCTAAAAAGATGCCATTGGTCGTATCACCTCAATTTGAGAGCACTTCTCTAACTGCATCAGCCAGTATCGGAAACCTTGGCGTCGATATATCAAGCGAAGTCCAGTTTCGCGGTCACTTAGAGAGTAAGGCCATATTAGCCTCGAAGAAGCTTGGTGTGCTAAACAGATCGAGACAGTATTTTACTCCAGCCCACCGCCTGCAACTTTATAAGGCGCAGGTTCGGCCGCACATGGAATACTGTTCTCATCTCTATGCAGGTGCACCCCAGTACCAACTTCTGCCTCTTGACCGCATTCAACGGAGACTCGCATCATCGACTGCCAGGATATTTCTGATCGACTTGACACCTTGGCGTTGCGTAGAGATGTAGCTTCACTCTGCATTCTCTATCCCTTGTATCTTGGGGAGTATTCATAGGAATTGTTCGGACTTATACTGGCTGCTGGTTTCCGCCATCGTCCTACGCGACAAAATATCCATCCCCATCACCTGGACGATTGGCACTCCACCACTGTGCGCTTCTCCAGAAGCTTTTTGCCTCGCCCAACCAGCTTATGGAACAAATTGTCGCCTGCCGTATTTCCGAACCGATACGACCTTCAAACCTTCAAGAAAAGAGCGTACTCCTACCTAAAAGGCCGGCAACGAGTTGCGGGTGTCCATGGGCGGCGGTAGTCATTTACCATCAGGTGACCCGTCTGCTCGTTTGCCCCCTATCGCATAAAAAAAAAAAAATGCATTTCGCCCACTTTGCATGCAAAATTATTCATATACACATTATTTTAAATTCAATTATTCGTAGCATGCTTATTAATATTAAAAACATTCATTACATATTCAACATGTATACTAGTTGTTGTGTCATTGAAAATTATATTAAAACTTGGAGGTTAACAGAAATGTGCTAAGATTTAAGGTATTGTTGTTATATTATACACAGTTATAGATTAACATATATATATATATATATATATATATAGTTATAACACTCTTTCTCTATCTCTTACTCACTCTCTTCTATCAAGAATAAAGTAAAATATTTCTTAAATCTACTTATATTTCGATTTTTAATTTATGATATTTTGTTGTTTATAATCGGTCGGTCACATACAATGCTCTTTTTCAATATGGATGTTACTGTATCATCCTGTAGTTTCTAGACGGCTTGATAGATATTGACATGTGGGTCACACATTACTAGTAATCTCGTTACCCCCCAGTTAAGCTAAAGCTTGTATTTGGGGTGGGTTCACGACGGTAGTGCAATAGGTAGGGTTCGAACCCGCAACCACTTGATCGCAAGTCCGACGCCTTATTCATTACGCCATTTCGTGAATCGTCAGATGAAATCAGCAAATGAAGAATTTAAAAACGCAGTTGGATTTTTTTTGTGATATTTTTGTTAAAGCAACTCCCCAGTCCATCTGTATAAGGAATATGGCTTTCTTACCCTTGATAAGAATATACTAGTATTACCTGATACTCCTTAGGTATATAAGAGTCCAAGACGAGATCAGCCAGTTGAATCTCTCTCTTAAGAGCTCGGACGCTGTCGAGGATTCCCTCCATCTCCCTCTGTTGTTCCCTCTGTTGATCAGCCAGCTCCGCCTTTGCAGAATTGAGGAGTTGGACTGCTCTCTTCAACTTGCGAGTCTTTGCCGCGTTCTCTTCTTGTAGACTTGAGTAGCGTTCTTCAAGATCCAGGCGTTCGGCCTGGAAGAAAAAAATGTTAGTCATATAAAATTATCCTACCAGTAATTGACTTTTGACGGTCTCGCCATTACACACATACCATTATCAATAAAAACGGCAAAAAAAAACACGTTTGTTGTATGTATGTTGGGGGTATAACCTAACCCCCTTAAATATTAATTTTATTTTAATTAAAATATTTATTTTTAAAGTGGACATATAACTAAATATTCTGTGAATATTTCAAGTATACTTGTTGTCGTTATCAATATCGAAGAAAACGAAAAAAAAAGACACGTTTGCTGTATGGGATCCCCCTAAAACATTTATTTTATTTTGTTCTTTAGTATTTGTTGTTATAGCGGCAACAGAAATACATCATCTGTGAAATTTTCAACTGTTTAACTATCAAGGTTCATGAGATACAGCCTGGTGTCAGAAGAACAAACAGACAGACAGACAGGCGGACAGCGGAGTCTTAGTAATAGGGTCCCGTTTTACCCTTTGGGTACGGAATCCTAAAATGTAGAAAACCATCTTCAATCGCAATCCTAATTAGTTCGCGCAATACTTTCAAAAGTAAAAACTTGCAAGTTTAAAGTTATTCATAACTTCCCTGGTATCCTGCGATCAAATCTAGATTTTGTTACAATGCGACCACCGCAGGAGTATACTCTTTCGAATAAAGAACAGTATTTGAAAATCGATCGACAATTGGTCGAGAAATCGTTAAACAAACAAAAAAAAAATTACATACAGTCAACATAGAACCTCATCCTTTTTTTAAGTAGATGATAAAAAAATGTATGTGTGCGTGTGTGTGCGTGTGCGTGTGTGCGCGCGCGTGTGTGTGTGTGTCTGTATGTGTGTTTATGTGTGTGTGTGTGTATGTGTGTGTGTGTGTGTGTGTGACTAAAATAAAAATATTCGACTAAAATGTCGGAAAAAAATGTAGTCTCCATCATTAATTTAGACTATAGAAATGGACTATTGTATACAATTTTAAACTTGCAACACCTCAAGAATTATCACTTTTTTTTATTTAATGAAATTGTTTACTCAACATGTATTCTTTATTCCTTAATTTTTCTTCTTAGAAGTAGAAAATTTTCCTCAAATAAAAATGGAAGGTAAAAAAGAAAATATATTTATTTGTAAATAGGAACAACGGCAAACATACTCATCCAACAAGGATTTTCTTTATATGGTAACAAACATAAAAAATACAAATGAATTGAAAATCGCCACCTTTTTTGACGTAAAAAAAGTAATTACGCGCGATATTGATAATAACTTTTCTCAGTAATACAGCCTGTATATCTCGTGATGATGTACGGATTCTAACAATACCCTATACGTCTAAATCTCTTTCGGATTTTATAAGGTATAACGGTGATGGCCTGACATGTGTATAAGCATATCATACCCTCTAACTCACCTCCTTTTTCTGCAAGTCTTCTTGCAGCCGTAGCTCGTTCAGCCTCCTCAGTTCCAATTCTCTTGCTGCCTGTTCTAGCAGCTGCCTCTGAGCGTCTGCCTTGTCCAGCAGATTCTCTCCTCCCACGAGAACCTTCGACTCCAGACGTATGAGTTTGTCCTTTAATTCTTCTTGTTGTTTTCTGAATGATGATAAAAGCTCATATAGTTTTTTATTTCCTTATTTTAACTAAGATTAGTTCTTAATGTATGAGCGGCGGTTGTCACTTACCATCAGGTGACCCGTCTGCTCGTTGAAGAGTCTCTTATTTGCTAGCTTGTTTTCATAAATACGCTTGAGCTATCCACCGAATTTTAATTTTATTATACACATTTAAAATGTTACAAGAAAATTATATATAATATTTAAATGCGAGTGTCCTTGAAGTTTCTTGCTTGTTCTTCTCCATAGGACCTATGTACTTAATGACGCATAATATAAGCTTAAGCTTTAGCATCTAGACAAAGAAAGAGGCGAGGAAAGGTTTAATAATTTTATACATAAGAATGTGTTGCAATGCTATTTTGCATACACGCAGCCAAAGATGTAGAAATGAGAGATAAAACGTAAAGAAACAACTTTAACACGAGAGAAGCCACGGACAGAAGTAAGCAGGTATTTTAGTACCTGATAACCATAGCAAACTGTCACGCCAAATCAGCACCTTTTACTAAAGATCAAAACAGTAGGTTTGGTACACTTTTGCATGATATATACAGTTGTGACGTCACGGTTATGTATTGTAAAATCATTCGCTTTTAATGTTCATTTGATGAATTAAAAATAATTAAAAATTACAGTAAAACAGAAAAACAATTGTGCAACTGTTTTCATTAATCAACCGCCTTAGTGGAATATTTTACTTTAATAATAGTCACCTATCCAAATGCCTTCTTATTTGTAAATAAGGGTTCTAAAATTTTTTTGCAACACTGTATAAAGATGTAAACTCACTTAGTTCTCTGCAATTCAGCCTTCTTCTCCTCGAGGACTTTGCGAGCTTGATGCGCCTTCTCTCTATTTAACTTCTCCTGGAAAATTGTAAGTTTCTCATTATGTGCGCGACACATACATACTGTATTATTTTTAAATTATTTGACACATCTCACAACTAAACAGAGCTTGTACTACAGTAACCAGACTGTTGATAAACATACTTATATAGCACGTCGTGTTTTCTGCTCTGGAATGGAGGGGGTGGGGGGGGGGGAGGAGGTCTATAGGGGTTCTCTTAGGGTAAGTTTCCTTCTAAGGGTATAACAACCCGGTTCCTTTGCAATAGATCCACTCCCGACGGAATACTGTGTGATTTTAGTCGGTTCGAGTCCAACATACCAGTGAGGTGATGATCCGTGGGGGTTTCCACACAGTAAAAAAGGTCTTGAGTTGAAGTAGCAAATGGGCGGAGATAGTCACTTACCACCAGGTGCCCCGTCTGCTCTTGGTTCCCCCCTACACCATAAAAAAACACTTTTAGAATCTCACCTTCTCCTCTCGTCTCAACTTCCTGCGCATTTTCTTCTCGTCAGGGTCGAGGGAGTCCATCTCGGGATCGGTGAGAGTATCGTCTGACAACTCCTCATCAGATATATCTTCTTCATCTCCTTCGTCTTCGATGTCTAGTAGGAAAGAGAGATATATACGTCTATCATAAAATTTAAGACTAATATGGTTTTCTCATGGATGCCATTGTCAGAACGGGACCAAATTGAAATACAGGGGAAGCATCAGCTTTCATTAAAAAAATCGGTTCACCCAGTCGAAAGTTCTGAGGTAACAAACATAAAAAAATGCAGTCGAATTGAGAACCTCCTCCTGTTTTGAAGGCGGTTGAAAAGTATTAAAAAAGTAAAAAATAATTTTGATTAAAAGATTAAGTATTCAAGAACGGCTTACATAGATAGATACACACGTACATAAACTAACTCTAGGTCTATCGATGCATACCTCACGAGCTTCGTCTATGGTCATTACACATTGCATACAAGCCTAGCTACGAGTACTTCTGACGTGTACGTTCTTAACTAGTCAATATATCTCGCTATAACTAGCTTCTTTCCGCGGCTTCATCTACGTGGTAACGTAGACCACGTGGTACGTACGTAAGGTTAGAAGTAAGTACACACCAATTTTCATTAATCTCAGTGTAGCCGTTTAGCCGAGAATAGGTAACAGACAGATAGATGGCGTTACTTTCGCATTTACATTATAAATTTATTGAACCATACCATTGATATTCTCCTCCAATTGTTTCTTGAGCTGATCAATCTCTTGTTGGAATCTGAGGAACAAATACGAGATTTGACGTCAAAGCATTGTGCAGAGAAAGGTGTCTTGAAGACTAATAATAATATTTTATATGTATATTATATTTGTTGCTTGGGCACGAATGGGCCGGACCGACCGGAGTGATATCACAGTCTCGCAGAAAACCGGTAGACAAACAATACTTCCATTGTATTGCTGAGTGAGTGAGGATACCGGAAGTCAAACTCCCTCTTCTCATCTCCAGCTCTCCTCTTTCTTATCCCCTCATTTTTTTTCATTTGCAGGCATCTAAAGGCGGCGGCTGTTACTGCCATTAGGTGACCGGTCTGTTCCTCTGTCACCAAATATAATACAAAAAATTGAGGGGGGTTCAATACAGATTTATTTGAATAAGACGACCCTAAAACCTCTCGCAAGCTAATCAAGCTACTGCAGGTGCTACAGTAGTATATACATACCTTTTTTATTTTTTATTTTGTAAGGAGTCAATAATTGGTTTTATGTAATGTTTTTGAAGTGAAAACTTCTTTAGGCGCGTCGAGCAGTTTTTGGGTGAACAAAAATCATGGAGCCCGCGTCATCGTCACCGCACGCTTACCATGAGCTACACGTATACTGTGTATAATCTAAAAGCTCGTTTATTTTATTTTAATTATATTAATACCTTGTAAGCAAAGCATCTCCAGGCTCGCTGTTGACATGAGTCTTATTCTCAATATTCTTCGCTCTGTTCGCGTACCTTAGAGTGCTGATAGTCTCAACATAGTTCATGTCTGCGGGGCCTATTGTGGCTATCTGCGGTAAAATTAAATATAGAAATAAAAATTATTGGTATTATCTTTTTCTAATTGAAGGAAAACATACGCACATAAATCCAAGCACTCACACTCCAGAAATCTTAAAAAAATCATTTAATTTTACTTTGCTTTTATTATTAGAAACAATTAATTCAAAAGATACTGCCAATTAAAAAAATTAGACTACCCTACTAACCATAACAGTCTTGGAATTTCCTCCAAGAGAATCCTGAAGCAGTCTCGTCAGCTTGGAATTCCTGTAAGGGATGTGTGTGGACTTGCCGTCGACCAGCGCTGAGATGACATTGCCCAGCACTGAGAGGGACTGGTTGATTTTGGTTGCTTCTTTCAGCCGGGTGCCCGTCGCGTGGGTCTTACTTTGGCGTTCGGAACCCTGGAGGACGAAGATGAAAGAAGGTAAATATGCTGTTAGGATTGAGAAGTATACATTATGGTGTTATTAGGACTGATCGACGAGGTATATGAAAATATTTACTAACAAAATATATCAATGTATATCTTAAATTGTATGGCAATTCGTTATCTGTGATGGATTACATTGAAAGCCCCGAGAACCCTGTAATTCGATCTTATGACTTGATTGACTGCACGGATGGCGTAGCGGTTTAAGTGGTCACCTCGCCACTGCGCTGCCGTGCCGAGTGTTGTGGGTTCGATCCCCGCACGGGACAACACTTTGTATAATCCACAAATTTTTGTTCTGAGTCTGGGTGTTCTTTGTGTCCGTTGATTGAATGATTGTAAAGTTCCCCGCGACACAGGAATTAATCCTAGCGCGGAAATTTTTCACAATTTCAAATGCAGTTCTTTGCACGAATTTTATTTAAAAAAAAAAACATATTTCTTAAGAGCCTTGAGCCCTGACATTTACCACTGAACAAGCAACCTTACCGCTAAATCAACAAGGTGTAGTTTCCCCATCTTCACATGCATTTTCCCATCAGCTCCTCGCTTGGAACTCTCGACTGTGATTGAAAATATCGCGTGTGACCTTGAACTCTCCGTGTTCATTGCTGTTGCTCCAATATGGCGGTTCTTGTTGCCAACCGCCATTATCTTTTCCAATTCATCTGCATTGTGGACGACATAGCCTGAAGATATGATAAAATAGATTTGAATTAGGATTTCATAATTATGAAACGTATTGTTCAAAAATAATCGAATTCAGACACTAGTCCACACGGCACCTTATCCTTAATTTAATAATAAGTAACTCCAGACATCTCACACACGGCCGTGTGATCCCCAACTAAGTAAAGAATGCTCATAAGCGTATTTATATATTTCTAAATACATACATATTATTTGTAAATTACACCCAGACATAAACAAATACTCGTGCTCATCACACATATATTTTTCCTAGATGGGAATCAAACTCACTAGACCAGTAGTGTATTCATATTATTTCGTAGTACCTGGATGACTTTTTTTTTTAATAAATCTTGTTTTCTTGAAAATTACCAATTACTTACTGATCAAATATGAATAATATTTTTCTATCTTACCAATATAACAATAAAAACATATGAACTGGTTATTTAAATAAAAAATCATGAGAGCAATCCGTGTTACATATAAAAACAGGGAAAAAATTGTTATCTGGATTCGAACCGGGGTGTTCTGGTTTCGCGATCGCCCGATTTCCCACCTAAGCTTGTATAGTGACGAAATTTACTTTCGTATTCTAATGATATTGAAGCAGCTTTTCATTGCCTGAAAACATGTATAAAACGATTTATCTAAGATCGATACTAAACATGACAATCGTTGTAGCCGTTTCCGAGATTCAGATTATATGTATATACATATACACACAAGAGTTGCTAGTTTAAAGATATAACAATACGTATTTACCCGACTGCGCAAGAAGCTCTAATAAATGTACGTATGTATAATGTATGATGCTTCTTTGACACGAATCTTTGATAGATATCGACATGTGAGGTATCATTTGAATCGCTTCAATAGTGGAAGTGTAGTTAATTAAGGTAATATATATATATATATATATATATATATTAATATTTTAATATTTACCGTCCCAATTTTTTACCTACCAGTGAGATCCTTAACAAAGACTCCAATGTCAGGCCTCTCCTTGACCTCGAGGCTCTGGTGAGGGTTGTTGCCGAGAAGATCACGAACTTCTTCATTGTATATCTCTAGGTACGTCACACATACCAGGAACCTATGATAAGGAGAATCACAAAGATGCGTGTGAGAAGCTGATGATGACGATATAAGAAGGATTTTCTTATGGTTTATTACACTTAAATGTACCAAGGGATCACACGCATACGCCTGTTTCCCCAAAAGGCTAAGCAGAGGCGTCCTTAACGCCTCCGTTTGCCAACCTTTATTTTAATGCCACTAGCGTAATAAGTACACTGTATGATAGATAACAGCGAACACTAATCAGAGACTGTTACGTCACGCCACGCAAAATATCATTGTTGTTGTTGACGTTTTTATACATACAATATAGCAGGTTACTGCGTATTGTTTTTAGTTTTTAGCATATTTTCTCACCTTAATACAGTTATAGGACATAATTATTGAAAGACAGTATACCAGGAACATGGAAACAAGAAAAGCCTAGTGCAGCTCAGCAAGTGTTAACCACTTTTCCCGTGTAGGTTGATTATTTGTTATTATTTATTATTAAATACCGCAAGGAAACTGGCTTTTAAATGAAAAAAATCGAAATCGGTCCATCCGTTTGAGAGCTATGATGCCACATACAGACAGATAGAGATCGACGCCAAACTTATAACACCCCTCTTTTTGCGTCAGGGGTTAATAAATAAATACACTCACGCGTAGGCAAAGGCGTATTATGTTATGCCAATCATAAATTCAGTCTGTTGGCATAAATCGGGCACAGACTGATAGATAACAACTCAACAGGACAAGATGGGGTTTTTCTTTTTTTTACTCAACAGAAGACAACACGAGATCTTACTAATGGTTGTGACATACATAAAACGTCAGTGCAAAAAAGAGTGTTCTTAATATTGCAATGGGGTTTTAAATTTTTATATTCCTTTTACATACACATATACGCTCACGCCTGTA
Organism: Tyria jacobaeae; assembly: GCA_947561695.1. Classification (NCBI taxonomy): domain Eukaryota; kingdom Metazoa; phylum Arthropoda; class Insecta; order Lepidoptera; family Erebidae; genus Tyria; species Tyria jacobaeae. The sequence goes on along the minus strand of OX387237.1, from coordinate 5,426,198 downwards.
GAGAGGAGAGGTAAGCAGAGGTGTATTAAACACCTACATTTTGCCCTATAGTATTTGGTCCCACTAACGTAATAGGGTGCCAAGCCTGTTGCTGTCAACCGTTGAATTCAGTCAACGGTCAACTTTTTTTTAAACTATTTGGGGACAGACGAACAGTCCGGTCATCTGATGGTAAGTGACAACCGCCACCCATAAACACCTGCAACTCAAGAGTCGTAAGTGTGCTGCCCGCCTCTGAGGGTGATAGGCGATAGGGGGATGTGGGGGGGGGGAAGAGGGGAGGGGGAGTTGGGGGTCCGGAAACCTCACTCATTTCGGGGAAAAGCAACGTAAGCGTTACTTCAAAACCGGTTTTCTGTGAGACCGTGGTATCGCACCGGTCGAGCCGGCCCATGCGTGCTCTACCACTGTTATGTATACACACTGTCTGATAGATAACAGTTCGAGCCCTTGTCGCCTTTTACGACACCATTGAGAAGTGAGGCTGAGAAGTGATGGGGTGACCCTATTCTACCCTACCGTGAACCACCCGGCACATATAAATTGCGGTTATTAATTTAACTTGCTGTTGTGTGTATTAGTATTAAGATACTGTTTGAAATAGCTAACAGAATTGTAATATTTCTTACTGACTTTTTTTGTTTTCCTTTGTTTTTAATCGACTCCAAAAAGGAGGTTCACAATGTGTCTTAATCTTTTTTATTTATGTCCTTATGTTCATTTGTTTGATTATGTAATTATGATTAGAATTTTTATTTTTTGTTTTAAAGCGCATATTCCTAGGAGGTCCCAGATTTAAGCGTTTAAACTCTGCCTACCCTGCGGTGTATATGCGTGAGCGTGTATATCTAATATACTCAAGCTTGTTGGCGAATAATATGGGCTGACAAACATCACGCTACTTCAAATCAATAAACCCTTCGGCAGCAACGTCATAATCATAAACAAATGTGAATCTATGAGGCTAATATAAACTAAAATAAACTACACTTGATAATTATAGATATTAATTATTATTAACAGATTTAAATACAACATGTAACATTTCCCGATTTAGGCAAAACAATTTCTTTTCAACGAAAAATATATTTCTACACACTGAACTAATAATTGTTACTCTACTGAGTGCCGAGAATGGGCAGCTCAAAATTGATTTTGATTGATGGACACATGACACTCAATCATTGAGTGTCATGTGTTTCGGTGCTGTTTCTCAAGGTTTTTTTCTAAATACTATATGGGTTCACATAAAACTATTAATTATAATCACAGACAATACGTACAAGAGAAGGTACACACTAAATGTAGCTGGGATAGACTGGACGCGAAAGGAGGTGGACCAAGTGCTAAAACGTTGAGAGAGACCTATCTCCAGCATTGAACTGGCATAGGCTGAGTGACGATGATAATGACTAATGACACACTCCGCAGTCTGATCCAAAACTACAAAAATAGTAATACTTATAAATAGTAACCAGACTGCTGATAAACAAACTTAAATATTTTTAAATACGTACATATTTTATTGATAAATCAAACCCAGACACAGAACAAATACTCGTGCGCTTCAAACAATTATTTGCCCTGGGTGAAAAATACATTCACGAACTCTTACTTAGCAGTGAGTTTGTTTTTAGATTTACATAAAAAATCAACGAGTCTGTAAATATCTAGATGCAAAAATAAATTCATTTATCATGTATTTATGTACTTCCTATACATGTTCAGCGTCAGTATCTAGTGGTACATACTTATCCACATTTCGTATTGATCCCGTGTATAACCCAGATACAATTCGCGCCATTTAGGTCAATAGGTCGCAGTCTCAGCTCCTTACGCAACGCCCGCCGTTTTTTGTGTCAAGCACGACGAATGTGCTATTCGTTAAATTAATTACAAAAACACATTTTTGTATAGAACATAAATTACTTCGGAGTCACATCATATCTTCAGTGAAAAACTTTTTCGCGTTTTGTTATGATATCCTTCTGGGATTTATCACGAATTTTAATTAAACTCAAAGTAATTCTTATATAATATATATATATAAGGGGTAGCAGGCTTATTAGGCTGGTCTTGATCAGGGTAACTGACATCAGCATAATCTAGGATTGGGAAAAGAAGGTTTTTTGTTTTTTTTTTTATTATTATGTAAAAGGCGACTAAGGGAATGGACTGTTGTATACCATACAGTCTGTATACATTCTAGTAGACCGCAATAGGCTTGCCACTTTTTACGTAAGTGGGCATACGGCTCTGTCTGCCCCCTTGGAGATAGGCGTAAATGAACGTATGTAAGTATGAAATGGATTTTTCAATTTACTGGTGTTGGTAATAATATACTTACTTCTCATCCTCTTTTGCCTTAGCGATATGACTGAATATATGAGCGAAGGAGTTGGGTATGATCCCTCTTAGTTCAGGAGCTGTGTTGCTTCCAGCCATGGTGTAGGTCTTGCCGGTGCCTGTCTGACCATACGCAAATATAGTGCCGTTGTATCCTTTGAGGACCTGCTCCACGATGGGGCTGGCTGTCTGGACGTAGATGTCCATCTGTGGAGATATGGATCGATAAGGATTTTGTAAAATTATGTCATAAAAATAAGTCTGACACTGTAAAGGTTATAACTAAAACCTGAGACGTTTAGATTTTAATGTAAATATTTACATAACTGCCGAAAATAGGGAGTGTAAGACTTTCAGGGTTTATGTATGTAAGTTTCTTTATTTAAGTATAACTTATAAAAACAGCTTTTGGTGTATGGGGTAGCGCTAAAATCCTAACACACTCCCGGGCGAAAAGTTACGACAGGACTTATCAAAAAAAAAATTAACTTTTAAAAAGCTGATAATCACCTTAACTTTTCAATTCGCAATCCTTTAAAAACGTAAAAACAAGCAACTTAAAAAGTTATTAGGAATTTCCTTGGTATCTTATTAACAAACTCTGATGTCGTCACAATGGGCCCCCCGCAGAAGTATAACCACTCTTTCGTACAAAGCAAAAATTTAAAAAATTGGTTCATAACTAGCCGATAAATCGCTTAACAAATCTACATAAAACAAGGTTGCTAAGTGGTTCACGGCGGAGTACAAATAGGGTCACCCCATCTCTGTCCGGTGTTGTCATAAAAGGCGACTTGGAGTATGAACTGTTAAGCTCGTATGTATACAGTCATACAGTGCCCGGTTGACTGCAATAGGCTTGCCCCTATTACGTTAGTGGGAGAAATTCTAATGGGCAAAAAGTGGGTGTATAATACACCTCTACCCACCCTTAGGGGATACAGGCCTTTACGTATGTACATTTGTATATAGGATACATAGTCTAACAAAGAACCTCATCCTTTTTTGAAGTCAGCTAAAACCAACTGAGTTATATGGTTCTACTTATTTTTGCTGACGTTATCTCAAAATCTTATGCCATATGTCACTCCCACCAAGATTGTAATGTCGAAATCCGTCAAGCCGTTTAGGCTGTAGGACGTGTCAAATAAATATCATACTACCCACATATATACACTCGAGAAATATGAACTGCACGGATGGCGCAGCAGTTTAAGTGGTCACGTGTGATCCTCGCACGAGACAATACTTTGTGTAATCCTCAAACTGTTGTGTTGAGTTGAGTGTGTGAGTCTGGGTGTTCTGTGTCCGTTGTTCAAATATAAAAAAAAAAAACCTTCTTGCGCAATCTCATAAAAAAGATGGTTGCTTTACGACAAGTAGCTCTCCATTTGTAGCAAACAAAGCATGTTGTGAGTTTTCGTCTTACTGCCCAGGAAGGGTTATGATTGTCAAGTGTATGTTATGTATTATAGGTACGTAGACGATAGGCGCTTTACAGATTTTGACATGTGAGGTACATTTTCAATCTAATAATTAATTTAATTTAATAATTAGCTATAATTTTTTGCCCAACTTCACTTTTATTAAGCTGTGTGATTCTCGGTGGTTATTAAGCTGTATGGCTCTCGGTGGTTATTACGCTGTATGGCTCTCGGTGGTCACTAAGCTGTGTGGCTCTCGGTGGTTATTTAGATGTGTGACTCTCGGTGGTTATTAAGCTGTGTGGCTCTCGGTGGTTATTAAGCTGTGGCTCTCGGTGGTTATTAAGCTATGTGGCTCTCGGTGGTTATTAAGCTGTGTGGCTCTCGGTGGTTATTAAGCTGTGTGGCTCTCGGTGGTTATTAAGCTATGTGGCTCTCGGTGGTAATATTAAGCTGTGTAGCTCGCTCTGGAGTAGAATAGTGCCACATCATTGACTAAGGGATCGGACGGTTATCAATCAGATAGCATATACTCGTATAATACAGCCATAGTGTCCAAATGACGACAATAGGCTTGCCCACTTTGGGTAACTGTTACTAAATAATTTTGGCATCAAACTGGCATTTTAAGCTCTGCTTATCTAGGCGTATGTATTAATGCAGGTATATATATACCTAATAGCAAAATAGCTTATTTTACATTTGAAATGTCTAAGTATTGTATATTTTATGAAAATCAACCTCAGTTTCACAATATTGACTGAAAACGTGTGGAAACTGAAACGATCAGAACAGCATATTTACACGCTTTAATTGCGCTAGTGCAGACAACAAAATCAGGTCAGTGTGTCACCTGCGCAGGGCGGAGCTCAAAAGAGTGTATTTTTTAATAGCTTACATGCAGCAATTTCATAGCACAATTTTACTTGTATACATAGATAATACTTGCCAGGGTGTGGCAATGCAGTATCCGAAGAGTTAGTTTTTACCACACTGCGCAAGAAAAATGGCTTATGTTTTGTATGCATGTCTGGAGTCTCTTTGCCAGACCCTAGCCTGAATCTTTTAAATAGCTAGCAAAAAGATAGGAAGTTAAAAATGCAGTCAGGTTTTATATATTTATAATAATGTTAATAACACGACAGTCTAGAAAATTCCCCTTGTATAATGTCGAAAATTTATCTAAAACTATTAGTTAGTACAAGATTAAGATTAAAAAATAGTGCAAACGAACACAACCACCTTGATGAACCACTATCTCAGTATGGTGACAAAAAATCTAGGCATAAAACTCCGCCTGTACCTCTTTTAAGGTTACCTGTCCCGTGTCATACGTTTACGGATGAATATTTTAAAAAAAGTAACTGTCATTCTTCGTGATTTCCCTCCAATTTGCTTCATAATTGTGACATTTGTGACATAAGCATAGCCTACTACTGTTGTATTTACACTTAATGGTAGACGGCTCTGGACGCATATATAAGTGAGAGATGTATATATTATATAGATAATATAAATTAATATGCAAGTGACAGATTTATCTTCGTACTGTTGACAAAGGTCATCGGTGTGCATACTTTCCACTATTTCAAACGGAGGCTGTTTTTATTTCCCAATCTCTTGAATCATTCAGAGACAAAAGTATTTGAACCGAAATCTTCAAATAACATTTTTTTTTTAAGACAACAGGATTAATTCCTGTGTCGCGGGGGACTTTACAAACATTCAAACAACGGACACAAAGAACACCCAGACTCAGAACAACATTGAGGATTACACAAAGTGTTGTCCCGTGCGGGGATCGAACCCACAACACTCAGCGCGGCAGCGTATTGGCGGGGTGACCACTTAAACCACTACGCCATTCGTGCAGTCAAATCGTTTTTAAATCACATCCGACATTTTTTTACAGTAAACCCGGTAAGTTACGGTACTCCGACACTACTTGTAATCCGACATGCATACCTATGATAGTCAGATCTTCGTCAATGCTTTTGCAATACATTATTATAAGTTTGACAATCCCAGTTATGCACTTTTATATAAGCGCTAAATTATGACCACATTAGCGCAGAAAATTAGTTTTTAATTTATAACTTCTATTTAGTTTACAATAAATTGCATGCATATTGATGTCTTGTTTAAATTGCGAACTTTAGAGATTGGAATAGAATTATAGATAAAATATAATCTAGTATTTAAGTAAAGACATATTTAATTGAGAGCGTTCGGACTTCCGGGCGCCAGCTAGTTTCGAGTTATAGGTATGATATCTTTTACTCCCCAATCCATCTGTATAAGCAATATCACTTTGTATCCTGCATTTCTTGTAAATATATATAAATATATATAGACAGCTTCCGTCTTAGGACTAGTTCCAGTGTCGCGGGGGGCTTTACAAACATTCAAATAACGGACACAAAGAACACCCAGACTCAGAACAACAATTTGAGGATTACAAAGTGTTGTCCCGTGCGGGGATCGAACCCACAACACTCGGCGCGGCAGCGCAGTGGCGAGGTGACCACTTAAACCGTTACGCCATCTGTGCAGCAATATATATATATTTGTGTGTACTTCAAATTTTCACATCTAATTGTTCAATGTTCTTTTTTAAAAAGTGTCCGGATGACGGCGATGGGTTTTAAATGTACTGTTATTATTACGTAAAGTGGACTAAATTATGCATACCTCCGCGGGTACACAGACGTGAGCAAATGTACGTATGTATGAGTACATATTTATTATTGTCAGATTAAAAAGTACTCCTATTCTAATACTCCCGCAACACGTTTGTCGGAATATAGCTGGTCTTCTGTATTTGGTTAACACGACTGCCAAAAAGTAATTGTAATTTTTTAGGGTATGTATGCATACGGCTTAACAGCCGCTATACTACATGGAGGCTGTTTTGGCGCGTATTTAAATACGTTATATGGCGGGTAGTTTTTTTTATTGAGTATCTTGCTTAAGTTACTAAATAAAAAAAATAATATCAGAAAGAGAACATATTTAAAAACGAAAGTTTTTAGTTTTTCATTCGGAGGACCGGTGTTGTGGCTTATTTCATAAAGCAACAACACTGGTCTTCCGAACGTTAACAAAATTGTTGACAAAGGCCTCGTAATAGTATCTAGCAATTACCTTGAACGATATGGTTTCACAAAGAATTTTAATTAACCAATTACTTTTCTAGTGGCCTGCTTGTATGTTAATTGTATATGCAAGTAATGCGTAAGGACAAGGTCGTTTTTGGAAGGACTTGAGGGTCTAGTAGTTAGTGAAAATGACGACTGAGCCAAAGGTCGTGGGTTCGATTCGAGTAGGGGCAAACATTTGTGGGACCAACAAATAGTTTTCCCGAAACTGTGTTCTTTGTTTCGTTTTTTGAATGTTTGCAGCACAGGAATTATTCTTAAAGCTGTAGTTGTCAGTGATAAGAATAAAAAAGAATTCGTGCTAAGCAATAAAAGTGGTCATTTATTCGAGTTTAAAGTCACACGCCCCAAGTTCCATTCACCCTTAATGTAAGTATTTCATGAGCAATATCTAGGTATGTACATATTTTCAAAAGAGAAAATAGTATCTTAGTATTCAGTTAAGAGGATCCAGACTGTCTGGCATAAGCCATTTCGAGTTACAATTATACGAACCTGACCTACTTGAGCTTCACAATCCCATAATACATTTAAATCAATAAGTAATATATCCCTTTCCTTAAATTGTTTTATCTACCTCTTATTCAATAAATACATTTTTTTTTAATCTCTGAAGAGCCTGGTTGTCTGCAAAAAGGATGGATCTTATAACGGTGTGGGACTAAATTGTAGTTGGTTAAAATAGGGAGGTTAAAAGGGCTCTGTCTAGCACTTCGAGGATACGGGCCTGAGTGCAAGCATGTATATCAGTAGGTATATATTAATCCGTGTTCTAAAACGTATTACACAAAGTTTACTCTGGGTTTACATAGATAGCGCTGTGTACCTAACGTGTCCTTAAAAATACTTGATAGTCTTAACTAGCGGATGCCCGACACAATTATGTTCTGTGTCGCGGGGAACTTACAAATATTCAAACAACGGACACAAAGAATACTAAGCTAAGAATAACAGTTTGAGGATTACACAAAGCGTTTTCCCGGGCGGTATCTCATCCACAACACTAGGCGCGGCAGCGTGGTGGCCACGGAAACCACTGCGCCACCTGTGCAGTAAAAAATTAGTACTTTTAGGACTATTTTCTTCGTTGTAGGCACAGAAGCCCTTCACAATTTACAAAGTTTGATAGGCCAACTACTATCAAATTTTGTCTTTATTTTATTTTGAAGCCCAAGTCTTCAAGGTCCTGTATATTTCTATACACGTGAAGTAGCAAGAGGTACCCAGTGTTGAAACTTTTCTTTGAAAATTAATATCAGCCTTACCGTATTGTAATACCGTTCATCGTAATTATCAAATTTTATATAGATTTTTAGGTACGTTAATAAATTTTACTAACATATATTTACTTTTTTGTGTACGTACTGTTACATCATCGTCATCAGCCTATCGTTGTCCATTGCTTGACTAAGGCCTCTTCAAAGAAGCGCCAACTATCCCAATAAAACATTGACAATCCATAAAACTTTCGATTTCATAGATAATAATTAAAAAAAAAACTTAATTGCCCCAAGTGCAGTACGATGAAGTTTTTCGACTTTACTGCCTACTAGTTAGGTAGTACTTTTTTCTGTTGTAATTAGTTAAAATATGTCTTTCGTATCAAGTCAATGTTCATTTTTAAAAGTTAATTAATGAGATTAGGCAAAAAATTTCAAAAAACATTTGAAAAGATCTTCAAGTACTTATTTTTGAAGTACATGAGCATTGACAACATCTATTAGGCCAATACGATGAGAATAGCAACAAATTCACTTAACGACAAAAAAATTCACCTTCCACTGAAAATCGTTGGGAAATACAAAGCAACGTTGCCGTTCCGCTTGTACTGGTACAACGTAATATTGCGGAGCGGCAACATCGCATTTCGTCAATGCCATTTGCCAAGGACAGAACTGACTTTTATGATAGAAATAGAAAATATGTAGTTATTTAACGTTCAACGTGAAAAGTAATGTGTATTTTTATATTTCAAGCAAGATAATATACCTACAAAGGAGTTTTGTTGTGTATTAAAACCGTTCGTAATGACAGGAATTAGTTTTAAGTCTGATTCGCAAGTCACTTTTGGATGAACATTATTATATTAATAGGTATGTAGGAGGCAGGTACGAGGTACTATATCTCGATAGTAGGTACCGAGATCTCATCAATGCCTCCTCGAAACCTATTCATTTTAATGGTTATTTTAGCTTGGCAGTTAAGCATTTTGTGTTTTTAACCCATTTCTCCCCACTGTCCTATTTTGAAGACACCATATTCAACATTTTTTTTTACATGTTAGGTCGTTTATTTTTATTGTTTCTGAAAAAATTCGTATTCTTGCACTGTTCTTCTGATATTTTTTTTTTCTGCAAAAAGTGTATCCGTAATTTTAATGTAATTTTTTTAAAATATTCTTGTTGTCTCAAAAACAAGCATCATATTCTGATTTTATATACCATAATTTAAAAAACTTGCCAACTCCAATTTACATAGAACTGATTCTTAGACCTTTACCAAATATATAAAAAATGAAAACATAAACAAAACATAATTGAAAAACTTGTGGTAATCTTTCAAAATATTTTTCTTGGTTGTTATTCTTGGATGAAAAAATCAGAAGGCAAGACAAGCAAACCTACACCAGGTACATCAGAACGCCTTTTACAACCTGTCAGGTTTGACAATATTGGTCACTATATGACGAAGAGGGACAAACTGAGGCGTTGCCAGGGACAAGGTTGTAAAAAAAAAAACCTCTTACTTTTTGCGCCAAATGTGAAAAAACACTGCAGTGATTGTTTTATACCTTACCATACAAAATAAGTTAAGAGAACTTTATGTTTAAAACTGTTAATGGTCAAATTTTCAAATACAACTAAAATTCTTATAATTATTTATATTTATTGTTTCTGATCACATGTCCCCACTGTCATATTTATAGGACAGGCTGACTCAGCATTAAAAGTACTATTTTATTTTATTTTTTTGTTCGTATTATTATTTCTTAGCGTATTCTGAACATAGTTTCAAGAACAGATAAAAAAAATACAAAGTTTTCGATACTTGGGAAGTAATGGGTTAAACTAGTTTTTAGTTTAAAAGAAAGTACCTATATAACAGATTTCAATATGCCTGTAATGATAAATCGTAAGGATTCTTTATGTCATGTCTTAATGATTCATCATAGAGGTGGAATATTTTCTTCTAATTTAAATAGAACCAAAATGGTAGGATACTCATCCAAACAAAAGAATATTTTTCAGATCGGTTAACAAATGAAGACTCGATGGAGTATCGGCTTTTTAAGTACATTGACAAACTAAATCCTAGTAAGTGGGTCCTAGTAAATTGATACAAAAATAAGAGTGAGTTTAGCTTTTATCTATGCTCTGTTTGCACGGCGGCATAATAATAATTAACAGTTCCATATATATCAGTCTACCATAGACTATAATAGTACCTAATCCCAGATGTTTGATATAACTGGTAATTATAATTTACTTTTTTTTTATGTTGTTTACATAACATTAATAAATACATAGCAGGGCCTGATTAACCCTAATGCTGAACAGGCTATAGTCTATCAAATGATATGCAATGTACATACTTGGATCAAAATACATAAATATTTTTATATATATGATACAGGGGTAACGAACAAAAACTGTCAAAATGTAGATATTTTGATAAACCGAAGAAAAGAGTTTTATAATGCGCTAGGCTAGTGTATACCTCCAAACTTTTGCTCGCTGCTTTAATTAAAATGATTTAGCTTATCTTTGGGATGCATTTTCTTCTCCATTTCTGTACCACTAACGACTTGTCTACAAAATTTGTTGTGTTGGGAGTTTGTCACAGTTTGACAAATATAATAAATAGACTTTTTAAAAAAACCTATTCGTATTTACCCTTTTTTTTGTGTCCCTCCACGCGTCATCACCTTAAAGGGGCTAATGGGTAAGGTGCTATGTCGGACTCGAACCGAATAAAGCCATACAGTGTTCCGTCAGCGGGTCTTATGGCCCGGGGCCTCAGGTGTACCCTACACATATACATACGTATTTACCCTGGTCTTCATAATCATTTCCTTCGTTAAAATGGGAACAACGCAGGAGTATGCATGCTGCCTCGACTAAAAAAAACATTGAAAATCGATCGACAATTGGCGGAGAAATCGTATAACACATAAAAAATATAAAGCATACCGTCGAACATAGAACCACCTCCTTTACTAATGACCGTTAAAAATAACAAGCTAATTTTCGCATTTATTTGTTACTTTAGAAAGGATATATTTACGTAGGTATTTAAATTAAATTTATGAAATTAAAAGAATAGAATGTTTATATACAATGTTTTTTAATTATTTTTTTTCTTTTTTACACTTGCCAACATAGTATCTTCATCGCTTTGGCTTAATTTTTTTCTTATATAAAATATGCATGTGTTATATTCAGTATTCAGAGAGAGAGAGCAAAATATTTTTTAAACAAACGTCTAATTTCAGCTTTGTGCTTTCATTATCGAGTTTATATACTATTTTTGAGTTTATATACATACTTTTTAAGCAAAAATTATTTAAAAAAAAAAAAACAAGCCATGGTAATTTAAATATTTATTAAAAAAGCGATGCCAGTCTACATAAACAGATGTAAATGTCAAGAAGTTTTTAGGTGTTTCTAGGTTTGCGCCAAAATATCGTGTAGTAGTATAGTGTCTTCGCAGGTTAGCTTTTTAAAGTTTTTCTTTTAATATTATTAAATAACTATATTACGTTTTTACCTTATACGTGTTTTTACTATATTATAGCGAATTGAACTAACTATGCAATAAAATAATTTAAAAAACATGTTCACATATTATCTATCTTTATCGTCACGCAGCATATCAGTATGTGAATCGTATGACTCATAGAGTACCAACGGTTGATAAATCAACGTTAAGTGTTTGAAATTGAGAAACTTTGCGACTGAGTTTAAAACACACATTATATATAACTCATGACCGTTAAGCGGTCTTCATTACCAGAGCATTCTCTGGTAGAGTCAATCTTAGTATGGTGTGGAAAACTTGTAGGGTAGATGTCTAGATCTTACATTTTCCATTTACGTTAACCACCTCAAAATCGTATCTTAATACAGTTTTGCCGTGTTTTGACATCTTCAATCGACTTCAAAAAGATGGAGGTTCTCAATTCAGCTGATTTTTTTTTTGTGTTACCTCAGAACATTCGACTACGTGAACCGATTTCGACGATTTTTTTTTTATTTGAAAGATGGTGCTTCCCGGTGTTGTCCCATCTTAATTTAGTTCAGTTCTGACAATAGCATCCATGAGAAAAACATGTAAGTGTTAAATTTGCATTAAGCATGTGCGCGACAAATGGACGAATAACTGAATATCACGAAAACCGATTTCGATGATTCTTTTTTTATTGGAAAGGGTGTACTACAAGGGTAGTTAGATGAGTTTGGTCAAGTTTGTGACAATGGCATCCATCAAAAAACCATATTAGTCTTAAATTTTATTTTAGACGCATTGAAGTCGGTTGCTACTTTTTTAAAGTCCGATTATTTTCACAAAAATATGGCTCAGTCACTCCTTAATAGCTAACGACCCACCAAACCATCACTGAAGTACGACAATGCCGAAAAATATTTACGACCGAATGACACGGAAATGAGAAAATGAATATTAATATAAGAATGTCCGATTCAAAATTCAATATTGTGTTTTTAGGGTTCCGTACACCAAAAGGAAAAAACGAAAACCTTATAGGATCACTTTGTTGTCCGTCTGTCAAGACCATTTTTCTCGCGTAGAGGTATCAAGCTTAAATTCATATCAAATACTCAGGGGTCCACTGTCCCTTTGAGCTGTGAAAAATCAAACTTCTAAGCCAACGCAATCAAAAGGTACAGCCGTTTATGCTGCAAATTTTCGACACTCGCAAGGGAATTAAAACCTACATGGTCCTTCCCGACCAAATTAAAACTCAGAATCTTGAAATTTGGTATGAAGCAACGTCTTTCAGCACAGATAAAGGAAAAAATGTGAAAAGCATAAATTTTTAGTCGCATCATATAATGAAAATATTTTGAATAATTATAAACTTATTACCCTTTTCCTCATGAACGCGTGTAGGTATCAAGTTGAAATTCCTATCAAATACTTGTAAAAAAAAGCTTTAAGCTGTGAAATAAAAAATAAAAATTCTAAGGCAACGCAAGGTCCTCTGTCTCCACCGTTTCGAAACACCTAAAAGACGAACTAATCGCTTTTAAATGTATTTTTGGTTCGAGGGGGCAAAGTTTTGAATGAACCGCCTGCGTCATTTTTCCAGAAAACGTCAATTCTGAATACTTTAAGAGTAGAGTGGATAGGTTTCTCTGGAATGGGCGTGTACTTAGGTACTTAATTAAAACTGTCAATGCTTCTATAAAAGTACCTTCCTATAAGTACTTGATAATTATTGTGAGAGAAATGTATAGGTATTGAGCCGGGTGGTACTCGACGGAGTAGAAAAGGGTCACCAAGTCTCATCCCGCAGGTGTCTTTGAAGGGGAAGGACTGTTATCTATCTACCGTCATCTGGGGAATGAATTACTTACTGTATATATACAGTCTCATTTTTATTTAGTATATAGTATACAGTCCCATTTTAGTTTAGAATGACTGTATATTTGCAGTCATTTATTGACCAGATGACGGTAATAGAATAAAAATAAGGTTAGTGCAATGTGTTCTATCTTCATTCGTCATTTCACTGCTTAGGTACCCACTCATATGGTCCTTCAAAGTCCAATCAGCTTTTCTATGGTCGTTCTCTACCCCTTATATTCGTCATCTTCTACATAAAAAACTATTCACGTGTTAAGGTTCTGCCTTGTTACTTTTTGGCATGAGGGGTATAATTTTTTGAGTGGTAGAGCTATGCTTAGGCACGAATGGGCCGGCTCAACCGGTGCAATACTACGGCCTCACAGAAAACCGGTTGTGAAGTAACGCTTGCGTTACATTTCCCCGAAATGAGTGAGGTTTCCGGAGGCCCAACTCTCTCTTCTTTCCCCTCCCCGCATCCCCCTTAAAGGCAGGCAGCGCACTTACGACAAGAGTTGCAAGTATCCATGGACGGCGTTGTCACTAACCATCAGGTGACCCGTCTGTTCGTCTGTCCCCCTATAGAATAAAAAAAAAAAAAATAAGACGGGGCACTTGATACCAGTAACGACAACCACGGTAAGTGTCAAACGCACCTCTAGTGCGATCCTCGCCTTCGCCCGGCCTTCGGTACCTACGCTCACTCACTCGCTAAATATAACGCAATAACGCAAGCATTGCTTGACAGCCAGTTTTCAGTGAGTCCTTGGTATTACTCCGACCGAACCGGCCCATTCGTGGCTAAGGATGGCTCACCCACGGTTATAATATGGCCGTTTTATTGTACTATAATACTCTTTACCTCTGAGAGTTTTGAAAAGAGGCCATATCTTTATCCCAACGAAACGAAAAGCGTAGTACTTGTTCATTAACAAGTTCTTTTTTTAAATATAAAAACTGACTTGCATTACATATGTCTAAATGTTTTTGATGACATCATCATAAAATTTTATTAAACCCTGTGTAGCTCCCAGTATTAAGACGATTGAACGCCCTAGAGGCGTGACGAAGAAACATCATACATACATACAAACGAAAAACATACAACTTCTTGCACAGTCAGGAAAAATTGGAGTGTGCTGTATGTAACCTAGGAAGGTAAGCGTTATTGAACACCGTATTCTAAGTACTAACTAGTGTTGTACTGTCTCTTTGCTGTTTAAAATTCTCCATTGTCAAGAGAAGTCGGATCGATTTGGAAAAATAAGGCAGTAAAGTTTACTTATATCGCATTCTGATGTTTTATAGCCTATTTTACTCCTCAATAAATCATCTACAAAATAAAAAATAATAATTCAAATCCGACTAATTGTTTTAGAGATTTTTAGTTTTTTCTTTGGTGTTTAAATGCTCTCGTTTAAACAAAAAAAAATATAAAAGTGATGCCATGTATTGGGACCGGCTATCCACTGAAATTATATTAATAAACAAATTGATACTATCAATCACACTTTTGTACATATAGTTTGTAATATTTTTAAATTTAATATTTAACAATGCGTCGAGAAAGTCACTTACAGACAGATACAGAATCGAAGAATTTAAGTTAAAAAATCTCTGTGAATATAATAGTAATAGACCTTGTATATATCGATAAGGATAATAATAAAACAATAACTTTTATTGAATATTTTTATTGAAACGTCGCTACGACAATTTAGCTTTTAATAAGTGCTCAGACATGAGTTCCGAACGTAAAACGTCCGCCGCCATTTTGATTGTCAATCATTGGAATCGTATTTGTATTTTGTAAGTGTACATATAAATGAATAGTACCTCAAACATAACTGGAATAGTGATGGAAAGGGTGCTACGACGCACGGACAGGCCTATGTATGTCCAGCAGCAGAATAGAAGAGTTGATAAAGCAATATATTATTAAATTAAAGTGTAAAGTAAACTATTTTGAGTGTTTATAGTTATGTGTATTATAGTTTTAATAATCTAAAATGAATCTAGATGCTTAATTAAACCAATAGGTTACTTAAAATTTCTTATAATTTATCTAAAACCTTTTACCGTATGAGCTCTTCAAATTCGGCTCAACGCTCATGTTTATTTTAGAGTTTGTGTCGCGATGTTTTGCAAAATAATTAAGAGAATATCCCTGAGGATTATTTGGACACGTGGATAGAATGAGTATGGAACTAATGATCAAAGAAATAAGGCGAATGTCGATGGGAATGCCGTTACGGGACAACTAGATCAAATTGGTGATGTTCTGAAGAAAGAGCAGGGCAGAGCAAGATCAGAAGTACCCCTAACGTGAAATATACTATTATATATTAATATATAATACCTGTATTGACATACCTAAACTGCTTTAGTAAATTCAACTAAAAATGACCGCAAAATAATTCCTCCCACCATCATCCAGCAACATAATACGAAAATATTTTTATTCGTATATGAAAAGTCCAACTAAATGACGAATATCTCAAAACCTAAAATGTATTAACAAATACATGACTTAAAATCAAATCAAACTATCAGTGGTAATATTATCACGTTGTTATATCAGATACATTGGGCAAGGCGTGGCAAGGGCGGGCTGCAAAATGGGGGCATCGGGCCGCGCGCATGCGGCTTGTGATGTCTGCTATCGACCGGCTGCAGCCGTAAAGGGGAGAGGTTTGGGGTGGATAATACAAAATGTAATGGGTTTATGTGTTTCAGATAGAAACGGTCTATACATACATATATATTTGTAGTTTTATATAGAACCCATTTCGAATGTTAAGAGATAATTATCTGTATGAAAACAGATCTATATTACTTTGGTTCGGGGTGTACATTGTCAATAGCGAATTAATTATGAGTCTGGCTTTGTATTGACTTGTCCGCTTTATAAGAGATGATTTACAATTCGAAAATAAGTTGCTAATTTAAGATTTAACACAAATAAAACTTATGACGCGCTACATAGCGGCAATATTGATTTTTTCCAGTAATTTTATAACTAGCGTCACTCGGGATGCAGAAACGATTCGAGGAGGATGATGATGAAATGGTATAAAAAAACATGAACCCAGCCAGTTTCTGGCCTCCTGCAAAATCTCCAAGCTTTTCTAAATCTAATATGGCGCACTTATATCTTACATACGCAATTAACATAGACGCTTGTTACTAACTTTGTCGAAATTATTATTTATATATATTAAATTTATAATACAGAATATCATACTTCTCAAGCAACTGTACTGTGTAGGTATAATGTATAGCTTTTTACTGTTCTAATAAAAATGAAAGTCACTCAATTACACCAAGCGCATCGCATTAGGATGAAACTTGGCTCACATATACAGAGATAGATTATTATATATTATATTGAGGTTAGATTGGCAGCTACTGTTAAATAAAGTTAAATAATATCAAGCTATTTACCAACATATTACAATGCAGAATATTAGGTTAGAGGGCTTGGAATTCACGGCGCCAGCCAGTTCGTACCTTTCTATGGCTTTATCGCGTTACTACTTCCCAATCAATTCAAATCAAATTTTCCCCTATTACATAAATGGGACTAAATTATACGGCCCTGCCTAATCCTTCTAGGATACAGGCGTGAGTGTATTAATTTAAATGCAAAATGGTAGTGGCTTGTTTAGTTTAATTTGAGATTAGACGGCCGTGTGTGTGGTGTCTTGGCTTTATTAAAAAAAAAAAAAAACGTTTCGTATTGGTTTGAGCGATAAAATGTTGCTATGTATAATTAGTGTATTAAAAAGTATTCAAGTAAACCATAGTGCTATTAAAATGTAGGCGGACCTTAAAATGTACTTGTATTTGATATAAAACTTTTTACTCTATTACATGATTCTCAAATAAATAATTAAGACTCCATTCTTGAATATTAGAAAGCACATGCCTAATTATATCATAATTCTATTGCTATTACAAAATAATATTATAAATTTTACATTTACTTTCACACACTCTCGCTTGCATCCCCGAGAGGGTAGGCAGTGGTGTATTTAACACCGACACTTTCGCAAATAGAATTTGATTGGAGTAACGTAATAGGGGGGGACAAGCCCATTGCCGTCGACCGGTCATTTTAGGAATCAAAGATGGGTAAATTAGGATTATTTAATTTATTATAGAAAAGGAAAGGTACGAACAAGAAATAAGCAACGGTTAGCATTAGTTTGAAGACATCGGGGTCACATACTTATAACTCGATCTGGATGTAGCCGAGAAATCTAAGCCCTCTACATTTTTTTTTACAAATATTCCATTTATAAATAAACAACAAACTTATTCTAAATTTAAAATTTAAACCTAAAAATATTCCACAGGTACCAGGCGTCCAGAAATCGATCGGCGATCTTCTCGCGTTGTCATCATTATACATTATTTCTTAATGTCTTCCAATACATACAACGCGATATTTAGACCGTAGTCAACGCGCAATGTACTGCAAGATGCATAAAGAATCTTACGTCAGCACCCAAAGTACACATATAACATATTGTATACATTACAAAACTTAGTTTGAAATGTCCTACATTTGAAGCATATTTATTGACAGAAGTCGGTTGCAAAGTTTACACTACAGACTTGAAGCTAGAATTTGTATTGAACAGACATGCAAATCGAATTTGATATTAATACTTACCTTAAAAAAATGTAAACAATATTTAAAAAGTTTTCATTATATCATAGTTCATCACCATAGTCACGTTTTTTTTTTCTAAAGCAATAAGTAAAACATTTATTGCGGTCAAATACAACACAATAACATACATTCACAAAATCTATTATAACGTAATTAATAAAAAATAAATTTACATTATAAAGGAATACAAAGAAAAGTTTGATTTGACTCAGTACAGCATCTTTTTAAACGTAATTCGTTCAAGAATAATCTTATTTTTTAGAATAAGAATGAAATGAAATTCAAAGAAAAACCGACTACAACAAAATGTTACAATAAAACATTTATAAATTATTCATTATATTATATTTCATTCAACGAAAATTTTCAAATCATTCGTCGCTCAATGCTACTGAGGAGTATTGAAAATCAATGAGATCAGCAAGTATGTAGGTCACACAGTCCAAAGTAGTACGATATATCTGCATTACGCCGCGAACTAGAGCGGATATTTCAAAATTCAGCCGAGAATTCACCTAAATACATATTTAGATAACAGAAAAAATAGAGCACGAACACATCCATACTGAAAACGAAACAAAGAAAACAATTCTAACAACAAAGAACAAAAGAACGCTACAAATAACGATATTTAAAAAGTTAAAAACATTTTTAACAAAAGAACAAAGAAAAAGGCATACTATAAACAGTTTTTATTTGCCTCTAGAGCAGGCTACGGTCTCCAAATCATACTGCCTAGTCTTAAATAGATGATGCGATACATTTAACAAAAAATCTTAGTTTTAACAAAGTAATTCTTCTTTCCTTGTCTTCTCTGATGATAATACACAGAGCTTACCCACCATTCGACAAGACTGATGCGACATTTAGCGCCAGTCGAGAGGAATGGTGGATGAGACCTGCGTCAATAATCTTCTCTCCATGTAACTTCTTTCTTCATTTTCCACTTACTATACTAACATACACAAATACAAATACAATAAACATTTTTTTTAACTTAACATAAATTGCCGTTATTGAATTCAGCAAAAAAAAATATCTATGTACGATAAATAATCTCACAAAAAAAACAAAGCATTTCCTTACTAAAATCACTTAAAATAATCTTTCTGGACCACGATAAAACACTAATAATGATACCATTTTTTTTTTCATTATATTTTGTTAACGGAACGCGAGAGGTTGCGACTGGGTAAGGATCGCTATACAACTAACAGGTTGCAAGCGAGTCGATCGCCCGACTCACGGATTTTTACTTCTCCAGGTCATGACCTACTTCGGCTCCCCACCCCGGGAACTGCAACCCCACGAGTGCTTCAATATAACACGATTTCGTTAGTATATAATATGTACGAGTACATTTGGAACAAAGGATAGACTACTAGATTTTTTTTATTCCGTACAAAACTGTATAATCTGTATTTAACCTTATTTTTTATTACACTGATAACTTTTTTTTCTTAATTTTATTGCCCCTTTGTAAGCTATGATAATTAAATTTGACGCAAACATGAAAATAGGTCAGTTGAATGACAGATAAGCCGTGTGGTTTTAGGTGGAGTACAATAGGGCCACACCATTTATTACCGTGGGTGTCTTAAAGGCGCCTAAATGACGAACTGTTATTTATCAGACAGTACATAACATATAATATAACAGTAATATACAGTCATACAGAGCATGGATGACGGTACAACTTAGTAAGACGCCTCTGGCTACCCCTGCCGAGATATAGACACGATTGTATGTAAATGTATTAAGAAACCTTTCCATTCAACAAATGAAAAAATTAAAACGTAAATTTAACCCTTAATTTTTGATGTTCAGAAACAGTCATGCTTTCAACAGTCTAAAGAGAATTAGAAATGAATTTACTACTGTATTAGGTGTCACTATTTTTTAATAAATATTTTTTGTTAAACAACTTAGGCACAGTTAGTTTCTTCCTATATAGCGGGGGAATTTTCCCTATACTTATTTATTTATTTATTATGACTTCATGCACATAGTGTACAAAGGCGGACTTAATGCCCGAGGCATTCTCTCCCAGTCCACCTTGGGGTGTGGAAGAAATAAATGTTCCCTTTACTGTCAAATATACCCCCAAGTTTCCCATATAATTCTCTGGACACAGGCATGATTGTATGCATGTATCAAGGTGATATCTAATCTATGTAATGTTCATTATAGATAAGAAATTACATAAAGAGCGTAATTGAAAGAAAATCTATTGGGTTGTATGAAGATCATCAGATCTTCTGAGAATTTTCTTTTTTTTTTTCACTCATTTATGCAATGCCGATAGTATATACGATATTTCGGCTTTGCTAAGCGGCTTGAAGGATTTCGATATATATTGAATAGTGGAAAAGTGAATTTATTTAATATTTTATTTATTGATTGCAATATCATTTATACTTAGGGATAGGATAGTAACCATTGCTGTAAAATAATAAAATATAGTTAAAAGTTTAAAAAGTACAAATTCGTTAACAAAATAGTAATAAAGAATTATACTTGAAATGATGAAAATGAAATATCTATGGATTTTGTTTGAGCAGAGGAGCTTACAGAGTTCATTCACTAGTGAGTCTATTGCAGGAGACCCGAGATACCTAGTAAGCCTTCAGGAACAATGCAAAACCTAACTTAGTAACTCTTCAAATACATTTCAGGTAGAAGCAGTATTTTAAACAAATATAACCACCTACCTGACTGGTGTTGCTATCGAAGACGGCATCGTAAGCATACACCCTCGGAGGTTCAGGTGGGGTCACGTTGTTCCTGGTGACGGCCACCGTGTTATTGACAGGATCAACAGAGACACAGTTGTACGAGCTGTCCAGTTTCTCTCGCTGGTCCATGGGCCGGACACGGACGACGACGCGGACATTTTCAACGGTGGGTGCCAAGAGTTCGGCGTCCTGGGGGGATGATGTGTTTTAATAATTAAAATAGTAATATTCAGATCCAAGAGTGAGTGAGTCCAAATTAGTGACAGTAAAGGGGTATAAGGAAGGTCTCAGTCACATTGAATAGACTGACAATCTAAGGAAGTTATCCAGGATAGACTGAATGAAGAGACACAGGACTAGGTGCTATGGCGGACATTAAGAGACGCCATGTCTAGCAGTAAACTGCAATGACTATATATGCTAGCTTGCTTGCATGGACTCATTTACGTAATGGGGGCAAGCATATTGCCCTCATCGGGGTACTTTTGGGAATTAGATGGGAAAATTTTGAAATATTGAAAGGAAAGGAAGGAAAGAAAGAATAGAAAGGAAAGGAAGGATAGAAAGGGAATGGTAGGGATATTGCTTAAAAAGATGGATAGGGGAGTAAAAGAAATAGCTCAAGCAACTCAGGGTTGCAAACCTACTACTCAAACTAGCTGGTGCCTGGCAGTCAGTCTGTAACTAAATATGTTTGCACCTTTAGAAAGTTTACACTGATATTGTAAACTGGCGGAGTGGTTTTTTATTT
Organism: Tyria jacobaeae; assembly: GCA_947561695.1. Classification (NCBI taxonomy): domain Eukaryota; kingdom Metazoa; phylum Arthropoda; class Insecta; order Lepidoptera; family Erebidae; genus Tyria; species Tyria jacobaeae. Next base: position 5,404,521 of record OX387237.1, on the reverse strand, counting down.
TTTTTTAGCTGTTCTGCACTTTGGAGCACAGAAAAATTAAAACAAATCAAAAATAATAAAGGATCAGTTTTCCCAAACTAATTTGACTTTGCTTTAAGTATATATGAGTAAAATATTACCTGTACTAATAGTAGTACTATGTAGTCTGCCACAACTTACTTGCAGCAGTACTTTTTTTGGCAGTATTATGCTTTGTTACATAATTTTAGGATAACACTTATTTTTCTTATATTGAGAGTATTAACAGCCAATTGTTCTTTTTTTTTATAAATTAAAGTTAGAGGGCTCCGACTTCCTTGCAAGATCCTATTAGTTACCTGCTCGAGCTATTGATTGGCTTCCCCAATCTATCTATAAGATATGTATCCCTTTACTTCCCATCTTTCATTCATCTCCATTTTAATATAATCCCAATTTCCCCAATAAATTCCCAAAGTACCCAGAATATGCTTCAGTGCAATTAGGCTTGGCTTTAGGTGATATCACCTATGTGGGACTAAATTATACTCTTCAAAAACTAGTGGGGATATAATATGATTCTTTACAAATGTTATGTGTATATAGGAATGTGAGCATATATACTATTTAAAAAATGGAGATAGCAACCCATTGCCATTATTAGAACACTGATTTATTCTTTTGTTTATTATTTATGCTATTGCAAATTCCTAAACTATAAACTTGATTATTAAATATGGTATCTCAAATGACAGCATCTGGATATATGAGATGCCTTATTTGGTCAAATGATGCCATCCAGGCATCTTATTGTTTACCTGTTATATTTATATATATAAGAAGAATAACTACTAAAATGTTTTAATCAAGACCTAATAGGTGACACCATCATTAAATTAATATTTCTGCACTCAAAAGAAAAGAATTAATATAATAAACTTTTTATTCATAGACAAACTATGTAAAATCAATACTTCATCTATGCAAAGGACCACATTCAGTTTCAAATATGTGCCTGCCTTTTTTCCCAATCCCATGCAACGGCTAAATAGTACAAGAGGTTTGGTAATGCGTAGTTGGTAGATACCTACTTATACGTAAGCACGAGAACGGCGGTAGTTCGAATGACCCTGACACGAATTACTGCATGAGCATGACTCATCAATGAAAAAAAAAAATATGAAAATATTAATCTGAAACAAATATAAAACAACGAAATGTGATCCATAAAATTTACATATGAAAAGTGAAATGACAATGGAATTTCATATGGAATCCAATTAGAATCAATAAGAATCCATTATCGAATAGGAAGAAATCACATGTGAAATATGCTACTTACAGGCATTATTCCCGATGTCCGTCGCCGATAACAGGACTGAATAGACTTGCTAACGCTGAACCAAGAGGAGTCCCCTCTTTTGTTTGTCGAATATTGTAAAAATCAATACTGACGACCTACTTTACCGTTTCAATTTCTTTGGTGAACGAAATGGAAATGACATTATGTTTTGACGAAATGTTACCAGTAATTTTGTAGAAAAAATCTACTATTGATAAATCAATCCATTTTCTGAACTCACTTCCGGTCCGAAGCTATATTTATGGTTTGTAAAAAAATCATTTCAAATATAGGAATCCCGAAATAATTACTAAGAAATGAAATAATACTAAATATAGGATACAGCTGGTTTAAAATTAGTTCATTTTACTAACTACTAAGTAAACTAAGCTTTGGCCTGTATTTTAGAGCTCCAGGCCCCTAATATTAAAGTAACAGTAAAGTTATTAAATTACTAAAATTATTAATTATTATTATTAAAACTTGCAATATATTATAAAATAATGTTACTGTCAAAGAGGGATGCGAGCGTGTGTGTCTACGTATCACTGACCTGTAAAGAAAAGGTAAAGATATACGGATATTTGGAAAGTCTATGCAAAGCTGTAAAGCGGAGCTAGTGTAGACTATTTAGAACCATTTGAACCGACACAGATACAGATATTTGAACTCAATGGTTTTGCTGAAGATCTAAGAAAGCTGTTTTTGACGGCATTAAATAAACACGGCTTGCGCTTTTTTATTCAAATCTTTTTAAAAACATGTCTGGCTATTATTTTTTCTTTTGCGGTATCAACTACACTTACAGCTCACAAAAAATTGAAATTGGAACCTACAAAACAAAGGTTTTTAAAATGTTTGAACAAAAAAAGTAGCAATTAGTAAGCAAGTGGCAGACCCTACCTATCTGCCTATAGTCTCTGATTACCCCGAAGGGAGAAAAGCATGATAAATAAATTAAGTACCTATATGCACATTATTTAACAAAGGCTATTCTACAATTTTTTTTAAAATGTATTTTGAAATAATCATATATAATCGATAGTCAACTGGTATGTTTACTAAACTTAATTACTTAATTTAAAGAAAAGAAACAAATCAAACTCAAATGGGCAGTGTATAGTGCCTGACCTTTATTGATTTTTCTAAAACTTAAAATGATATTACGAATAACTATAATTTAAAGCAGCAAATTTCCAATATAAAGAATTTACGACAGGTTTTTTGTGAGGACGTAGTATCTCACAGCTCGAGACTGTGAACGTATTAAATTTCTGTGGGGGATCAATTTTAAATAAAATTAACGTTATCCGTAACTTGACTTGAATTTATCATTTATTTATATTTAACATTCCTTCTTCTGCGCAGTCTGCTTAAACATTATTATAAAAAAAACATCTCTATCAATATCTAAGAAAAACTTTTACATCACAAATTACACTATCTTAACTCGATGAGCTTCAACACCATACTAATTTGGACAATGTAATCGATTAAACATTATAACTCTTTTCACAATTTCAAAAACATTCGACATGTATAAAACTCACTTGTATGCTGCTAGCTATGCAAAGGAGGCTCAATTACATAAAACCTAACCTAACCCACTTACGAGCAGAAAATAGTATTATATTTGTATTGCTTTTGGTAAAAGCTCTAAAAATAACACACCATCAAAATTTAATATTAATAGATGAAACTAAAATATTTTAGCGTGAACTGTAATTCTTGTCACCCGTCCAGGCATATGTCACATAACTCTCTTTTATTGTCTCACCAGTTTATGAAACTAAAAACATATTATTGAGTAATTTGAGTTATATATTATATTGAGTTATACTGATATGTATATGCGGAGATATTGAGTGAGTGATACATTTCATCTGAGTGACTTCATATTTCATATCTTTTAGACCACTCACTCATGACTCAGGGGCTACACAACTCTACAACAGTGTCAGTCAAATGTCAAAATTCTACATTCAAGAATGTCAAATACCGCTGTTGTTTATTTTTCTCCAAAAATATAAATAATTTAGCTCCTTCATGGCTCATTTGTTAATTGATACAAAAGTAGATCTTTTAGATTTAAAATAACCAGTGTTAAAGTAAAATGACGTCGGCATCCGAGGGAGATGGATCCCATATTGGGTGTGTTGACGTCAATGAAAAAGTGAAAGAAATTGAATCCATAGGTGAAACTTTTTGCGATTCGGGGTTGGAAACGTTAGATTCCTGTTGCACCACATTCCCACCCTCAGACTCCGAGGGTTCACCTTTAAAAAATATTTCAAATGATGAAGATAAAGACAACTTTACAGACAGCCTTTCAAACGCAAGTAGTTCCTGTTATCCTGTATCCAAAGACAATGCAATTGAAAATTTAACTAAAAATTCTGTAGATCTACCTCAAGATAACGAAACAGATAGTAGCTATGACATAAATGTCCCATCCCCAGAGGGGTCCATGGAAAATATAAAAAATGAACCAAAACTAGATAATATTCATAGAGGTCTTACAACTTCAACTGTAAGTCTAGATGAAGGAAAGCCTCTAGATCACGCTATTATTAACAATTCAAACTTTAGTAAGAGTGCTGAAAATATTTCAAACATATCATTCCATGAGAATCTTGTAAACTTAAACCTCAATTCTAGTAGTAAGGAATTGAATGCAGAGAAAATTCTCTCCCAATTTTCTGCTCACAAAACAAAGATCAGCGCTGTCCAGAAAGTACCGGAAACTCCACTGAACATAGATCCCAAATATGCAAGACTACCGAAAGAATTGTTATCACAAGATATTGGTAGTATTGTTAAAAATGTACATGGGATTTTTTCATCTATGAGTGGTACCTTAAAAAGTGCATATACACACAGAGCTTCTTATGCTTACAGCCAAAAGCCAGTTAAAACAGTGAAAAACCTTCCTAATGGTAAACTAATGAAAGATATATTTGAAGATGATAATTTTGAGCCCAAAAATATTGAAGACAATGAAATTAAAATTGTAGATCACACATTAAATAGCAATATATCTGATTCAAGGCCTGAAAGTCCTAGTGTAGCTGGCAATACAACAAGTGATGTGCTAAAGCTGCAAGTAGAGTCACTAGAGAGGTTGCTGGCAGAACAGAGGAAAGAAAATGCAGCATTAAGAGAACGTGTCAAACAGCAATGTGACGAGATGCAGCAGAAAGATCTGACTTTCAAAGAATTAGAAGTCAAGTTGGATTTAGTGAGTTAAAGTTATTTGTAAAGTTATTTTATATCTATAAATGTGAGTTTTATATCTTAGACTGTAACTTTTTTATTGAAGGATATTGCCAGTGTGGCCATAGCTAACGCTCATCATACTATAACAATAGTCCAAGGTCCGTTAGATAGAATATTCTTACAAGAACTTTTAATAATGTAAAACATGAATAATACTAAATATTCAGATGTAGTCACTAATTATCAGTTGACCTGACTGCTTGTCCTGCTTGCCCATATACCATAACTTATATTTTTTTAGATGTCCAAACGAGTAGACCACGCTGAGCGAGAGAAGGACGCGGCGGTAATGCGTTACGCGAGCGTGGAATGCGCGGCCATCGAAGCACGTCGCGCTGCCGAAAATGCTGCTAAGGCCGAGAAAAACTCTCATGCTGAAGTAGAACTCTTAAACGGGAAGCTGAAGTCAGCTCATAGCGAGAAGCAGAGGATATGTCAGTTGTATGACGTTAAGGTAAGAGTGTGAAATATTCAGAACACGTTTGTTCTTCACTATGTTTTGGGGCAGGTCAACAAATTTCGCGTTCACATCACATTCGGGGAATCATCCAATGGAAAAGTTAGCTAAGGCATCATAAGGACTAACCGATCAAGTGGTTGCGGGTCCTAACCCCACCCGGTGCACTACCGTCGTGAACCCACCCCTTATACAAGCATTTAGCTTAGCTAAGAGGGGGGGGGGGGAGGCGGGAAGGAAAGAATACTAGTAATGTGTGACCCACGTTGGTAGTATTCTTTTTATTTTTTAAGTGACCTAGCCGCGCATTTTAAGTTGGTGACGTCTCGTCAGAAATATAGAAACCACGCTTTTTCACACACCAAAATACAGCTCCAAGTGTTTACTAGTAAAGTTCAACTATCTGGACTCTTCATCAGACCATGGTCATCCAACCTAATCTGTTGGACTTGAAAATGAATCACATGAGCCCAAATTCGTGGGTTTAAAAAGTATTACAATGATCTTATTTTTAATAATTTTAATTATTTTCTTATCCTTTAAATCCTTTTTAATACACTTTCTTAAGGGCGTTTCATACGTAAAGTCATTTTAAATACTTTTATTTAGTTAGGGAGGGACAATACTTTAATTTTTTACTAATGGTTTGTATGGAAAAAGAAAAGTGTAATTTTTACTATTTTCGTAGTAAAATTTCCCTTTTTTCTCTATAGGAACCTTCTCTCAATAAGAAATTAGTCGAATTGGTCAAGCCGTTCTCGAGTTACGCTTAGCAACAAATTTGGCAATTATTTTTTACTTATATACGACCCTGACCTGCTTGAGGCATTGCTTATACGCAGTCTGGTGAATTTTTTTTTCATGACGCAAATTGCAATGAAGCAAACTGATCCAATAGATACGGAACTTCACATTGTTTATCGTAAAACAAATGTTTCAATAATCGATATAATGTTTAGTGTAATCTAGATCTTGGATAAGAAAAACATTAAAAATATAAATGTACACTAGCGGACCCGACCGACGTTGTCCTGAAGTTGCAGTATAGATAAATAAACTAGATACCGACTGCAGCGCCATCTGCCGGGCTGATTTGTGAATCTAAACCATCCAGGGCATACAAAAAAATTCATTCAAATCGGTCCAGCCGTTTAGGAGGAGTTCAGTGACAGACAAACGTACAGTAGAATTATATATATAAAGATATGTACCCTTTCTATCACTTGGCAGAAACAACAAATCGCCCTTTGCTTCTGTCATAAAACCTTTCATACAAGCCCGTCGGTTTATGTTCTTCGTGGTCGACCCCTGCCAGCATTCCCATTCGCAATAAGAGTAGTTGGATTGATAGAAGACATATCGTACGTTTGAGGTGCCCACGTAGATACATAAACTCACCACTTACGTAAAGGGGGCAATCCATTGGTATTAAATTGGAAAATTTGGAGAATATTGGCAGGACAGTGAGGATAGGAAGGGAACGAAAAGGATTGGGGAGTATAAGCGATAGCTCAAGCAGTCAGGTCGCTTTGGTACCCATATCTACCTTGAATATAGTGTACAAAAGCACTGATGCATTCGGTTATATAAATATATATTTTGTTTTTATTAAAGACGTCTCCTGCATTAGGATTAATTCCTGTGTAGCGGAGACTTTACAAACATTCAAACAACGGACACAAAGAACACCCAGACGCAGAACAACAATTTGAGGATTACACAAAGTGTTGTCCCGTGCGGGGATCGAAACCTACAACACTCGGCGCGGCAGCGTAGTGGTGAGCTGATCACTTAAACCGCTAAGCCATCCATGCAGTCAAAAACTTCAGTTGACATCGTCGCAATAAACCATTAAAGAATACAGGCATTAATTGTATACAGTAGCTTTTATTGTGTTATGTCAATGATTGCTGTGTATGTATTTTTTTTTAACTGACTTCCAAAAGTAGGAGTTTTCTCGTATATTTATTTATGAATTAGAGATTAACAAACAGTACACATTCGACATTTACAATGTTTGATAAAAGATATGTATAAATCTGTTCTAACTACGTTATCCACGAAATATCTATTAAAGTTGACAATTTCGATTATTCAAAGGTACATATTATATTATTTACTGAAACTAATAATGTCTATAATTATAATTTTATTGTATTTCTTTTAGTGTTCGACTGTATTTTTTTATGTATGTTTACCGGTTTCTCGGCCAATCGGCGACCGATATTCAAAATGTGTATTTTATTCGAAAGAGTATGTGTATTCCTGTGGTCCAAGTCTGGTTATGATCATAGATATTTTCATTTCATTTAAAATCAATTGACTGCATTCAACGAACACCGACTCGTATCATCGATTGCCAAGATATTTATGCTCTGCTTGACACCTTGGCGTTGCGTACATATGTATGTAACTTCATTCTCTATCGCTTGTATCGTGGGGAGTGTTCAGAGGAATTGGTCGGACTTACTTATACCGGCCGCAGGTTTCAATCCATCCCCTTTACCTGGATGCTTGGCACTACACCACTGTGCGCGTCTCCAGAATCTTTTTACCTCGCACAACCAGCCGGTGGAACAAATTGTCGCCTGCTGTATTTCCGGACCGATACGACCTTCATACCTTCAAGAAAAGAGCGTACTCCTACCTAAAAGGCGGCAACGCACTTGTGACTTTTGAGTCACGGATGTCAATGGGCGCTGGTAGCCACTTACCATGAGGTGACACGCCTGCTCGTTTGCCCTTTATCGCATGAAAAAAGCTGAAACGCGATAAAATGTGTAGGCTATATTTTAAGTTAAGCCTTTATCAATACATCAGTGAAAACTGCATTCATTTGCGTGCAATAGTTTTTGCGTTATGCGTGATCAAAAATACAGAATTCTTCCTTGTTCTCAGTGTCACGAGTTGATGAACAGTGAGCGCGAAATTGCGAAGCTCCGTGAAGACCTTCGGGAGCTGGACGGCAGGCTCAAGTGGACCCAGAGCAAGCTACGGGTGGAGATGGACGCTTATAAGGTATTTAAAACCATGTATTTAACTACGTAATTTAGTCAGACTTACGTAATTGGTGTCAAGCTTACTGCCGTCATACGGGCACTGTCTGACTGTATATAGACCCTAAGATAGACAATGATCTCTTAGTCGCCGTTTACGACTCCTACGGGAAGAGATAGGGTGACCCTGTTTTACTCCACCGTGTATCATAGGAAACATTCAAAAACGGACATAACGAACACCTAGACTCGAAACAGCTATTTTTTGATCACGAAATTTTTCTCGCGCGTAGGAATCGAACCCATGACCCACTAGACTAACAGGCCTGTCATAGTAATCATCATTATTAAAGTTCAGTGACCGGTTCGCAAAAACTGAAGCATCTACATGAAGTTGTTGTGACAGAAAAACGCCTTTGAGGGTGATGAGGGATGGGGTATGCAGGGAGCGGAAAGAAGAGAGGAGGGATGAGGAGATGGGAAAGAGGAGATAGGACATGAGGGGAGAGAAAAGGGGTAAGGGGGAATTGGGCCTCCGGAAACCTCACTCAATTCGGGGAAATGCAACGCAAGCGTTACTTCACAACCGGTTTTCTGTGAGGCCGTGGTATCGCACCGGTCGAGCCAGCCCAGTCGTGCCTAAGCATGGCTCTACCACTGATAAAATACATATAACCAAGTGGCCAGGATAGTCCATCAGCAAATTGCTCTTAAATATAATGTTCTGGCTTTCGAATTACCGTACTACAGGTATGTGCCTGACCAAGTTCTTGAATATAGTCGTGCAACATTGTACAGGCATCGATCTATCATCACTGACAGGACTATTGTTGCCAATAAACCTGACATAGAGGTTATAGACTGACTAGAGCGCCGAGCAATGATTGTTGACATTACCATTCCCAATGTCGACAATCTCTTAGAGGCTGGGAAAGATAACTAAAATATTTTATTAATTTATTTTATCTGTTCTCTTTCAAATTTGCAATGCCTGGAAAAGCTTACCAAGTTGAGATATTTTTTTTTTTAATTTTAATTTTTAATTTAAGTTACAAATATACAAAACATAGTTTACAAATTTCTCTTATACTGATACAATTTACAACCGAACTAAGGCACATTAGATAAGAGGTTCCCTTTGACGACTGTAATAAAATAAATTGTGTTACAGGCGTCAGCGCCTTCCACATAGAGAAAATATATTTATTGGTATTTGTTTTACAATGCAAAACGTATATCTAAAAAATATTTAAATAATAAATTGCAGAGAAAAACATTATATGAATATCATGCAATACAATTGATTTATAGCAAAGTTATTAATTAATAATAAAATTAGGATGCAAGATGATGATGAATTATAATAAAAATTAGTAATAATAATAAAAAAATAAATACAAATTAAATTCGAGTTTACGATTACAATGTTATGTACATATTATAAAATGCGTGTATCTAATAATGTCAATAAAACAGCAAATGAATTAGTTAGATTTAATTGTTTGGTTAAATTGTTACAATTATAAGACCATTTATGAACACTTGGTTGGTAAATAAAGATTGATTGATCAAAAGAGTGGCCAAGAGTTTGTATATTTCCATTTGAAAACGGCTACAGATCAACACAGGCAGGCATTTAATTATTTTATCTGTTTTATATTAATTTCACATTTAACATTGCAACCTATAGTTGCGGTGACGCTGTATGTATTCATTTATAACTTTGAATATTTTTTAAATAAGACGATTTCAAATAATTGTTGAGCAATTTTATGAAATAAAGATATTTAATTATATTTGAAGGCTTCTGTTTAAGTTTATGTTGCTCATCTGAGTCCGAGGTCGTGGGTTCGATGCCCCTCAGGGTACAAAAAAAGTGTAATCCACAGATAATTTTCCGAGTCTGAGTGTTCTTTGTGTCCTTGTTTGTATGTTTGTCCTCGCGACAAAGGAATCATTCCTAGTGCGGGAGATGTCTTTTTATAAAAAGAAATATGAGTCGAAGAGTATAATATCTACATCTGTATAATTTGTTTGTTCCAGGAGACATCAGAGCGTGCCGATAAGTTGTCCCAACAGGTGACAGAGCTGGAGGCCATGAAAGAAGCGGCCGCTGCCAACGCCACTGAAACCATCAAGGCTAAACAATCTGGTATGTTTATTTTTACACCATTAAATTAGCACAAACTATCATTAAAATATTTTTCATAAATTATATTTGCCGCATTTTCAACGGGGTTTATTATTTATTTATTTTTACAAAACCTTGCATAGTTCAGTTAATAATCAAAATGAATTAATTAAACAACAAACTATGACAATGATATACAATATGCAGAAAAAAAGAAAAAAAAGCGTACACGGCGGCGGTAGTCACTTACCATCAGGTGACCCGCCTGCTCGTTAAAATCGCATTAAATAAAAGTACAGAGTAACACCCCCATTCAATACTTTTTTATCTGTTCTGGATTAATCTATGCACCTAACCTAAAATTACGAGTCGTTCTTGATAATACAGCTAAATACAGTATGTGTATGTCTTACAATATTGGAACAACATTCGGTATACACAATGTTTATAGCCTATTCATCAATAAAAATTATATCCAACAATCATACGGATGGTTTGCGAGATTAACCCAATTAAATAAACAAACAATGAAAATTCCCGAAGGGCTAAGCAGAGTCGTAATTAATGTCATTTAAATCCACACACACATTTACACAAAAATGGTAATTTCAAATTTTTAAAGCCAATTTGTAGCTGAAAAAAATATTTATTTTTTTAAAGTCACGGTGTTACAAAAAGTATTAACGTTATACGTTGATAACGGGGTCCACTATGTGGCCATGAATTGACGCTACAGCTTTTTGTAACACTCTGTATACAAATTCTATGTGCCATACAATCATATCAATATAAAGGCTCTAAACACGGAGTTATACCACTGCCTCACTGAAAACCGGTAGACAAACAATGCTTGCGTTGTATTTTCCGAGTGAGTGAGGTTACCGGTGGCCTAACCCTTGTGGTAGGATATTAATGTAATGGGCATTTTCTTCTTCATGAAGGTCAGGTACCCTTCATCCAGCATATGAAATATATTTAGAAGATTTTAATAATATATTGCTTAGTAATTTTTAAATTTATAAGTGTTCTTCTGTATCTCTATTGACAGAAGCGAAGTTGAAAGAGAGTCAGGCTGCTCTAATACTCTGTCGACACGAGCGCGATGAGCTGGAAAGGAAATTAACGACCAGCATGCAACAGCTTAGCGACTGTACGAGAGAGAGGGACGTCGCTATCGATTCTCTCACTCGCATCACGGCTGAGGTAAGAGCGACTATTTATTATTGGCACAATTTTGATTTTATTTCAAAGGAAAACACTTTTCTTAGTTGTTTTATATTTTAATTTACATACACTTACGCTTATATCCCGGAGTGGGTAGGCAGAGGCGTTGGGAATTTTATTATCATCCGTAATTGTAGTATTTTTGAGCATGTTTCGAGGAGGGGTCCCGACTTGCGTCACTCGGCAGTCAATATTTCGATCAAACTTTGACAGCAACGCTATTGTTTGAAGAATACGACTATTATTACAACATCAACAATCATAATCTAATGCCACATTTTTTAAAGTAATTTAGAAGGTTTCCTATGTTCCGTTTTAATTTAAATTTTCTAAGAGAAATGGATGTAGAAGATTATTAAATAAAACATGTTAGGATATTATTTGGTATTACGTTTACCATTCCATTATAAGAACGTAAATTATTGTTATTTATTTCTTTAAAAACAACTCGCGCACTAGGATTCATTTCTATATCGCGGGGGACTTTAAAACATTCAAATAACGGACACAAAGAACTGTCAAAAGCCCCACTTTTTCATAATCAGAATATAGTCAAACTTATATAATGAGGGGTCAAGCTTCTATCGGTCATCCGAGCCCTGTATGAATGTATATATATATATTCTCTTATATCAATGTTAAAATCACTTGTATATATATATATGTGTAAGCTTTGTGTTGACGTTGACATTGACATTTGAATATGTACCAGTTCAGCCATAAGAGGGAGCCACCAGTGAGGAGAATGTAAAAAACGTTTTGTTTTTCTCAATCGAATATTAACATATAGTTAAATTACAAATGTTGTTTAATAATTTAATTTAAAAGTGCAAAATTCAAGTTTTTATAATAACAATAGTAGAGCATGAACATTTAATTGTCTATTCTCTGTTTTAGATGAATCACATTGTGTTATGCTTTAAGAAGAAAATATTAAATTTAGTCTCAGTCATGTAATAGGGCCATGCCTATTGCAGTCAAACTGTCTGATAGATAACAGTCCGATCCCCTAATCGTCCTTTACGACACCCCCAGGAAGAGTTGGGTCACCCTATTTTATCCTACCAAAAACACTGGTAAATAAAATTTTGTTTGTTATATGATGATGACTGGCCTGTTCTTTAGTGGTTAGTAAGCCTGACTGCTAAGCTAGAGGTCGCGTGTGCCTTTTTTCAACCGACTTCAAAAAGGGAGAGGTTCTCAATTCGACGGTATTATCTTTTTTGGTTGTTACCTCATAACTTTCGATTGGGTGTTTAAGGAATCGGTTCACCCAGTCGACAGTTATGAGTTAACATTTAAAAAAAAATACAGTCGAAATGAGAACATCCTCCTTTTTGAAGTTGGTTAAAAAGCTTTCCTTGGCTAGATTAGCTTTATCGTGGGAGCCATGCTTAGGTACTAATGGGCCGGCTCGACCACGGAATTACAAGGCAATTACAAGTCGTGAGCACGACGTCCACGAGCTTATCGATTAGGAGTTCCAATCGATTAATACACCTCTGCCTACCCCTTCACGAATATTTCGATCGACAGTTTTTTATAATTTAAATATGAATGTTATGTTCTTATCGATACATTACGTAATAACTTTGTAAGATTGCTGTTTTAATGTTATCGGCAGGTGGAACAATTAAAAATAAGCAACCTACGCTTAGAAGAGGAAGCGGCAGAGCTCGCCGCTCTAAGAGCGCAGGCGGCGCTCGCCGACTCGCTGAGCGTGCAGCTGCAGCGCGAGCGCGAGCGCGCGGAGAGCAGCGAGCGAGCGCTGAGCGCCGAGCGCGCTGGCGCCGAGACGCGCGCTCGGCGGGAAGCCGCCGCGCTCTCGCACGCCGCAGCGCTTACTGCAGCGCATGTAGCCGCTCAAGCCGCTGCGCAGCGACACGAGGCCGAGGTACTACACGTACATACATACAAACGATACATTTACCTCACGGGTACCACTTTGACGATGACGCGATTATATCGGACTCGAACCGACTAAAACCATACGCAAGGATTACCACTCAACCCCCGACATACAGCTGGGAAGTCAGAGTTCTGTAATTTATTCTCTATCCGACCTTTTTCTGACTTCCTAACTTCTATCATATCATATCTTTCATTTCATTGAGCTTATTTCTTTTTTTCGCCTGTTCGTTGTTTTATTTAATAACTTACTTGTATAATTACAGGCTCGAGCGTTAAGCGTAGATAACACGTCCCTCCGCGAACGTGTAAGCACTCTAGAGGTGGAGTGCCAGAGGCTACAGACGGCACTCAGCGAGGAGGCTGAGCGGAGGAACAAAGAGAACAGAGTCCTAGCCAGAAAGGTACGTTAAAAAGTTAAAAGTTGGAAGATTTTACATGACCACGTTTTTTTAATAATTATTAATTTATCTATTACACTTCCTGCAATTTCAACACAGCTCAAGGCGGACTTAATGCCGTAGGCATTTTCTACCAACCAACCTTTGGGTGACGCAGTGATGTTTGTGACAGGTGTTTTAAATAATAAAAAAAATGTTACATAAGCAGTCCTACACACATATACTCAACGTACATATACATTGCACATTAACTTAAAACCCAGTTCTTTACACTTTGATTTTGACTTTGATGCTTCTATCTTCTTTTTTCTATTTTTTTATATGGCTACATTTTATCGATGAAACCATAGACATATAGAATAGATAGAGTGTTCCTTACCTAGAAGTAAAGTAAATACGATCAGAATAGTGTGAGCGAGATAAAGCGAGCGTACGGCCAATAGCTGTGTACATACGTACGATATATTTATGGACGGCAGTTGTCACTTACCATCGAGTCACCCGGCTGTTCGTCTGTCCCTCTATAATATGTAAAAAAAAACTTAATCACTCACTCATGCCTATATTTCCTAAGGGGCAGAAACGTCTAAAGCGAAACGCACCACCAATAATATAACCCCACTTACGTAATAGGGGTCATATTGCCGTACTTTCTGATAGATAATAGTCTGATCTCTTAGCCGCATGTTAGGGCACTAAGTAAAAAAAAAAAAAAGTAAGTAAGGCACCCCATTTATCCCCCGATAAATGGGGTGCCTTACTTGATATTAGAATAAAAATATCAGGGTGAAGTTCACGGAAGAGGGATATGCCTGATCTATATCCTGGGTCCCCTTTTTCTCTTTGGAGTCCAAAAATAGTTTTAAAAAGTTTTAACTTCTTCGGGGTACCACGCGCTCGCTACTACAGTCTTATAAGAAAGAGATAGGTGTTGGCCGTGCAGTCTTTTTATCTCTTGAAGAGTGAGAGTGAGTAATTGACCAATTACATGTATGTATTGCTCTGTCCATTCCCTAACTAACGTGGTAGGGCGTGGCCGCCTTGTTTAGACACGCGGTCGGCCAGGAAATCTAATTATTGGTGATAAATTACAACACTTGGTCACTAAATTTCACAGATTTTATTTAGAAAGCTATTACAGATTGATATTATAGATACTGGACCGGTGATAGTGTAGACACTTAACTGGAGCGCTGCAGCCGGGAGAAAAAGAGCTGCGCCCGGTCCTTCGGCTCTTATATCTTATAAATAGCCGTGCGGGGGGGGGGGGGGGAGTGCACGCTGTCGCATGACATATCAATCCAGTAGTTTTAATATAGGGAAAAAGAGAATTTTAAGACCATTCCATGGGCGATGGTTGTCACTTATCATCGGGTGTCCCGTCTCTTCGTAAAAAAGGGGTGAATAGGAACTTCGGAGTAAGGGACATTGCAAGTCTGGGGGGAGGAAATGGAAGAAAACTGAAGTAAGACGATTGGTTTATGTCAAGCCCTGAAATGAGTTGTTATCGAATCGTTAACATTAAAAATAAACATACGGTGCAGTCTTTGGGGACTGCCGATAGAAGTGAAAACTAAGTAACTTGTGAATTGTATCGCCTAGATTATTATTTTTGAATTAATTTTAGTTTGTAGTGTTAATAACTAATTTAGGGATACATGTATATGTATGTAGAGTGATGTACTCTTTGTATATACATAATATATACTAATAACACACGAAGGTATATCTATGTACATATATACACAGTACACATATAGCTCATGGGAAGCGTTGGGGGAGGATGACGCGAGTTCCATGATTTTTGTTCACCCAAAAAGTGCTCAAGAAGTTATCACCTCAAAAATTAAAACAAAAATGGGATTTTTCATGCTGTATGTTTTTTTTACAATATATTTTTTCCAGGTAGCAGAGTTAACAGAAGAAGTAGCGGAAGCGAACAAAAAGTTAGAGTGGGAGAAGGGAGAAAATGGAGTTCTGAAGAAGAAACATACTAGTGCCATAAAGGTGAGTCTTTTTTTCTTTCATTTTCTTTTCTTTAAAGATAACTACTAAGAGTTATCTTTAATTCCTGTATCGCAGGAGACTTTACAAACATTCAAATAACGGACACAAAAACACACAGACTCCAAACAACAATATGTGGATTACACAATGTGTTGCTCCGTTTTGGAATCGAACCCAATAACACTCGGCGAGTCTGCGTAGTGGCGAGGGCCACTTAAATCACTGTAGTAGTAAGAAACAAGCAAATGAACGTATCCATTTTAATAATACTTTGGTTAATAGTTAGTTAAATAACACCCAACCAGAGGAAGTCATTGAGAGTAAATAAAAAAAAAAAAGATTTCCTGTTTCAAGAAGCGCAAAAAGGAGGTTTATTTAAAAGTCGATTCAAAGCGTGTAATATTAACAATATATGATGTTAGTAAAATATTGTAAAATGTTATGCACAGGAATTGAACCGTGAACTACAACGTGCCATGAAGCGATGCGAACAATTGGAGGCTAAACTGCCTCCGCCCGACGCGCCCTCTACCAGAACTGGTGACTATATTCCACTGCTCCACTGCTTACTAACCTTACACCGAGCTGTTGGTCTAGCGGTTATCCTGACTGCTAAGCTGAGATTGTGGGTTCGATTCTCACCCAGGACAAGTATTTACGTGAAGAGAGAGTTCATTTATTCAGTCTGGTGTAATTTAAATTGGTTGCCATAATACAAACTGCTTAGTTTGGGATCAGACGGCCATTTGTGAGGTCTGGAGTTAGTATATATTTTTATTATTAGTATCGTAGCGAAATTCTACATGACTTTTAACATTATTTCATAAATAAAAAATAAGTTTAATTATTTAATAAAAAAATATTCAACTTGCTTGCATTGTACTACCGAGTGAGTGAGGGTACTGGAGGTGAAACCCCCTCCCCTCACCCCTCTCTTATTTCTTCCCTCTCATCACCCTTAAGGGCTGGCAAGGCACTTTCTACTCGGGAGTATCACGTGTTTATGGGTGCTGATTGTCACTTACCATCAGGTGACCCGTATGTCTTATCCAATCATAATAACGAAATAAAAATATAGTATAAATAAAACTTAAAATGTTAATTAAATATAAACCTTATACCGTGTTAGGCTCTAATTGCTCTATTTAAACAATAGACCTCTTCGAGCCTCACAAAACTCCCTGCTCATCGCAGAGGTTTCAGTAGTAAAGGTGCCTAGAACACTAAAACTTGTACAATTATTAGAGATTTTTAGAGAAAAGTAGATTATTTAAAGCTATTTAAAAGTCCTTACTCTTTGTAAATACTTATAGAACTATAAATAACCTTGAAGAATTATGTAGAACCTTACAGAACTATTTATAACCTTAAAGATCAATGTGGAACATGACAGAACCTCATAGAACTATTTATAACCTTAAAGATCAATGTGGAACATGACAGAACCTCATAGAACTATTTATAACCTTAAAGATCAATGTGGAACATGACAGAACCTCATAGAACTATTTATAACCTTAAAGAACTACATAGAACCTTATAGAATATGTAAAGCCATATAGAACTTCGTGGACCCTTATAAAACATTGTAGAATCTTCTAAGTTCCTTAAGTTTCTGAAACTAACCAGAGCTACGTGACCACTCACTAGTTGTTAAGTAAATACCTGCAAAGTATAGTGTATTATATATATTACAGGTTCGATTTCGTCCTTGAGTAGTGGTGAAAGTGCACCACACGAAGAACGATTACAAAACGGACACTCAGACACACTGCCAGATATACAGGTATGTTTACTAACATTTATATACATAAATACATATTTTTTTATAACATAGGGGGACAGACAAACAAACGGGTCACCTGGTGGTAAGTGACAATCGCCGTCCATGGACACCTGCAACTCAAGAGTCTGCCCGCCTTTGAGGATGATGAGGGATTACGGGGAGGTAAAAGATCTTTTTTTTTTCATTCTTTGGATGGTGTATGAGAAGATGGGATAGACGAATGAGGAGCGAGGAAAGAGGAGAGGGGGAGTTGGGCTTCGAGAATCCTCAAAAACCTTCTTGGAAAATGGGTTTTTCCCAACCGGTTTTTGGTGCGATACCACGACCACACAAGGTTAAGGTCGAGCTGGCCCATTCATGCCTAACCATGGCTCTACAACTGTTAAATTGATAATTGTTTACTCTATTATAAATGCAAAAGGACCGCCATCTATGTACCTGTCTGTTACTTATATAAATTACATCTTGAAATATATATAAAAAAGAAACAAATGTTAATGAAATATAAAAATAATATATAAAAAAGAAAAATATAGAAAATAGTGTCCCATCTACAGTCGTGGTCAACTAATTAGGGACACTCTCTAGTTAATCCAAATTGTGAATTTATTTTTTATTTTCCAACGAGTCTAAACAATATTCCACATCTTTTACATGTAAGTATAATTAGTCATTTATGTGCCTAATTATACAAACAATAACAACTTCTTAAACATTAAACCTCTTTACAGTATAGCTGATAGATGATCACAGTGCTATTTGTTCAAAGAATGCTGGCTGGCCATTTAATTAGGGACACTGAGATATTGCGTTCTAGTTTCAAAATCTGAATCTCAATTATTATTTTCTTTCTTCTCCTATTCTTTGTGGTAGTTTTGGCGGCAATCTAGATTTGTAATTTCAAGTTTTGAGAGTTATTTTGAAGAACAATGGGCAAAAATAAAAGTTGCGATGCAACACTACGAAAAATTATCATGAAGTTTGTCGAGCGTGGTTGGTCATACCGAAGGATAGCAGGATATTTAAATTGTTCAAAAACTATGGTATGCAATGCAGTGCAACATTTCAGGCGCAATAACACAACTTTAAATGTGCCCAGAAAAAAAAGATCGAGAAAAACAACTCCGCAAGAAGATAGAATGATAACCAGGTTAGCTAAGAAAGATCCGTTTCTAGGCTCTATTTTAATTAAACATGAAGTGTTTGGGGCAGACGAAAGAGTCAGTGTATCAGCGAGGACAGTTCGACGATGTCTGGTAGAAGCAGGGTTGTTCGGAAGAGTGGCTCGCAAAGTACCGTTGTTAAAGAAAGAGCATAGAAATGCACGTTTGGCGTTTGCACGTAAATATGGACATTGGACCTACGACCAATGGCAACATGTATTATTCTCTGACGAGACCAAGGTTAATTAGATTTCTTCAGATGGAAGGCAATACGTACGGCGTCCTGTAAAAGCGGAAATGAATCCAAGATTCACAAAAAAGCAGGTGAAACATGGCGGAGGAAACATTAAAATGTGGGGATCATTTTCTGGACGTGGAGTGGGACCTGTGAGGAAAGTTCAGGGTAACTTAGACCAACATCAATACAAGGCAATATTAGAAGAAACTATGCTTCCCTATGCTGAGGAACATCTTCCTATTATATGGACTTTTCAGCATGATAACGACCCAAAACATACAGCCCGTTCAGTCAAGTCGTTTCTTAACAGACAGTCGGTATCAGTGCTAGATTGGCCAGCAAATAGCCCCGACCTCAACCCAATCGAGCACCTTTGGCACGAAATTAAGAAAAAAGTTGCCATTTATCGTACCACAACTTTAGATGAACTTAATGAAGCTTTTTGTGAGGCATTGGCAAACATTCCTGTTGAAATATGTCAGAAACTGATAATGTCTATGCCACATCGGTGTCAAGCGGTAATTACTAACAAAGGTTTTGCTACTGGGTACTGATTTTACCCGTAATAAAATGAAGTTGTTAAAGAAATTAAAATACTGCAGATTATTAGTTCTGTTTAACTCTATTTTTCATTTTACTTTACTGTTCTTAATTAAATGTCCAGCTACAGAATTGTACCTTAAATTGAATACATGGTTAACCTTTGATA
The DNA here is from genome assembly GCA_947561695.1 of Tyria jacobaeae. NCBI lineage: Eukaryota > Metazoa > Arthropoda > Insecta > Lepidoptera > Erebidae > Tyria > Tyria jacobaeae. The sequence goes on along the minus strand of OX387237.1, from coordinate 5,384,925 downwards.
TTAAACACTTTTTTATATTTATTTAATCTTTTATTTACAGCCATTTATAGTATAATAATCGGATCAAATTATGCAAATAATAGTTACTGAGAAATCAACAGGGTTTTATATTTATATGTACATAGCCGGTTATTGCTGTCCACTATCTTGAATGTCCTTAATTAGTTGACCACGACTGTATATCAGACACTCCAGAGACAGGAACCTCTTCACAATACGTCATGAACTGCCACTGTTTCAAGATGTACTGCCATCTGCATCAGTCCCATAATCCGGCTGCTGTAGCTTGAGCCTCTGAAGTGTTGGTCGAGTCGCAATTAAATCCATTATGATAACGACGTGTGCTGTCTCAGTTGTTAGTTCATAGAAGTGTTGTACAGAACATACTGTTTTGATACATGTTCCGTAGTCTTGTCATAAATATTGTTACAAGTATTTATTTTTTTTCTATTGGATAAAACATTTATTACTGTAATGTGTGTTAGTTTATACATTAATATAATAGCATTACAAATATATGTAGCTCATTCAATATGACCGTTGAGACCTTTAAACGTCGAGTCCAGTTATCAATAGAAACACGCACTCTCTGCGTGAGAAAATTCTTCACTGCCAATCTTATGGATTGTTTTGGGACTCCAAATTATCATGGCGTTTATGTGCTATATTCATTTCCCGAGATAAAATCTTTTGCTTTCGGACAGGATTTCTTGGAATTCTTTCCTTCACTGCTTCGCTTTCCTTTGATCGCCTCTTTCGTACGAATACTACGAGGATGGCCAGATCTTTTTAAGTAATTTTAGTCGTTTCATTGTACCTATTAATAGTCCGATGGAGTATCTAAAATTGTATTTGGTCCCACACCTACTTATTGTAATGCTGTCACTGCAATTCGGTTCTCTTTATCACCCCACTCTTTTCATATCACAAAAATATTTAACACCAAATGGCGCAAAAATGAGAAAACAATGAACATGTATACACATGTTAATAAACACATAAAGATTCCAAATTCAATTTTTTTTTTTTCAAATTTTTAGAATATTTGTGGCCAGACTATAATAGGAACAAACAGATTTGACACAACACTCCTACCTAAATACCTTTTTGATGTATTTTTATTAGCTTTCTATTTACCCGACTGCGCAAGATAATATATGTGTGTATGATGTTTATTTGTGACGGGACTAGACGGCTTGGTGGGATTCGACGCGTGAGCTGTCATTTGAACCGTCTTAAGGGGAATGAGTGGGTATAACATTTCGAGATAGCGTAAGCAAAAAAGTTAATGAAGCTTAAAATATTTGTTTCACGCAAAAAGGAACAGTCGAGTTTGGTGAGATAATAATAATATTTAATTCGAATCTTTACGTTTTCAGATAACATTTCCAAGTATTTTTGGTTCGTTTTTCTCTAAGGTTAGATAATTAAATAATTTGATATTTAACTTGTTAGTAGTATTATAGAAACATGTATTATAGAACATTGTATTTAAAGATTAGTTTTAAGTTCGTTTAAGTTGAAAGACAAATAGTGGGCGGTTGACACGTCTCTGCCTACCCCTCAGGGATACAGACGTTAGCGTATGTATGTACTTTAATTAGATTTATAAGTGTACAACCTGATTGAGCCATTGCTACTTCGTTTTCAATATACCTACTCCCAATTTTACCAATTCCTAAATTGCCCCCTATGACGGCAATAAGCCTGCCCCTATTACATAATTGGGACTAATTTTAAGTCTACAAAGTATGGCTCTTTTGACTATCTATTCGGTGATACAGTGTTTGTTTGTTGTTGTTCTGAGTCTGGGTGTTCTTTGTGTCCATTTTTTGAATGTTTGTAAAGTCCCCGCGACACAGGAATTAATCCTAGTTAATCCTACAAAAAAAAATGTGTCTTTATTGTCTGTGCAATTCAATTTAAACTTTGGGTAAAATACTTACTCTAAGTTTAAACCAGGGTATATAAATATTAAGTATCACAATGTTTTAGTCCCGATTTCGAAATGTAAGAGTAGAAGATTATTGTTTCAAAACAAACTTTGACACGCCTGTCATAAGAAACGGTAATGAAATGTATTCTGCTTGACTTCATTTTACAACTCAGAGGTGAAATATTTTCTTTAAATCACAATGGGTCAGGCCACAGTTTTTTAAATTACTTTTTTAATTCGATTTACAAATGGCAGACTTCCTACTTTTTAAACGATTTCATGTTATTCTTAATTATATTTTTTTTTATATGATTATTTTTTATGTAATTTTCGAACTGGACTGAGTTATTTGAACCTTTTATTATTTGATCAAGGTCTAGTCTGCGACTGTGTATTTTTAACTTTAAAATTCACTTAATTTACAGTTATTTTGTATATACCACACCACATAATAGTACATACCTTAATTCTACAATCAAGATATACAAGCAGAGGTACTCACATCAGATGTACATTACATTTTTGTGAACATCATCATCATCATCATCATCATCATCATCATCATAATCATCATCGTCATAATCATCGTCATCATCATCATCAGCCTATCGCAGTCCACTGCTGGACATAGGCCTCTCCCATTGCACGCCACTTCGATCTATTTTCGGCTTCTCGCATCCAGCTTTTTGTGAACACTGACGTCTAAACTGCACTGAGCCTTATCTTAGACGCAGTGTCTTCCCGTGACACAGTTCACGCTAATCGTTAGGTACACTAAACAAGATTATGAGTACAGAAATAGACACATAACATTAGTTTTACAGAATATTTGTTTAATAATTTAGTTTCGTAAATTAACAACATTCACTGTCGAACATAATTATATATAACTATATACATATGTATATATAACCTTTAAACTTCTTTTGCACGTACCGTCGTTTTTATTTAAAAATAATGACACGGTCGTACGAGTACCACACTACGAACTTTTTTTTTCGTGTGGAAACCTCCACGGGTCATCACCTCACCGGAGCTAACGAAGAGGTGGTATGAAGGGACCCGGGAATAAGGAAGCCTCCGGGAACCCCTGCAGACACAACTTAGCAAATTTATAGAATGCGACTGCCGTTAAATTTAATGTAAATATGTAGGTTTACAGATTTTGTTACGTTATTTGAAATTACGCACGTACAATTCAATATTATTTATTTGTATAGCTGAAACGCAAATGTTTAATTTTTTATTCCCAGCTTTATAACTTTTTCTACACACATACCTGTACCGTTGCGAGACCACAAGTGACCTCAAAAGTATTTAAAAGAGTATAACACTCGCTCTTTGACAACCATAATCTGGTTCTAGTCACGTAGGTAATAGGGGCCTTATTGCCGTGCACCGAGTACTTTGAGAATTCTAAACTGGGAAAGTTAGTAGTTTCTGTGTTTCTAAATCGCCTCCTTTTGTTACTTTAAGTTTGAGTATGAGACGTCTGCTTGCCCCGTCGGGGATATTGGCGTGAGTGTATTTATGTACGTTATGTGTTTCTGTACATAGATCCGCGAGCCGGACCGTCAGACGCTCATAGAGCGCATAGTGTCTCTGCAGCGGTCGCTGGCGCGGCGCGCGGAGCGCTGCGAGTTCCTGGAGGAGCACGGTCGCCAGCTCACCGCCGAGCTGCGGGCCAAGGCGCGCCTGCTGCGACACCTGCTCAGCGCCCTGCCCGCAGGGGCCGTAGGGTCTGAACACAGGGACGCTAACAAGGTAAGGGACTATACCTCATAGTTTCTGTCAGACGTTTGTTAATGTCCCCGTTCTTGTAGCAGGAGCAGGCCCGTCTTTAGTCTCTAGTTTCTAAAAATGCGTAAAATTTGCTGCAAGACTTTTCACGTAGTAGTCCAGAAGTATGGTTTAAATATTTTTTTTGCAAACAGAAAGTTAAAACAATATATTTTGCCTCTATTAATCCGGCGCTTGCCGCGTGACGCACAGAATGCGTCGTACTACAAGTAAAAAGATACTATCAGCAAGAAAAAACATATTGCAACAGGAACTTCATTTACTAAAAGTATTCTTTTCTTTTATTCACATTTTGAATAAAGCTCGAAAAAGCGCGAGATTTTTTTGTAGATTGACTACGTGACTAAAACCTAACAACACCCCCCCCCCTGTGACCGAGCCTGGTATTTTTAAAGACCCCTCCCCCCCCTGAGCGGGTCACGTAGTACGGGTACGTTCCCAAGTTATTCAATTCTTGTAAAGGCCACTGCGCGCATCGGCCGATCAATGATCACCAGAGTCGCACCCCAATGTCAATACGACAACTTCTAATACTTTCTCCTTTATCCTGTATGTCTGTGACTCTACGCTATTTATAAACGTATAATTTTGTTACCGCTAGCCTAAGAGGAAACTGACCAAGGTAAGATCGCAGCTTTCGTTTAGTTCTAAGCTATATTAAGCTATATCTTAGCTTCATTATAATAATTGAACACATCTTCCGCACGGTCGTCTGGCCGCGAACTGAGCACAGCTTGTACTATACTAACCAGACTGTTGATAAATCTACTGTATATTACTAAATAATTACATATGAGAGATAAACTACGGCTAGATACAGAACAAATGATAATGTTCATCACATAATCGGTTATCCTGGGTGGGAATCAAACCTTCTGAGTTCTGGCTTAGCAGTCAGGGTCACTGTCTAGTCTAATTCCAGTTAATTGAAAAAAAAAAAAAAAACAAAATTGTAACATTATAGATATTGAACAAAAACTAATATGAGATAAGATAAGATACTGAACAATAACTAAATAACAAAATTGTAACAGAATTCAAAACAACACTAGTTAGATTTTTTTAAGGTCTGTACGGTTGTTTGTACACGGATCACGCCAAAACTACTGCATGGAGTTGAATGCAGTTTTCACAGATGTACTGCTAACTTAATATTTACGTTCAATTTTACGGCGTGTCTGCAAAGAATAAAAATATAGGTACTTGATCATAATGTCCTCGTGTACGAGGTATAAGCTAGTCATAGATAAATTACACCCTGACTAAAAACCAAGTGCTGCCAAGATTCGAAGTATCCCCATAACAACATTTGATTTAAATTGGTTTAGTCTTTTAGCTCTAAAAAGTTTACAGACAGACAGACAGACAGTTAATTTCGAATTTGTAAATTCGTATATAATGTAAGTTGCTTAGGTCACCGTAAAAGTTATTTGGTGTATGTTTTTATGTGAATAAAAGTTTTGTAACTGTCTATACCGCTGACGTTCTGTATATAAACTATATTTTTTTTTTTGTTATTCGTAAGCCACACACACACACACACACATTCGTAATAATGACTCCACTTTGCCTGATGGTAAGCAATAAATGGAGTCCAAGAGTGGTGGTCAGTCAAGTCCAACTATATAAACAAACAAACTTACAGTTATAATATATATACATACAGTTTATAATATATATTATATTATAAACCTAACTGTAAATTTTGTTTGTTTGTTACGCGTTTACCCTTCAATTACTCAATCGATCATCATGGAGTTTATATACAGGTGTATAGACAGTTACAAAACTTTTTGATGACGATGACTACTCATCATTAACAAATATTTTAAAAGATTGAGATATAAATAGCTATTTGATGTATTAAAGTAATATATATTTATAAATTACGATAAGAAAATAAGGAAGGAAGACAATAACAATATGGAAACATGCCTTAAAGCACAACATCACACTTCCCATCAGCTTACAAACAAAAAACAAAACTAATCAAAATCAGTCCATTCGTTTAGAAGCTACGATGCCATATCACACACTAAACTTATAAAACCACTCTTTTTCAGGCGCAAGGGAGTGTTATACTTACACAGTGTTCGTGTAAACAAGCTATTTTCAGATGTCCTTTAACGCAGCATTGAAATATTGCAGAAGGAAATAGCCCGCCTGGGTGGAGGTGCTATGGCAGCGGTTTGGGGGGGAGACCCTGGCGGGATGACGGCGGAACTCTCTCTAGAGATGAACAGGCGCCTGCAGGCTGTCTTAGAGGACACGCTGCTCAAGAATATTACACTCAAGGTACTTACAGGTGTTTTAGAAAAATGTTGTCAAATTTTGTTGTAGAAATAAGCTGTAATGATTCATGTGTCATGAGGGACTTTACAAACATACATATGACAAGGCAAAGAACACATAGACTCGAAACAATTATTTGCTGATCACAAAAGTTTTTGTCCCGTGAGGGAATCGAACTTTCGATTTTCTAGCTCAGAAGTCAAAGTCACTAACTATTATACCTACCAATGGCCTGTCATACCTGTCAATTGTTATTTCAAAAGATTAACTTTAAAAAAATAAAGATCGATTAATATTAGGAATCCCTCTAGTTTAATCATAAGCAAGGTACAGAGACTTTCAGATGTAAATACAGGTGTTCAAAAAATATTAAAGATGATAATGCTTAAAGCACCATGTATCACGTTGTTATGCTATTACAACTAAAGATTACTATATAAATATTTTATATTCATTTTCAGGAGAATATGGACACCCTCGGTGCTGAAATCTCCAGGCTAAAAGAACAATTGAAATCGCATAACGAGACCAAATAATTGATACTTAATCTATAAATTAATTATATCAAAACAATTATGTAATGTAAGCTATTATACTCCAATATTGTACTTAATTGGATTAAGACATTCCAAAACGCCAATGATGAGGCTGTAATATCCAAATCAATCATTATAAAAAAGATAGATCAGCGCCATCTAGTGACATATAGCCAAACAACGATTATTACTCATAACGTCCCCCAAATACAGGGAGGAAATCATGTCTAACAAATTACAACCCAATCGTTAAATTATTTATAATTCAGTCAGTTGCGACAATGGAGAATGTGAACATGTTAGTTTAATCTGTTTTCACTTTTTCAAATCTCCATGTGACGTCACTTAGAACATTAGCCGCTCACACTGTAATGTTTCACTCATTCATTGTTTGTTGTAATCATTATATCGTTTCCAGTTTGTGGCATCAATATTTTAGCCCATTTTTGACCAAAAGTTACCATACACGCAACCCATGAGTGTGTGCACGCTTTTATAGTGACGTCACAGGAGCGGGCTTCGTACGACTTACTAAAACATATAATATCTCCGATAGCATATTACGCATCAAAAAAGTTGTTTCATACAATTTTTTTTTGCTTTTAATAGAGTGTACTTTTAAGTTAGAATCCAAAATTGGTAATATCATAAAACTGACGAGGCCGTAAGCATAAGGCGCAGATGAAACTTGATTGTCGCAACTGATGTATATTATGCATGTATCTTTAGTGTGTTTGAAGTGAAAGATATGTTCAATAAATATATTACTGTTGATAATATGTATATGTATTCGCGTCGGGTATGTGATAATTAGAAGACATAAAATTATGTAGGGAAGCCAAACTTACTAAATAATTTGTTTTATATATTTGACAATTATGCGGAAACTGTTACAAAAAGCTTTACAGGTCCAATTTTGTTGACCACTCACGGTACGGAAAGTGTATACAATGATGGTTCAAGTTATAATGGAAATAAAAATATATTACAAATAGGTAAATACAATGAAACAAAATATTCAAACTTTATTAATTTATGGTCGCACTTCGATTTTAATTAAACTAAATTAATATAAAAATTAAAACAATTTATATATAATACTAGCTGACCCGGCAAACGTTGTTCTGCCATAAGAAATGTGTATAGGGTCACCCTTATCCTTTAGGGGTATGAAAAATAGATGTTGGCCGATTCTCAGACCTACTGAATATGCATATAAAATTTCATAAAAACCGGTCAAGCCGTTTCGAAGGAGTATGGTAACTAACACTGAGACACGAGAATTTTATATATAAGATTATAAATTGTTTAAAATAGTGTTTATGTGTTAGTCATGTTTATAGAATCAGAGTCAGGGCGTGCTTATCGTAAATATGCGTTTTCATGGAATTTGACAGTGTATGCAAAATTACAGCTCAATCGAACTTCGGGAAGCGGGTCAAATTTAGTAAGCTTTGCCATGAACAAATATATATTGCAAATTAAATAAAAGATCATTAGAAAAAATACCCATTCTGTTGTTTTGAGCGCCAAAATCTTTTTAATGTCACAAAGGCTCCTTGACAGCAATCTTCCGTTTCTGACGTATGAATAAGTCAACAATCTTTCTACATTGAATTCTTTACGTATCAAGAATTTATAAATTTTAAAAAAAACTTCATCATTATCAATTCCAGTTCATAAAAAAGCCTTTTTGGACATATATATTGTTTCATTTATAAAAATATATTTTTTGTCATAGACACACAATATAAGTTTCGTTTCACCGAGTAAACATGCTTTAAATGGCAAACGAAACAAGAAATTCCAATTTCTTTATAAGAAAATTATATTAAATTTAAAACAGTATTGGTGAATGAAATTATTTATTTATATTAGATAAAGTATTTTTTTCATGACACTTGGTATCGATCAGTGAAAACACGTATTTTTATTATTATTCTTTGATTATTTAAGGAATCATTTATGTGTGCTATTAAACTTTTATATTACTATATAAAATACAGTATGTTTATACAATGAACGAAAGCACGTTCGGCATTTCATTTATTAAAGTTTGGTGTATTTCTGTCGTAGGTACTAATGTTATCACAAAATCCTGATTGTATTGAGTTAAATATATTTTATTGTAAATAATACTTTAATCAACCATTTTAGTTTTAATTGTATAAACATTAAAAAATTAGCGTTGTAAATAATGTTGTTTATATCCTATTTAGAGTTAAACGCTTCACAAGAAACATGACATTTCTTTTCTAATGGCAATTATAGAAAATATATAATTTAAACCAAAATGCTATTCCTCCGTACTCGCGTGGCGGTTCGACCGAATTGCACCGATCACCAACAAAATTGCACCTCTATTCATCCGTGATATCGATTGGTGCAATTGGATCGAAAAGGCGTATTCGTGTACATACATTTATTATACATGTTTTAATGAGTATTTAGTAGTATTATCATTGTTTTTTGGTTTAACAAAAGTTACTGTTACTTTTAGAACTATAACAAAGTCTCTTTGTAAGCGGTCACCCATCCATTGACCAGCCTGACATTATCACAAGCCTCTCTAAATTCCTGGTCAAGCCTGATTTAGTTAGTATTTTAAATGTTTAAAATTGTTAATTAGATTGCTATTTGCTGTATTATTTATTACTTAGAATATTTTAGAGTTGACCAAATAGGTTTGTGTAGCTTAATTTACTTCTGGGTGTGTATTAGTGCATTTTGTATTATTTTTTTCTATAACTTCCTATTATAATTTAGACATAAAAAGGTTAGACATTCCTCTCTTGACTTGATTGAATTTATAAATAATTATAACTTATCCTAATGATGTATGCTTTAGCTATTTAATATATTGAGTAAAATCATAAATTCAGGTGTGTATTTTAAGAATATTCGTCGTTTCTAACTCGACCCAAGACTTTATAAATTCTGTGCATAGAACTAAACAGATATCTCTAAAATACAAACTTGACCGTGGAATGGTAAATATGACGATATACGACTTTATCATTTCTACTGAACAAAAAGCTTTTTCTCGTTTGAAGTGCTGACTTTCACTTAAGTTGTTTGTAGGAGGCTTCCAATCCCGCAATACCGATTTCTTGGTATTCCAAGGTCCTGCGTCATATCAAAGACGTTGAGAGTAAAAATGTGAGGGATATATGGACCCCGGACGAACTTCATACGCGGCTGCAACTATTGCAATATCAGAAAAACTCTTATTACACCTTTTCGCTCTAGCTCTTATCGGCTCAGAGCGTGTAACGCGCAATAACGAACTTCGTCCCAATTATACAATAATAAATATTAAATAAAAAAAATCCCCTATTGAATTAGATTAAAATGTAACGTTAATCGGACTATTAGACGATCAAGTTGGTACCCCATATCAAGTCGTCTAAGTCCTAGGCCGTGACAACACTTGATTCTTTCATCATTCGGGTGATAAAGCTATTAATTAGTCGATTACTTTTAATAAATATCATGCGAAACAAAACACCAGCAACAATTTGTGTTGGTTTGATCGACGACTTTCAATCTTGGAAGCTGAATTAAATATCTTTTAAAATATTATTTTAAATTATAAAAGTAAAATAAAATGAAATTCAACAGCATTACAATTTGATGATAAAATCTATAATACATATAAATCTAAAAAGTTTTATCATTAATGATAATGGGACATACTAAACAAATATAATTATAATGTACACCATGCATTATTCATTCGGAAATTATCTAACACGTAATTGTTATTCTTACCTTATATTACTATTATTATTTTGTGAAGGCGGGATTGAAAATTCTACGCCACGTTAATACTGAGAGGAGTGCAGGATTAGAAGCTTACACTTCTTTTTAAAGTAGAAATACTTTTGAATATTAACTTTATATGTTATTACACAAGCATGTATGTTACAATTGCTATCAACTAAACTTAAGCATTTAAAGAATTCTATAATGTTGCGACTCTATTAATGCTATTATCTTGATACTATAGGATCAACAAAGTCGGCAGTTTCGACTGATACCAAAGCCAACGACACTACTGTCAACCTTCAGCTCTTTAATGCCATAAACAGTATAGATATACATATATATTCAATTACTTATGTGCTACAAATAGGTGCATTTGAAGTTATTGTAAGATGTATTTTACTCGCTTCTAGTAATAATATAATCCATGTAAATGTTCAGATAAGTATATGTATATGACATTGAACTTTATTGTCGAACACTTAAAGTGCAAAATGCTGTGTCGTAGTTTATATAGTTATGGTATTATTCTGGTTATTAAAGTGCATCGGAGTTTTTTTTTTTTTGGACATGCGTGTCAAGTTAAGTAAAAAAATATGATAAAATTATTTCAAAATGTTGCCCAATAATTTATGTAAGATACACTTTAAACTTGATTAAAGATAATAAAATAAAAATGTATTTAATGTCTTAAGTTATCGTATGTATAGTGATAGTATTCATTTTAACTACATCACACTGTAGTTTCTTAGACTCGACCAAGATAATAACCACGGTTTCATTACAGAAATCCAGTTGTTAAACAATGCTTGCTTTGTGTTTCAACGAGCGACTGAGAGTATCAGAGGCCCAACTTCCCCTGTCCACATGCTCCTTACAGGTGGTCAACACAACTTGAAAAACAAGTTTCTATGAGCGTAGCTTATCACTTACCATCAGATGTCCGTCTGCTCGTTTTAGCCCTATACAATAAAAAAAGGTCATATCTATGATTTTAAGGGTGGTTGGTTTCAGGTCACATATGTAACTAGCTTTTGCTAGCAGCTTCGCTCGAGGAAATGACAAATTAAATAATATTCAAATGTGCAGCCGATATCGAGTATAACCAACAAACACATATAAAATGGAAAAAAAAAAATAACATTCGGTTAGAGGGTTTGAACTTCTCAGCATCATGCAGTTCAAGTTACAAGGTAAACGACAGATCTCGCTCGTTTCAATTTGTTTATTAAATAAATTAGCTCAACAATTATTTGACATCGTCCTGTTTTAAAAAAATAAAAAAATTGGAGATCAATACACTCAGCGTCGTCCCAACTATATGTTACTTTGTCAAATGTGAAATTAATATTAAAAAGATAAAATAGTTAAATACCTGCCTGTGTTGATATATAATCGCTTGTTTCTAATTTGTTGAGCTATAGGAGAAGAATTCGGGCAAACAACTTAGAGCCCCTCTTTTAAATCACCTCATATTACAATCTTTAATGTACAACATATATATATATATATATGTAGGTATTGAAAGGTATATGGAGAATAGAAAAGAAGAAGAGCGATACTGCTTATACGGATGGATATGAGAGTGGAGAGAAGGAAGGTAGTGGAGTAATACCTCGAGGGCGTTGGGGGCGCTCACCTGTAACTCGGAGCTGGCTGTAATGAAAGCGTGTACAATGGTGTTACAGTGTGATGTAGTTCAAATTGTGAATGGATACCTCAGCTTTGTCTAAATGACGAAAGTTTTTGATCAAATATCAAAGTACTTAAATGTAGTTTATGTAATTCTTTACACGCACGCACCAACAATAATACACAATTTGTGAAAGTACTCTTATGAAGCTATACAATAATTTAATAGAATAATATTAAACGAGTATCAATTTGATATACCCTCAGTTATCCCTCCAACGATTAGAAAAGAGACTACAAAGCGAATACTTGCTTAGGACACCTTTCATAAAAAAAAATATTGAAATCGGTTCAACTCTTCAACTGCTATTATGCCACACAGAGGCAGAGACATTACAAACTTTTAACAGTGGTAGAGCCATGCGTAGGCACGAATGGTCCGACTCTACCGGGCGATATCACAGAAAACCGGTTGTGAAACAATGCTTGCGTTGCATTTCCCCGAGATTAATGAGGTTTCTAGAGGCCAAACTACCCTAAAATTAATAAATCCCCAAATAATAATATAAAATTTCTATACTTCATGGAATCCAATAAAAATAATTAAATTAATATTATAGCTTATGTCTCCTAAAGAGTTCTTAATCAAAAGTAAAACAAGGAACATACTAACTAAATAATTAAAAATATCCTGTTGCAAATAATTGTGGGGGTAATTCTTCAAAAGGTTCGTTTAACATCACTAACCTTAAGAGACTGATAATGGCAAAACATGACAAAAGCCCGTCTGCACTTCACTTTACACACTTAAGTCCACAGGCACCACTGACATAAATTTCGTGCTCAAAGACACGGTTTTATAACGAGTGACATAAAAACGTCCGTTCGTCTCGATGAAATATGGCTACTGCTGTGGCGAAGCTAGTTTATATGCGAAATAAAACTACCCTCAGTTCAATTATAAAAATCGAACACTTCCATTATCTAAATGTTCTGCGTAGGTATATTAAAACATGAATATTGTATATTTGTAAATTATAGAATATGGAGTTTTGAATATACTAACATAATTCCTCTAAAAACAATTTTTATATTATTTTTAATATAAAGTTTTTTGTTAATATCGTCATAAAAAATACTTTTTTTTTGTTATCAAAACAATAAGTATATATTATACACTCAACAACAAATATATTATGTAACCACTGCAATTACAATATATATAATTAAAACGTCTCTAGCAATATCATAATAACAGTTTTTTACTAATTTTATCTTAAATATTGGCGAAATTTTTTTTTACTGATTTAGAGGAAAGCCATAACAAGCTTATCTCTAAAACGGGTAGGACCGACTTCCACGATACTGACATTGGCAGATAGAAAGTTATAAGGAGTAACTTGGGTCCTTTTTTATTTGAAAAAAGTATAAATATATTTATAATGCTGTATCACACGTTCAGTAGTAAGTTGGTGCGTGATGTCAAGAGTTTACTGTGTTTATTACTAATTAAGATATTGTATTATTGTTGTAAAATGGGAATTCTAAGGCGACTCGCGACCGTTGTGCCGTATGAAATATATTTTCAGCATTCATTTTTTAGTTTTATTCTTACATTTATTTAAAAATAATGCCTGAGGCCCTGTCAACCGGGTGAAGAACAACTAAAGTAATTAAACAAAGTATAAAACCAGACGGTTCACCCGATGGTAAGTAAGAACCTTTGAGGATGACGTGGGAGGGACTTTTCTGATAACTCAGTCGAAGCCTGAATGGCTCGAGGGGAATTTATCATTTAGGTCATATTAGCACTATTTTTAATAAACCTTATCAAAAAAAAAAAAATTAAGAACTAAAGACTTGGCAAAGCAAAAGTTGCATATCTCGAAAAATACTCTCGAGATACATATGTACCTTTTAATTTGCCAAATCTTTAGTTCTAGATAGATGTACATACCGGTTATCGTTTGCCATCAGAAACTCATTTATAAAAGAAGGTTCTCTCACTTGACCAATTTCTTGTTTACATATATGTATATACCACCATTTCAGTACTTCTTTTTTAAGGAAATTGGTCTCAAAATCGGTACTATTCAAATGTAAAGAACACCACATCTAAGGTAGAAATAAAAAAAAATGGGTGATAAAAAATGACAGCTTATAGAAATTAATTGTTAGGAACATTGTACGAGGTGTTGGGATAAGCTCCGGAAAACGAAGACACGACGAAGATGTATTTGTTATGAAAGTACTTTCCTTTCAAAGTTCTAATATGATAGAGCGTGAACAATGTTAATAAAACGTTTAAAATATTTTTATCAGACCCACCATTAAAGGTATCTTTACAAGAATCGTCTTTCTTCGTTTTCGGGAGGGTTTCCCTAACACCGCGTATACCTTCTATAATTTGTAAAACAACATAATTGTTCAAATAAAAAAATACATATTGACATTGCTTAAAAAAATACTATTTTATTTATTTATAATTCTTACATAATGTCGTTTGTTGTTGACAAGAATAGTTATTTTATGATGAACCTTTAACTCCCATATTAGATATAAGTCGTGTGTGGCGAACTTTCTAAACGACGAACAGAAAGAGCACCCAGACACGGGACAACTTAAGACAGATTTGTCTATCACAAACAATTATGTCCCATCTCGGAATCGAACCCGCGTCCTTCCAGCTCAGCAGTCAGGATCGCTAACCACTAGACCAACAGACCAGTCATCACACAAGTGATCAAGAGTAATCGTTGAGTACGTAAGCCACAAATAAAACGATTGTGAACGGATCAACACATATATTCCACTAGTCAATCTCAAACTCTATGATGTCTCCGAGCTCCATGTCTCCGTCGCCATCACTGTCGCTACTGCGAGCGTCCGCCGCCTGGAACACAACATTTATATCTCTATATAATTTGCATGCGCATAATCAACACATACATATACAGGATGTTTCAGTAAGGTGTGGTCAAATTTCGGGAGCGTTATTTGCAGCCGATAAATATTCTAATAAGATTGAAAAAAAAAAATGCAATTTGAATATTTTTAGAAAATACTTTTTTTTTTACACTATACATTTCTAAGAATTTTCTTGTAATTTTCAAAAAAAATCTTATAATTGTTATGTATACATTTTCGTAAAAATCCGTGTTTTCCATCAACATTATTGGTATTATTTATATATTTTTTATTTCTTAGCCTTCGCTCTTGCAGCTACTATTTTTATAGATAATAAGGATCAATTATCAGTTTCAAAGCAGAATTTTGTATCAAAAATCACGATATTTTCTTAAATTGTTAGCGATTTACGTGATTGACGGGATCAAGTAAATGACCCTTAAATATGACCACACCTTTCTGAAACAACCTGTATATGCTCACGCTAGTATGCCTGAAGGAGAGGACTGATACATAAAACACCTATAAATATATAAATACGCCAATTGGAATTTGGTCCCACTGACGTAATAGGGGAAAAGCCTATCCGCCGTCAACCGGGCATCAGACTTACGTTCACTTTATATAATCTATCTATATATTTTGAATTAATTCTAAGGTGACCCGTCACTAACCCACCTCCAACACAAGCATTTAGCTTAGCTGGAGGGGGGGGGGGGGGATTAACAAGAATACTAGTAATGTGTGACCCACGTTGCTAGTATTCTTTATAAAACAAAAAGTTTATTTTTGAAATAGATATTTAATAAAACGTGTGGTACTCGGTAAAGTAGACTAGGGTCACCCTATCACTTCCCGTGGGTGTCATAAAAGGCTACTGGACTGTTATCTATCTGACAGTATATATGTATACATGTTACCTAAGTAAGACTAAATTATATTATGAAAAAAATGGGCATAACCCCAGAATGCACTGAATGGCGGTTATAATCCGCCATATAATCTTTATTGCCCTAATATTCTAGAAACCAAAGGGTTGGTTCATAAAACCACTAACCTTACCAAGAATTTGTTGGAGACCAACGCATTTATAATTATCATCGTTAACTTTTAAAAACTATTTAAAATGAGGCCCTTTTCAACACGCTTTCAGTAGCTTCATACGCATGTACGTTAGTATGTAACGGAAATTTTGAACATGATTTTGACTTCTTTCAAAACGTCAGATTAACTGTAAATTTGGCATACTTATCAACAACCGTTGAAAATTAAATATTTTTTTGTTACACCTTACAAGGATAATCAGTATTAGCTATTTTTTGTTTTCCTAAAAATGGTAGTGTCTTTGCGCTAAGACCAAGAAACTACCAGGCGCGCTGATCACCTATTTCTAAGATAAGTTACCGACTTTAAATAAGATAAAAAGAAAAAGAAATACAAGAAAAAACTAAATTATGAAAAATAAATAATAGTTTAAAAAACACGCTTTTATAGAAAACCAAAATAAAAACAGAAAAGAAACTTTAATAAATATAAATTAAGAATAGTGTAAACATATATTTAAAAAAAAAATTAAACAAAAAGCGTGGGATGAATAAACTTCATCCATTGAGATAAATGTATTGAAAGGATGAAGAATAAATATACATATATTGCACTCACCCGTCTCCGCCTGGACCGGCGTCGCGGCGGCTGGTTGTCGTCGTTGGAGGAGTCAGCAGAGTCGCCGTTCGCCAGAGCCATCACTGCGTTACGCAATAGAGACGAGGCCACTGTATTTACATTACACAGTTACACCTACACACCACACGCCACTCACACACGCTACACGCTCTCTTCTCACTAAAGAGTCTCTCGTGTCCTACACGATATACACGATACGCTCTTTTGTGTTAAAAGAGAATGTCATATGTCTTTCACGGTACACACGCTACACGTTCTCTTGTCACTAAAGAGAGTCTAACAGAGAGAGAGAGTTTAACAGCGGGAGAGCCATGCTACATGCAGGAGGCCACGAATGGGCCGACTCGACCGGTGCAATGCCACGGTCTCACAGATAAGCAACGCTTGAGTTGCATTTCGCGGATAATAATGAGATTTCCGAAAGCCCAAATACCCTCATCCTTCCCCTCCGGCATCGCATCTCCTCATCTCAACTCTCATCACCCTCAAAGGCGGCGCCCATTACGACTCTTGAGTTGCAAGTGTTTATGGACAGCGGTTGTCACTAAGCATCAGGGGACCCATCCGTTCGTCTGTCCCCCAAATTATAAAAAAAAACTCATGTCGTACACACACACAGGATACCCTCTTTTGTATCAAAAGAGAATGTCTTGTCTTTCACGGTACACACGCTACACGCTCTCTTGTCACACACAGTAAACATGCCACACGCTCTTCCGTAACTAAAAAGAGTCATACTGCGTACGTACGCTGCACTCTCTCTGCTGTTACCAGTCTTGTGTCACGGTTGAACTTTTGAGAGGTGGAATTTGTGTCTCAAACTATAAAGTTATATTTAGTCTCCTGTTAGATTTGGACAAAATTGAGGAAGTGTGTGTGGGTGAGAGATCATATATCGTCAGTAATACGACTCATAGTCCCTCTGTCTCTGTGATATGATTTTCGTGGATTATAATACTAAGACAAAACTACTTTTAAGCTTTAATTTTTCTACAGGCACAAACACATCGACACATATTCTCCTCTATATACACGGTAAACACAAGAAACTCTTTGAAGTCAATAAAGCAAAGAGATGACCCATTTAAGAGTAATTACGTATTATAAGCAATGGACATGTAAAAAATAAGACTATAAACTAAAAAATAAAGTATATTAAAAAAAATATTAGACGCGATTAATAATTAACGCCATCTATTTATGTATGCCTAAACGGCTGAATCGATTCTGGTTAAATTTGGTATATGGATACTGCAAAACAACGATCGGAAGTATACCACTATATGTGTGAAACAAACAATATGTTAGTGACTCATTTTTTTTGTATCAAAAATATTTTAAAATGTTACATAAAAATTCGGCAATACTTGTCAATGGTTCATCTCTTATTCTATTCAAATCTAATAAGTTATATTTACAAACAAACAACACATTAGTATAATTATGTATAAGGTTTGTATGCTATAATTCTTTGAACGCCATTGTAGCATATCTGTATGTGACTACTAATAATCGAACTTTAAAAAAGTAGACAACCGACTTCAATGCGTTTTTCATAAAATTAAAACTAATATGGTTTTTTCATGGATGCCACTGTCACAACTGGACCAAACTCTCATCTTCTCCCTTGAAGTACATGCTTAGTGCAAATTTAGGACTTATATGTTTTCTCATGGATGTCATTGTCAGAACTGGACCAAATTAAAATGGGACCACACAGGATACACCAAATTGAAAAAAAATAATGTCGAAATCGGTTCACGCAATCGAAAGTTCTGAGGTAACAAAAATACAGTCCAATTGAGAACCTCCTCCTTTTTGAAGTCGGTTGAAAATAACTGCCGCCCACGGACACCTGCAACTCGACTGCCCCTACAGTCACCACATTAATGTATACGTCACGGTAATGACGTCACTGCATCAATACTCACAATCGTCGTCGTCATTGTCCGACCCTGAGTCTGATCCATCGTTTTCGGTCCCACCAGCTATATCATCTTCTTCGTCTTCCTCCTGTCAATTAAATATATAATTTAAAGTACAAGGAAAGGATATTACTATTCAAATATTAAGGCAATTGTTGTGCCTTGAGTTTAATACATATCTACAGCCAGTTCAAGTCACAGGTATGCGACCCTGACATCCTCTAGCTATAATTGCTTACACTTCTCAATCCATCCGTATATATCCTATTTTTCCAATATAATTTTTCTTCCATTGCTCTCCCTCGTTCTCACGTTTCTCTTTCAATACATTTTTATCTCATCTTCAATTGTTAAAGTTATCGATCGTGGACAATACGCCTCTCCTCTATTAGGTGCACATGTAGGTGTGTATTATTACACGACTACCCTCAATTATATTTGACATGACATGACACCTGTATTTTTTGCGATGATATTGTGTTGTTGGTATCATTTTATTAATTTAGTGTATTAGTAACTATAGGGTATAATAGTATTAAGGTTCGGACCTCCCAGCTTCAGTCAATTCGAGGAGCAGGTATGCGACCCTAACAGCCTAAAGCTATTCCTTACACTTCGCAACCGCAATAAGCAATAACATTGTTCTTCTATTGCCTTCCCTCGTTCTTTCTATTTCAATATAGGCAATGCAATAGGCTTGCTCCTATTACATTAAGTAGGACTAAATACTCATAGGCAATGAGGGTGATTAATACACGCCTGCTTACCCCCCAAGGGATACAGACGTGTACGTACAGCTCGTATTTATGGGTACGTCCTACGTCGTATTGCTATTCCCATTGATGAAATGAATTAGATAAATTATGTGTTACTAAAAAAAACTGGTGATTATTTTGCACCAATTGTGATTACAAGTAACTAATGGATTTTATCGAGCCATAAGTAGTGGGTTCGATTCCCACCCAGATCGCTAACGCTCACTCCTATTTCTAATACATCAAATCCCCAATAAAGAACATAATACATACAGCATCATCATCATGGTCTCTCTTCCTCCCAACGTCGTACACCTTGACGCAGGACTCTTGCATCTGCTCGAAGTCTCCCATGTTCTCCACCAGAGATATCTGAGTGCCATATCTGGATACACTCAACGCGTATATGTTTCTTTTCACATCTATCGTGGCTGTAATATCATCATTTATTATTATTTAAAAAACTTTAAACGCAAGATATTATTAATAATAACTTCAGAGATTTATGTAACACACGGCCGTCTGATCCCAAACTAAGCCTGTATAATGGTAACCAGACTGCTGATAAACATACTTATATATTTGTAAATACTTACATTTTATAGATAAAATACCGAGTGAGTAATTGGAGGCCCAACTCCCCTCCTCATCCAATCTCTCCTCTTTCTCCTACCCACATCATCAACCCTATTCTACTGTCATAGGTGAGCAGCGCAATTCTATGGGCGGCGGTTCTTACTTCCCATCAGGTCACCCGTCTATTCGTCTGTCCCCCTATTCTATAAAAAGAAGCCACAAATTTTCCCATTTCATTCCCAAAGCCACAGGTTGACGGCAATAGTCAATTATAGTCAAAATGGTAATGTTTTATATTCCTATATCAATCTGTATTAATACTTCTTTTTAATACTATAATCGGAAAGACGAACAGAACATTGCACCCGCACCCAGAACAGGGCACCTGATGCTAAGTGACAACCGTCGTCCATGGAAATCTGCTACACGCGAGTCGTAAGTGCGCTGCCCGCCTTTTGAGGGTAATGAGGGATGGGGATGCGGGGAGGGGAAAATGGGAAGGAGGGATGAGATGGAGATGGGAAATAGGAGAGGGGGTGAGGGGAGAGGAAAGGAGAGGAGTTGGCCTCCGGAAACCTCACTAATTTCGGGGCTGTGTTATTGCACCAGTCGAGCCAGCCCATTCGTATCTAAATATGGCTCTACCACTGTTAGTTAGTTAGTTAATATATGGCTTCATAAGGAACATAAAGTATCTCATACCTATGCTAGAATAATCGTATGGATCTAATGTTTTAAAGCTGGTGTCGAACTGACTTCTTTCTTCAGAGTCTTGGTCGGAACACACCGCGTATATCGCTGAACACGTGGGGCTGAATATCACCTGGAAAAACATACACCAAAAACTGCTTTAAACACGAAACAACAAAGCAGTATAACTGTTACATATACAGCGTGTTCCGTAAAATGGATTTTTTTTTTTTTAATTTAGATCTCTCATTTGCAAAAATAAATGAGAAAAAAAAAAAAACGGACAGTCTTTGGGGACTGCCGATAGAAGTGAAAACTGAGTAACTTGTGAATTGTATCGTCGAGCTATTAGATTATACACAGTACACATATAGCTCATGGGAAGCGTGCCGTGACGATGACGCGGGCTCCATGATTTTTGTTCACCCAAAAACTGTTCGACGCGCCTAAAGAAGTTTTCACTTCAAAAACAATTGTTGTATAAGTTATGACCGTTATAATTTCGAGGTAGTATCACCTAGATTACCACAATAACTGAATACGTACATATTATAGATATTTACACAAAGACACAAAATGAATGAATGAATGAAATGAATGATCACGCATATCACACACTTATCCCTCACTAGTCAGAGTCACTAGCCAATAGGCAACACGGCAGTTGATTAAATATGGGATAGGGGGCAAACGAGCAGACGAGTCACCTGATGGTAAGTGACTACCGCCGCCCATGGTGAACCGGAACTCACGAGATAAATGAAACTTACCTCTGATTTATCTAACGTTGGAACTGTTCTCAATAAATGAAAAGTTCGTAAATCCCATACTTCTGTATTTGATATTACCTGAAATAAAAAGAAATATAGTATTATTAAGCATAACAACGTATGATTAATTCATGTCAGCCCTTTCTGACAAATAATAGCTCTACAGATACATTTTAAGGACCAATTGTCAGTTTCAAAATAGTATTTCTGTATTAAAAATCACAATTTGTAACTGACTTCAAAAAAGGAGGAGGTTCTCAATTCGACTGTTTATTTTTTTTTGTTTGTTACCTCAGAACTATAGACTGGGTGAACCGATTTTGATGTTTTTTTTTTGATAGCTGGTACTTCCCGTGTGGTCTCATTTCATTGGTCCAGTTCTGACAATGGCATGCATGAGATAACCATTTAAATCTTTATTTTCTTTATGATAAACGCATTGAAGTCAGTTGTCTACCTTTTTTAAAGTGAATTATTTCTAAAACTTACGCTATTTACAGGGTCAACTATACTATTCTAAAAACTGTTACGCGATGCTTCTAGGCTGATCTTCTTTCCATGGTGACAACAGAGAATATATAATGTTATTATATTATCATCGGCACTGGCCACCCTCAAATTGTGTCAGAAGAAAGAAGAAAAGCAAGATGGCGGCTTGGCGGGCGAGTTTATTGAACATAAGGAATAAGTTTAATTATTTAATGGTTCTTGTAATAAAAATTAAGTTATATAAGTATTCATACGAGGAATAAAACAATAAGATTTGCAGGTCTCTATATATAATAAGAATTGAAAAGTTTGTTTGTTTTGTTTGAATCTCGGCAACTACTTATTCGATTTAAAATATTATTTTTGCATTAGGTAGCCCGTTTATCGAGGAAGGCTATTGGTTTTAAAACGTAACGCTGCGACTCTTATGAGCGGAGCAGTGGGTATAAACACAGGTGAAAGTGCGGTCAATGTCAGTGTTTATAAGAGGAATGAGTTTGGATTTAAGACTTAGATTATTTTAAATGTCATTGATTGCTGGATTGCTGGATTGCGATAATATCCTACACTTATTTAATAAATATCTAAAGAGATTATGTTTATTTAAACAAACTTCCAGTCAGACATAAAACTTTTTGCATTGGATTGGTGTTTACAAAAGACTAATTTAAGCAAAGAAATATCTAGTTACGACCCTAAGGAGTCGAGCGGTGACCAAAGTTAATTTTCGAAGGCCATTTGAAATAATTTTAAATTTCTTTCTCCTTAATTTTTTAATTTACTTTAATGCGTCTCAGTTTTTATACCTAATTAAAGTTTTGACAAGCAACTTATTGATTCGGTAACATTGTGTGTGTGATCTTCAATCCTTTTTAAAAAAGTAGTATATTTTATAACTTATGATAAATTTTATGAAAAATTTCTGAAAATTTAAATATTGCAGTTAAATATATCTTATATCTTTAAACGAGAAATTCTTGTATGTATATATATAATCTGAATCTCGGAAACGGCTCCAACGATTTTCATGAAATTTTGTATACAGGGGGTTTCAAGGGCGATAAATTAAATTAGCTAGGATTCATTTTTAGAAAACACAATTTACATAAAAAAAAAACTCAGTCATCCAGGTACTATATATATACTTACTTCCAATCCATTTGGGTGAAAAACTCCGCTATGAGTTTGATTAAGTTTATCGAATTTATGTATTTCTTTACCAGTGTTCACGTCCCAGAGTACACCGTCTGAAAGAGAGAGTCAATCAATCTTCTTTTTGAGGATGATTTATGGATCAACTGGCTTGTTGGTTTAGTATTTAGTGATCCTTTGGTTCCCAAACGGGGCAAATATTGTGATGAGTATGATCATTTGTTCTGTGTTTGCGTGTAATTTATCTATAATCTGTAGATTTTTAGAAACATATAAGTATGTATATCAGCAGTCTGGTTACCAGAGTACAAGTCAATTTCAACAATGGCAAACAACAGATATATTTGAAAACATTAAATTAATTATAAATAATAATTACAATTTTGTGGACGGCTTCCCCCCTATACATTAAATGATCCACCCTGTAGGTGGGGCACATAGGGTGGATCACTTAATTAAAATTAAGTAGGTGTTTGATGCACCTCTGCCTGCCCCTTCGGGGAATAAAGCGTGAATGTAGTTTTTTTCACACATTACTAGTATTCTAGTTAACCCCCCATCTAAGATTAATGATTGTATTACAGGTGGGTTCACGACAGTAGTGCACTGGGTGGGGTTCGAACACGCAACCACTTGATCGCAAGTCAGACTCGGCTCAATTAATATTCAAAAGATTTTTTACCGTCCCTGCCATCTTGGAAGGTAATAAGGCGGTGTATACATACATATGTATGTATGGTAATTAAGTAAATTTAGTTTGGTAAGACGGCTCGGACCCGTCGGCTCTTGCCCGTAACAGTTACAGGGATGTCACTCACTTTATCTTTCTTTCACACAGACCACCTTATCTTTCTTTATCTTTTTTTTATATGGGACACAAACGAGAAGACGGTAACGGGACCACTTCATGGTAAGTGACTACCGCTGCTCAGAGACACCTGCAGGTAAAGAGTCGTAAGTGGGCCACCCACCTTTGATGGTGATGAGCGATATTGAATTTGATTGAATCCGGAAACTTCACTAATTTCAGGGATATGCAACGCGAGCATTGCTTCACAATAAGTTTTTTGTGAGACTGTGGTATCGCACCGGTCGCGTTGGCCCATTCGTGTCTCTACCACCGTTAGACTATAGGCTTGACTTTATTTAATAAAAAGGACTTAATTATAACTAATGTTTTTCTATGAATGTATATACCCTCTGAATCTCATTAATCACTTACCTGATAACACAAGCTCGTCTGTGGGGTTGAACACAGCTCTGTTCTTAGCGTATTGGTTGCTGATGCTGGGCGTGAGGGTCATGAGTTCTCTTCCCGTGCGAGTGTCGAATATCGTCGCCGTTTCTCCTTTAGTACCTATGATTCTCTCGTCTGTCATCTTTGAGAACTCCACGTACTCCTCACTGTCTAGTTGAAACCTTAGAAAATATGAAAGTGAAAAATAATACATTTTTATTAGCTGCACTTGTGACTGACAAAATCTTGTAAGTAACTTTTCAATAGGGGATTCTAGTGTGGTTGAAAAAGTAGTTCAAAATGTTGATTTTCTTAATAAAAAGCCACAAATACATGTATATCTCCAAAATAAACACGCGTTCTTGCCATTAAATTAAATTACATTTTAAACCTTTTTTATTCCCGCGAAAACGCTATCAGCAATTTTGGTGACGTAATATTGGTAAAAACAATAGTCGTGTTTGCACGATCGGCACTCATTATTACTACTTAAATTTTTTTGCCTATATGACGTCGCTATACAGATAAAAAAATATGACTTTTAATTTTAATATAACAAAACAATAATGTACTTTTATGACTAAAAAACAGTTTCTACATAAATTTTATTTTTTATCAAATTTCATCATTTATTTTTCGTTACCGAAAGTACCCTATCATTTCTAAATTGTAGCATCGAAATGAACATTTTTATATGCATATGGAGTGTATGACATTTTTATATGGAACGGTGGATAGTGAAACTCTTCTGTGGCTACTTAAACCCTCTTCTTTAAGATCCGTGTTTTTTAACCGACTTCAATGCGTCCGTCATAAAATTTAAGACTTATGTAGTTTTCTCATAGATGCCATTATCAGAACTGGACCTAATTGAAATGGGACCACAAGGGAAAAATCATCAAGTTCCTTCACTCAGTCTAAAGTTCCGAGATAACAAACATGTGATTAACAACAATGTTTTGTTGTGTTGTTTGTTATTTTTTTTAGTAAAAAATGTTTCGAGTTTATAACAGCCGTCACCCTTGACTCATATATACGCGACCCTGACTTGCTTATCAAGTACAAGCAATTTCAATTTTCTTTTATTTGTATCCTCACTTTCATACAAGCAATTTTTGATTTTAAATAAGATTATTAAGATAAGATGTGATAAGACGGCCACTCACTCTTAGTGAAAGTAAACTAAATATATTTACTTCGTACGTCTATTACTATTTATGGCGAATATAACTAAAAATAAATCAAACTTACGATAATTCAAACTCCTTCATATTCCACAACGCCGACAGAGGTCGCCAAGGTGTTGTCGCGGAAGCTAGTAGAAGCATTCCGTCTCTGCTCGCCTACGAGATAAAAAAAAAACATTTATTACATTATTACAGAGACAAGGAGGGTTTTAATTTTCGAGTGTATGCATGTTTTTATGTCTCGCCATAGAGCTTAGTTTGATGGATTTCAAAATATAAGGTGTCATTTAAATCGTCTTAATAGTACGAGA
This sequence comes from Tyria jacobaeae, assembly GCA_947561695.1. NCBI lineage: Eukaryota > Metazoa > Arthropoda > Insecta > Lepidoptera > Erebidae > Tyria > Tyria jacobaeae. The sequence continues at coordinate 5,359,282 of OX387237.1, read as the reverse complement.
TATCGTCAGCAAATAATTAGAGAAAGTCAGGTTTTATATATATTTTTGTAATAATTGTACTTTATAACTGATAATATACATCATTGCAATTTTTGTGCACGGCTGCCGCAGCGGTTTAAGTGGTCACATAGCTAATACGCTGACGAGCTAGTGTCTTGGGTTCGACCCCCATACAGGACAACACTTTGTGTAAACCTTCAATTGTTGTAGTGTGTTCTTTGTGTCCGTTACTTGAATGTTTATAAAGTCCCCGCGATACAGGAATTAATCCTAGTTAATAGTGTAAAGATTTCAATCATATTATTTTAGTTTAAAAATTGTTTTGTCTTGTTTGTGCAACCACAAGGATAAAGAAATTATGTTTTTTGTGACCGTTGTTTATATGTTTGTCAAATCTCATTGAAGCAAGAATTTCTCCTAGAAAAAATACTGAGTCAGGGGGTTGTCAAAATAAAAAAATAAAAAATTATACGTTGCTCAAGCGGTAGAGCAAACAGTAACGGTAGCAAGAGGGGTAGGAGATAGAGAATGAGATAAAGGAAATAGATTCGAGGGTCCCCCAATCTCTTTCGACTCTTTTGTTCCTGTGAAGAGTGTTATTAAGAAAAGTGAGATATACCTGCATATGATAGATGTATGATTCGTGAACTTGATAAGAGTTTTCCTCGGAGCCACTGAAGAGATTGAATATCCGTATGTCCCCAGTAGATGTCGCCGCTAGCAGTTGTTGTTGCGTCGGCTGAAAAATCAGAACAAAATTTTTAAATAAAAGTTTTCAGGGATTTTAGCGGGTATTACAATAGGTCCCCGAAGGGGTAGGCAGAGGCGGAAGTAACGCCCACATTTTACGTCCCATTCATCATTTTGGGAATTGTTTGGAGGAGGATTTGAAATATATTCACAGAAAAGGGAGTGGATTTTGGAGTATAGACAATAGCTCAACCAAGTAGGGGTCGCATGTCTATACCTCGAACTGGCGGGTTCCGGTAAGCCCGAGCCCTCTCGTAAATAACGTAAAACGCTAACAGGAATAGGAAAATTCGTGATTTTCAGTGCATCGTCCGGTACCGTCACATCTGGACGACTTACTCCTTGAAAAAGGCCTCCTGTCGAGACCGAAACTAGTCCGGCATCCCCGAAATACACACGTGAGTTAAACCGTTTATTTAAATAAATATGAAGTTAATTTACGAAAGATTTTTTTTATAGTTACAGTACAGGGAAAATATGGTTAAACGAAAAAAAAAAACGTTACATTAAAGAACGTTAAGCAAAATAACAGTTTATCTACTTAACTTACTCTATGATGGTATGGTTAAAATGGTTATGAGCACACCTGGACCGACTGGTGACCGAAAATGTACTAATTTATACTAATTATGAAATAACAACAAATAACAGTGGTAGAGCCACGCTTAGGCACGAATGGGCCGGTGCGATGCGATGCGATTCCGTTGATTTTCCCCGAAATTAGTGAAGTTTCCGGAGGCCCAATTGCCCCTCTTCTCATCCCCCTTTCTTCTTTCCCATTACTCCATCCTTCACCACCCTCAAATACACACACGATTGCGACTCTTGAGTTGTCCATGGATGGCGGTTGTCACTTACCATCAGGTGACCCGTCTGTTCGTCTGTCCTCTTTTAGCATAAAAAAAGTAACATGGATCGGCGTAAACTGCTGAGCGCGCAGTGTGATTGTACGTGGCTCGTATCCATGATTGCATCGTACAGTACTCACGTGGAAGATAGTATGCGTGAAGTAGGCGTCGTCGTCCTGCAGGCGCAACGTGCGCGCGGGCGCGAAGTGCGCATGCACGAGCCGCGCGTGGTGGCGCGCCGGCGCGTGCGCACCGAGCTCGCGCCGCACCACGCGCGCGCACACGTTGTTGTCGGCGCGCGCGCTCAGCACTCCGCCCGCGCCCCTAGGCTCCGGACACTTGTGGGGCCTACACGTACAAACATAGACTTATTATAATAATCGGAGATTCATGTACACTACATATCGCCTGTAGGTCAATCAATCAATCTACTACTTGATTTAAGCCTTCCCCAATGTGAGCAATAGCACTTGGTCCTCGGCCTTGAGGAATAAATAATTAAATAGAGCCCGAAAATAGCGACATTGTATCAAAAGTTGAGAAGCATTAGATTATCGTACCGTGTGTCGTATCTTGGTATGGATTATGGACATGTGATGCGAAGGGATGAACAAAATGTGGCTAAGAAAGTTTTATGTGTGCAAGATGAGAAGAAGAAATTATCTAACTGTAATGTATACAGTTATAAAGTGCCCTGATGACGGCAATAGGCTACCGCTTATAATAAAAGTGGGACTGGAGTGTAGCTGACAATAAAATAAGATATATATATATATACATATATATATATGTATATATATATATATATATATATATATATTTTTGCTCACACAAGGCAAGGATAATGGTCAAGGGCTCAGTTTCCGCATTTAGACTCATGATCGGTCCATTATGCGTTCAGGAGGCTGACTAGTTGAGCCAGCCTAGCTCCTTCCAGAAGCGCAGAAGCCTCCTGGGGCGTTCACAGGCTTCTAGGAGCGTCCTCGCGCCTGCGAGGATTTCTGCCCGTTGTGCAGCCACGCCCTCGCATTCCAGGATGACGTGGGAGGCCGTTTCCTCCGCGCTTAGACAACCCCTGCATTGGGGGCTAACGGTCGCGTTAAAGACGAATAGGTGTCGGTTCAGAGCCAAATGACCTGTAAAGCTACCGACCACTATTCGGATGTCCGTTCTGTGAAGACTGATGAGTCTACGCGATAAACGTGGTGATAATTCTGTTAATACCAGTTTGGATTGCCTGCAGCCAGGTGTGTTAATCCATCGGCTATTGTGTGCTTCTCGAGTCCTTTGCCTTACCCAGGAGCGATAAAGGTTGAAGGGTAGTGGCAGGAGTGTGGTAGGGCCTGCCACTGGTGTTTTGGATCCCTTCCTTGCTAGTTACTTAGTGAGTTGCTGTGCCCCCTGATCCATTGTAGAATTACCCCGTTAGCCGAGGCTAAGCGTTCTAGCGATTGGTGGCATTCATAGATAAGACCGGAGTTCATGGTGTTGCCCATTAGGGCCCTTAGTACCGCCATACTATCTGACAGTATGCGGATGTTGTATTTCTTGATGCCTCTTGACATAGCTGCGTGGGCTGCGTAAATTAGCGCAACACATTCGCATTAAAAATCGAACTGTGTTCGCCCAGTGCCAGCGATATCTTTATTTTTTTTATTTTTTTTTATGCGATAGGGGGCAATCGAGCAGACGGGTCACCTGATGGTAAGTGACTACCATCGTTACCTAGTGAGTTGCTGTGCCCCCTGATCCATTGTAGAATTACCCCGTTCGCCGAGGCTAAGCGTTCTAGCGATTGGTGGCATTCATAGATGAGACCGGAGTTCATGGTGTTGCCCATTAGGGCCCTTAGTACCGCCATACTTTTATGTTTAGGTCTAGTGAGTACACCCCGGCTCCAGTACCTGACCCCATCTTGGAGCCGTCCGTGTATATCCGGACTTCATTTATGGCAGAATGGTCACTATCGTTTTCCTGTAGTTCTATACAGTACCTTCTTTCGAAGATGTGTTGTTTAGGAATCCTGTCACATGGGGCAGCTATCAGAGGTTGGTAGTCAACTAGTTGGTTCCAGATATTGGAATGTGGACCCTCTTGGCTATTCCACAGACTTAGATGTTTAAGTCTGATCGTTGCCATAGCTGCCTCCTGTTGTATGTACAAGTCTAGTGGTGCTAGATCGAGAGCCACCTCAAGGGCGGCAGTAGGGGTTTTTCGCATGCATCCAGTGACGGCCGTACAAACGAGTCTCTGCCACCAAGCAAAAGCACCGTACGTGATTATTGGCCTTATTACCGCTTTATAGAGCCATAAAGTGATTTTCGGTGAGAGACCCCAGGCTTTGCCGAGGAGCCGCTTGCATTGGTAGAAGATAATGAAGGCTTTATTAAGTTTTGCATCTAGGTGTCTATTCCACAGGAGTTTGCTGTCAAGTATGACTCCTAGATACTTGACCTCTGTGGTAAGAACCAGACTAGTACCAAATAGTTTAGGCAGCCTTAGGTCACCTAAACTACGTTTGTTTGTAAACATTATCAACTCCGTTTTTGTTGGGTTCACTGATAGATTGTGTTTTACGCACCACTGTTCGACGACCTTTAAAGCAGACCTCATTTGGTCACAAATTGTGCTTTCAAATGGGCCGCGAATAATAAGGCAAGGATAACAAATTGATCAAATGTCAGTACTAACAATTACCACTGTATGAGACAAAAATGGCCGTTAACTCATCTTTTTGCTACCTCTTAAGAAGCAGCGCTGGTATTAAGCTACTTAGTGAATATCAAGGACACAGAGTCATCTTCTGGTATATATAAGAGTGTGTGAGAGAGAAAAGTATAATACATAACCTTCTTAAACAAGACTTACTAAAGTACAGGTTGTATAAATTACATTATTATATGTTTATATTTAAAAAATACTACTTATTACGAAATTAAATTAAATTAATTATTGTCCTTAAAAAAATACGTATGTGAATTTTAAATTTTGATCCCTTTCAAGTAATATGCTTTTCTCTTCTTCTTTTCTATACTACCTGTGTATACTCATATTAAAAAATTGGAACGGTATACATTAAAATGTATTCTATTCTATAGCTTCAAGGAACATTTCAGTCATGAGTAATAAATCAACCGTTAAACACGAACACAGAATATATTTGTTCGGAAGCTTATATCCTACGGCCGGAGAATTTTAACACCGCGATTAGGCCGACAGAATAACGCCATCTATCGAACGTAGTAAAATAAAATACGTTAAAGTTCGGTTGAACACACATTTTTTTGCTCGAAGCCACGCTACGATCGAATTGCATCAGCCATGGTAGTTGGCCAAAACAAAAATAATTATAACAGACGGGGTCACCTGATGGTAAGTGACAACCATTGTCCATAGTCATCAGCAACTCAAGAGTCGTAAGTGTGCTGCCCGCCTTTAAGGGTGATGAGAGAAGGGGGGGGGGGGGGCAAGGAGAGGGGAATTATTGCAATATCGCAGGAACGCCGGTTATATGCTTTATTGAAGTAATGTATGTCAAAATAATAAAATGAGGAATAGTGTGATAAGGGATCAGTGTGGTGTGAAAGAGGATGTAGTGACTAAAATAGAAAAAAGTATGCTGTACTGGTTTGTTCATATTGAAAGGATGACTGAAAGAAGATTGACAAAAGGTATTTATTTGGCAGAGGTAAATGGAGTGGTCTGAAGAGGAAGACCTAGGCGAATGTTCTTGGACCAAGTCCAAGAAAATCTAAACAAAGGCCAGGTCAAAAGTACCTTTAACCATCGAGCCTGTATGCGGAACGGAATGAAAGTTGAAGAAGCGAGAAAGGTATGTCAAATTCATAGCAAATGGAAGGAAGTTGTCTCTGCCTGCCCCTATAGGAAAGAGGCGTGATATTATGTGTGTAAATATATTACTCACTCAAACAGGTTGAACTGTGGACAAGTAACGACGGGGTTCTTGCACAATGCGTGCTGGTTGTACAGGTACTCGGTGATGATGGTGTGGAGCGTAACGCGGTGTGAGGGGGGTGTGGGCTCGCCGGCCGCCACGCTCAGCTGCTTCTGGAGGGAGCGCTTGTGCTCAGAGCTGGGCGTCGACACCGGTGTTAGCGGAGGGTTTTGAACTTTTCTGGAATACATATAATAATATGCAATAACTTTTACACTTCAAATTTAATAAAAAATGGAATGGGTTTAAAGTTGTATCGCTGCTCCCTGACAATACTGGCCCTGCCCTTGGCGGAAGAGGTAGTGAGCAGAAAATATGTAACTCCGAATTATTATTTTTATTATTTTCTTTCTTCTTTTCCTGTAATAGTTTAATTGTGCCAAATAAATCTTTTTTCTTTCTTTTACTCTTTACATTTCACCTTACATTCTACCAAAATCAATTCAGCGATATGGGATAACTGTGTGTAGATAGGTACATATGTGTAATGTACCCAACTCTAATGTTATAGCGGTGTAAAATGTTTTTTCACGCACCGCTTAAAAGACCCCGGATCAAAGTGGGAAAACCACCAAAGTATTTTAGTAAATGCTAAGCCGATCAAAATGAAATTTTAAAGACGGCCCTGTGTACAAAGCAGGGCATATCATTCCTAAAATAAGTAGGTACTAGAAGTTCCAGGGGGAATACAAGAACCAAAAAAACTGCTTTCAATCAAACTGACTTTTAACATTCACGCAGGATGGACAAACACGACCTCGATTTTTTTATTTATTAAATGTGTATTTCTTTGAAAACAACTACCGCTCTAGGCATTAGTCTAGTGTGGAGAAGGACTTTACAGATATAATGTGCCTAAGCTTTTGTGACGGACACAAAGAACACCCAGACTCGGGACATCACACAAATTTTTGTAACGTGTGGGAATCGAAACCCACGACATCTGGCTCAGCAGTCAGCGTCAGTAACCACTAGGCCAACAGGCCAGAGTTTTAGAAACATAAAGCTTTTATCTTACCTAAGTTTGATGACAGGTGGAAGTGGACTAGACTCGTCCGTCTGCATGTTATGTGAGCTATTTAAATCGACACTTTCTCGTAGTAGAATACCACTGTTGTTGGCCCGAGACACTGATAGACGAGGCTGAGAACAAAATACGCAATGTATTGTAAATTATAACAATAATAAAAAAGCTTTACACATATCTCACACGGTCGTCTGATCCCAAACTAAACAGGGTTTGTACTATGGTAACTAGACTACCGATATACTTACGTAAACATATATCAAAGTATATTACATAATATTTTTTTATTATAGTATAAGGGGACAAACGAGCAGATCGTAAGGGGACTTCCACCGCGAATGAACACTTTCTACTCAAGAGTCACAAGAGTGGTGTCCATCTTTTAGGGTAGGCGAAAGGGAGGAAGCGAAAAAGGGTTAATAACTTAGCTCGGAGAATAAGGACACTGAGGTGGCAATGGGCTCGCCACATATGCCGAAGGACCGTTGACCGTTGCAGTAAACTGGTCCTAGAGTGGAAGGTAAGGTATACCTACAACCCCGGCTAGATGGACCCATGAACTGAAAAGGGCGGCTGGAATTGTCTGGATGCAGGTGGAGGACCGGGTGCTATGACACCACTGGGGGAGGCCTATGTCCAGCAGTGTATTTCGATAGAAAAAATAATGATAGCTACAACAATAACAATTAATTTTTACAACTCCTAATTAACTACTTTATACAACTCCGTCTACCCCTTAGGGTATATAGATTTGAGCGTATATATGTTTGTATTCTATTGCTTAAGGATGAACTCGAGAATATGTTTATGAAAAGAATAAAGTGTAAACAAATGATAAATTGTGGTCCTTCAAGCAAAATGTGCCAAAGCCACTATTTATCTAACTATCGTCTGTGAATGACACAATCATTTAACAAAGCATTCAATTATATTACACAACCCACCTAAGTTAATATTAAGTCATTCATGCCTACTCACTCAAGAGTCGTAAGTGCGCTGCCCGCCCTTGAGTGTGATGAGGGATGGGGAGAATCGGGGAGGGGAAAGTGGAGATGGGCAAGAGGAGAGGGGAGATAAAGGGAAAGGAAAGAGGAAATGCAATGCTTGCGTTGCTTCACAATCAGTTTTCTGTGAGGCCGTGGTCAACCCCTGGTTATTATGTTAGTTGGTGGTCCTTCGGGCCGGTAGTACTTACCCTAGTGGGCGTGGAGGGCGTGTAGACGGGCGGTGGGGGCGCAGGCGGCGCGGGCGCGGCGGGCGGCGGCAGGCGCGCCTCCTGGCGAAGCGTGCTGGCGCTCGCCTGCAGTCCACGCGCCGCCAGGTGAGCCGCCACCAGCTGCAGCAGCTGCCGCTCGTTGTAGTTTATACGGGTCTGGGCTACCACGTTCGCCTGAAAAAAAAAAACACATGTGACTGCACGGATGACGTAGTGGTCACCTAAGTGTAGTAGGTAGTGTAGTAAGTAAGTGGTCACCTCGCCACCACACTGCCTCGTCGAGTGTTGTGGGTTCGATCCCCGCATGAGACAACATTTTGTGTAATGCTCAAATTGTTGTTCCGAGTGTCCTGTGTTCTTTGTGTTCGTTGATTTAATGTTTGTACGCGACACAGGAATTAAACCTAGTCCGGGAGTTAACTTTAAAAGAAAATAAAATTCATCTCTCAATCGACACGGCAATTTGTTATGTACTAGCTTCTTGTTTGTGGTTTCACTAATGTAATAGTTATCGGCGTGTGGTTCTCGTTGGAGTAGAATTAGAATTGGGCTCTCCTATCTGTTAACGTGGATATAGAAACATCGCGACTAGGGGATTGGATTGTTATCTAGCGTACAGGTGTATACAGTGCCCGGATGACGGCAGTAGGCCTGCTACATTTTAGGTAAAATGGACAAAATTATTATTGACAAAATATTGGCGTTTGATACACCTTTGGCGAGAGTTTATATGATGTATGAGACAATACTTCTTTTTTTTATACTATAGGACAGACGAACAGCCGGGTCACCTGATGGTAAGTGACAACCGCCGTCCATGGACACCCGCTTCTCAAGAGTCGCAAGTGCGCTGCCCGCCTTTGAGGGTGATGAGGGATGGGGGATGCAGGGAGCGGAGAGAAGAGAGGGGGATGAGGAGAAAGGAGATGAGGGGAGAGGGGGAGTTGGGCCTCCGGAAACCTCACTCATTTCGGGGAAATGCAACGCACGCGTTACTTCACAACCGGCTTTCTGTGAGGCCGTGGTATCGCACCGGTTGAGCCGGCCCATTCGTGCCTAAGCATGGCTCTACCACTGTTAAAACACGTGAATCACACAAATTATTGTCACGTGTGGGAATCGAACCCACGACTTCCTGTTCAATAGTCAGGTTCACTAACCACTAGACCAACAGGCCTGTCAAATTGCAATAAGCTGTATTTACTAATAATAAAATCTAAATCAACTACATTTTCAAAACATCTTATAAACATAATAGCAGACCTTTCTGAGCTATTAGTATAGCATTATAAAATACTCACCCTGTGTATATTAGCGAGTGATGTTTCAAACTCGGCTCCCATGTGTTTGCTTTTCCCCGACACACGTTCCAGAAGCTCAAGAGCGTACTTCTGAAACATGACGTGTTCCTGTCTCTTTTCTTGTAAGATCGGATCGCGCATCAACACTGCAGAAGAGACATGTATATATTAGTCTGAAATTTTAGTAACTTAAAGTTATAACTTGCATACATGCATAGATACGCTCACGCCTGCACTCAAGAAAAAAAAAAGTTACTTTGGCAGACAGATATACTAATATAGAGAAGCGATAAACAAAATCATTGAACCTTTTTCTGTATAATAGATAAATATATATGTATATATATTTTATAGCATACGGGGACAAATGAGCAGACGGCTCTCCAAGAAAGATGGAAAGGGGGGGTTCCCCTGTTTGCCTATGATTGGGGGAGCGAGAATGGCCGTTGCATTCTTCCGCTGCCACCGACCGGCATAAAGAAAATAAACCCATAAGTAAGTGCGTGCCAACGGTACCGATGAGGACATAATGTAGCGTCAACTTTCGATAGATAGACAAAATAACTTTTGTACCAGAATTAATACAATTTCTATATATTTTCAATTGACTTCAAAAAAGTAAGAGGTTCTCAATTCGACAATTAAGCGATTTTGATTTTTTTTTTAAAGCTGGTGCTTGCCGTGTGGTCCCATTCCAATTTGGTCCAGTTCTGACAATAGCATCCGTGTGAAAACCATATAAGTCTTATATTTGCATTAGGTTTGTGCGCGACAAATGGACGAAAAACTCGATATCACGCCAACCGATTTCGATGATTCTTTTTTATTGGAAAGGATGTACTTCAGGGGTAGTTAGGGTTCTACTGTCAGGTTCTGACAATGGCATCCGTGAGAAAACCACATAAGTGTTAAATTTTATGATAGACGCATTGAAGTCGGTTGTCTACTGTTTTAAAGTGAATTATGTAACTTAATGTTAATAAGGAAGTATGAATGAGTATGAAAACCATCACTGCTTCCGAACTTAAAAGTCAACTGTGACATTAAAAAAAATAAAAGACATGATAGAACAAAAAAAAAAGCATGAAATAGTCCCCAAAAGAACTGCAGCTAGATAATAGTAGTAGTTATTATTATAATAGGGGGGGGGGGGGAAGGCTGAGTCGAAAATCTATTGCTACCATATTGGTATCGTGTCTTCAAGGGGTGTAAGGGGGTGTGATCACCTTGTATCTGCGAGGTGGTGAAAAGCGGCAGCTTAGAGATGATCTGTCTGACGGTAGGACACCTCGCAAGGCCGGCCAGCGCGCGACACGCCAGCCCTCGGAGGCGGTCTGCGTCCGTGATAGGAGACTTCACCATCATCAGGGATAACAGCACCTGAATACACAAAGGACTAAATCTTCATCATCTTATCTATATAATTATTAGGAGTCACTGAAAGGCAGACAGTACATGTTTCAAATTTTATCCATTTACTATATATACACGGACTTAGAAAAACGCTCCCGAAAACATAGACAGAAGATAGTAATAATGACACCTTGAACGATGAGAAAAAGGCGTTTCATCAGCTTTATTCACGCTTCATCATGTTAGTACAGCTAAATTAAACGATAATTTCATAAAAAATACATCGCTCTACACAAAAGCCAGCAGTGAAATGTAACGGCATGACGCTAGCAATCGCACTAACCTCTATGTGTCAGTTGCACAGAGCTAGGCGACAGTAGCCAGCGGCAGGGAAAAGGGACGGGTAGTGACCCCTTTTTTTACGTGAAGAAATCCTCATGGACTATCCTCAGGGGTGTGCCGGACTTGAACGGCTAAAACCGCACCGGTGTTCGCTCGCACCCGCTGTCGGGGGTCATGGGAACACGATATTCTTCGGCGACCAGCAGGTGACGGTCCGGCGGATCGACCCCATCTCGATTTGAAGGGGAAGAGGCATAACCCTCTTCCAACACTCCTTGAGAGAGGCGGGAGGAACAATGCGCGCCTACAACCTAGCACCAGCTAAGCGCTCAGGGCGGTGAACTGAACTCCAGGTAAACACCCTCGGGTCCAACGAGTACTTTAACCCCAGGGTCAGCTGTTTTATTTCACTACAGGCTTAAATAAAAAATTATAAAAATAAGTTTTTTTTCTATCAGGATCGATTTTTCTTATGATTCATCATCAAATGTTAGTCGTCTTCGTTTTCGGGAGCGTTTCCCTAACACCGTGCATGTACTCACTGTACGTACACTAGAAAAGTACTAACTTAGTCCGGTCGCTAAGTGAGCTATTAGAAAAGGCATATTTTCTTCTGACAGACTGATACCAATCCTTCAAAAAAAAAATATCGCTTTACAGGTGGCAAAAGATATAACATATACTTATAAAATCGCTATATGCATACAACTTGGAAACGCCGCTAGTCTCATGGGTACGTTTGGTCGGGGGGGGGGGGGGGGGGGCATTTTTGTAATTTAATTTTAAAACAAACATACATATTAAGACATATGTACAGGAATGTAATATTATAATGTTTTATTTAAATATGTATTATTTACTTCTAAAACAGATGAGTTTGATTAAATTCATCTCAATGCAATTGTATTAAAACAGGATACCTTCAAAAAACATTCAGTTTGAATTTAGAGGCTACATCTTTAAAATACACTTAATAATAAACAAATAAATAAATATGCGTTTCGAGTGACTACCTACTACCTACCTATCTAAAATATACTTAGTAATTATTACTATTTCTTCTATCTTTTTTTTTTTAAAGATAAACTTACATTAGGTTTAATTCCTGTGTTGAGGAGGACTTTACAAACATTCAAACAACGAACACAAAGAACACCCAGACTCAGAACAACAACTTGTGGATTATACAACGCGTTGTCTAGCCCGGGGATCGAACCCACACCACTCGGAGAGGCAGTGTGGTGGCGAGGTGACCACTGAAACTGCTGCACCATCCGTGCAGTCATTACTATTTTAGATTAAAGAAAAACCTCAGAAACGTGTTTTATATCAATTTCAATAAAAAAAAATGTACTCTGTGAACGTATGTTTCAGTAAAATAGCATTCCAATTACAAAGCAATATGAAAGTTTGACAGTTAGATTTTTATTTGAAACTTAACTCAAACGCGACTAAGGGATCTGACTGTTATCTATCAGACTGTGTATACGGAGATACTAAACTATGTTTGGCATTAAGTAGGCGTTTGGTTGTATAGGTGCGAGTACATGTCCATGTGTATGTATGTATAACAATCTTACCATAATACCGTTGTTAGTTCTGACGCTCTCCCATACTTTTTGTATAACGTCTTCATATGATTTCAATGCTGTTTTTTTCTTCGTTGAGCCAGTCAATGAGAACCTAGTCGTTGATGAACCAGCCTGAGGAATTAAATAACCACACATTTATACACACACACACACAGTGAAAGAAACTTACAATTAAACACACTTTTAGGTGGTACTTACCCTATGTACAGGCGCACACACACAATTGACGAGCACATTGAGAGCGGCTTTTTGGACCTCCGGTTCCGGGACTATTTCTCCGTCTGCAGCCCCTGTATAAATAAAGTGAAACCTGGTCACAAATGGGACTAGGTAACAGTATCTTTATGGTATAAGGGACAAACGAGCAGACGGGTAACCTGATGATAAATGGTGTTACCGGGAGTTTACCCCCCCCCCCTTTCTTCACAATCAGATTTCCCAGAGGCCTAGAGTATTAGTACGGTACCTAAACATGGGTCTCCACTGAACCACAACAAATAATTTAACATAAATGACAAATAATATTATTATTGGAGCTGGGGCCTCCTGGATACAACCAGTTTTACAGGTATAAGACCCCGAGACGGGACATCGACACGTCTTCCAGCTGTTGCTAATACTTTTTTTTCTTACGTTGTATAATATATATATTGTAAAATAAAATGTCTGGTTGACGTCCAACAAGGTCTGTCTTGTTACATTATATATTACGTTAGTGGGCCGAAATCTATTTGCCAAAATGTGGGTGTTAAAATACATCTTTGCTCACCCCTTCAGGAACACAGGTGTGATCGTATGTACGTATATTACTATAATATTACGATTTTTGTTTAAACTTATATAAAAATATATATATATACTATTCTTATTTGACTGCACAGATGGTGTAGCGGTTTAAGTGGTCACTACGCTGCCGCGCCGAGTGTTGTGAGTTCGATCTCCGCACGGGACAACACTTTGTGTAATCCTCAAATTGTTGTTCTGAGTCTGGGTGTTCTTTGTGTCCGTTGTTTGAATGTTTGTAAAATTCCCCGCGACTCAGGAATTAATCCTAATGCAGGAGTTGCCATTAAAAAAAAACCTATTTCCATAAATATGACTTACCAAGTACTATATTAACTCCTGTGGTTAGGTCCGCGTCTCTCATGTCGATCTTCTCGGTTAAGAGCAGCTGGACCCGAGGAGCGACACAGCACACGGAGACCACATCAAGAGCCGAACGGACTGTTTCTGATCTGTACACAATAATATTAAAATGTAATTTATTTACTTTTTATCATACAAAAAAAAAATCTATGCCATTTAATAATCCATAGAGTTCTTCATATACATTCTATTTTTTTAATAATTTAAAAGCTACTCTCTCCCTGCGCTTAGATAAAAAATATATATTAAAAAAAGATGTTAAAACTGATCAACTGAACTGACGACCATCATAATGGATTGACTAACTTCTTTTCAAAAAGGAGTAAAATGATCAAAAAGTATTAAGTTAGAGGGCCCAACAAACTACTCTGTGGTGTTCCTGTATGTATTTTATTAAATATCTATAGTAAAACACTATCAATTTGAAACTGTGATTAATTTACTAGTTTCTCGTTTATTAACCATTATTTTTCACATTATATCAGTGATAAAAGTTGTAAAATGCCTACCTAAATTCACAAAAAAATTTGAAATACACTTTTGAATTTTTTACAATTTATACTTATTAAAGTATATTTGCTTTAGGTGCTACAGACAGAGCACTATGCAGAGAATTCATAGAAGCAGAAGAAACAACAACCCGTGTACTGGCCGAGTATCAAGTGGTTAATGAATACCGTTTAGGCTTCCTTAGCTCACCAGGTTTACTCTTCAAGATCTTCGGTAAGGTTAAGGGGTTGCTGCACTTTCTCGGATATTTAGAGTGGCTTGAATAGTCTTTATACCCGTTATCCAAAAAGCTGACGCTGAAGCTTTGACGTATAGTTGCGGAGAAGAACCCGTGTTAACCAACTTAAATTATGTTACTTTTTTTTTATACTATAGGGGGACAGACGAACAGACGGGTCACCTGATGGTAAGTGACACTTGCAACTCAAGTGCGCTGTCCGCCTTTGAGGGTAATGAGGGATGGGGGATGCAGGGAGCGGAAAGAAGAGAGGAGGGATGAGGAGATGGAAAAAAGGAAAAAGGAGACGAGGGGAGAGAAAAAGGGGGAGGGGGAATTGGGCCTCCGGAAACCTCACTCAATTCGGGGAAATGCAACGCAAGCGTTACTTCACAACCGGTTTTCTGTGAGGCCGTGGTATCGCACCGGTCGTGCCGGCCCATTCGTGCCTAAGCATGGCTCTACCACTTTTAAAAATACATACATAGTTTTAGATGTCAATACCTGCCGTTAAAGTTCCATTCGTAGGCGTAGCCAACGACTTGCAGGAGTAATGAAACTCCACCCAACTCGACTAGCTCATCCACAGGCGCCCATCTACACCACGCCACGCTCTGAAGGAGCTCGATCTGTTCTTGGATCTCTTCTGGAGATGATTTTGAGGCCTGTTTGGGGAAAACAACTTATATAGGGCAGGTCATACTGTTTATTAATTTTCAAAATTATGGCATTTAGTATTAGTCGTAACTGATGAATATTAATTAGTTACTGACCAGATCAAAAATGTACTGAAGAACAAAATAAAAGTAAGCTTAACAATAGAGTATGAAATAGAATAATGTTGAAGAGATTTCCATCTCTGGCTACACTGGTCGGGAATAAGGCGTGAGCATGTATGTAGTAATAAAAAGACACGCTTGTTCTTTATTCATGCCTGACCACATATAGGTACATTTTTTTTTTTGTTTTGTGGCAAACGAGCAGTCTGGTCATCTGATGATAAGTGACTACCACCGCCCATGGACACCCGTCACGTCGGCAAGATTCACAAGTGCGTTGCCGGCCTTTTAGGTAGCACGCTCTTTTCTTGAAGGTTTGAAGGTAGTATCGGTCCGGAAATACGGCAATTTTATGATTTCTTTACGCCTAAAATTAGGTAATGTCTGTAACCAGTTTGAGTGACACGTATGCTATCCTGACCTGTTCGAGCTATTGCTTTCCTTCAATAAAAATCCATCGTATAAAAATTATCTGGTTTTATAGGCTCGACTTCTGTGTGGGTCTCATTATTGTTGGCTAAATGTATATGGTTTATCAATTCTGCCTACTAATTTGGGGGTTACAGACGTGGGTGTATGTTTGTATTTGAAGACAACGAGCATTGCTACACTAAAACCTACTAAGCAGCATAGTGGCTTCATGAATAAAACGAATGTTTACTTAATGAGCATTCAGATACTTTGGCTGCTCATAAACCACCTACTCATTCAAAAGGGGCGTATAAAAAGCCCACATCATGCCAAATATAACTTAATCCCACTTTCGTTATGCCTGTTGCCATGTAACGGGCACTGACTGTATAAATACTGCTTGATAGATAATTATGCAAACTGTCAACTTACATGCACAACAGAAATGGGGTTCGGTGCTTTGTCGGAGCAAATAATCAAAGTGGACGGCTTATAGGAGGCAGTCATGCTTGTAATTAATAATCTCTTTTAGATAATAAATTTTATTTGTACATAAATTTGTGTATCAAAGAAATAGGATCTACAGATGTAGAGTAGACACTTTTTGTGGTATTATTAGAATAAAAATGTTCAAATATTTCAAATTCTTATAATAATGATATAATGTCGTTGATTATCACTATTTATAATAAATTATTTATGGCAACTATAGGATTGGACTCCTATCTATCAGACAGTATATGTACAGTAATACAGTGCCCGGTTGGCGGCAATAGACTTGCCCCCTGTTATGTGTGGGACTAAAGTTTGATTAGAAAAATGTTGGCGTTGATACGCCTCCTGACTACACAGGCTACGTCATGTATGTATGTAAAATTGGGAGCCGTTAAAACAAAACTCTACGTGGAACATATAGCTACATCTACAGATTCTTTATCTTGGATAATTCATTCATACCGGTAAAAGAAATCCCTCCTTGTGTAATGCATGACAAAGAAACTTTGTTTAGAGTTTAATATAACAACCGGACCAACCTCCATAGTTTTTTTTATTTACTCTGTGATTGAAGAATCACTGATTGTCTATGTTTAAGAATATTTTTTTTATTTTTCATGACATTTTTATCAGTCATTAATACGCATAAATTGTCAGAAAATGTCAGCACATGTTTTTTATGGTATAGGGCCCACACGGGCAGACGGGCCACTTGATGGTGAATGACTTCCGCCGGCCGTGGACACTTCAACACAAAAGTCTGATAACCACACTCACTCGGTGAAACACAACGCAAGCATATCTTCACAACCAGTTTGCTGTGAGACCGGGGTACTATACCGGTCGAACCGATATGCGCCTAAGCATGATTCCACCTCACTCTCACATATGACATACTTAGATTTATCATTAAAAGTTACAAATATGAAAACTTAAAACTACCAACTAAACAACAAATGAAATATGCGATGTGAGGCGCCATATTGATTTGAAATATATATTGTAGCTAGTGTCAATCAGGGTAGATGTACCTAAGGGTTCTAACAATACCTCATACACGCAATTTCAACAAACTCAAACAATAAAACCATTACGGGCAGTTGTGTACAGTGTAAGTTGAAGAGTAGAACTCTTTTCTACTCTTTAACTTCAAAGAGTTTATTAATAGTAAATTCCATTGAACTGTAATCTGTATCGTAAAATACCGAAGAGTCATTGAAATCGGTGAAGGATACAAACATTTGTCAGCTTTGTTAATGAATCCGATGATCACGCTTTAAACTTTCATGTCAGCCATGTCTTTTAAGTGTAATACTTTAAAGATCAATAGGATTTCTGTATTAAAAATCATGATTTTGACTAAGATTGTTAGCGATTTCCGTTATTTAGGAGATCAAGTAAATAACCACATCTTTCTGAAACAACCTGTATAGCTGAGGTAAAAAATAATATATTGACGTGTAAAAGTGTTGTTATAACCTATTTACAAAATAAAGATCATTTATCATTTATCATTTTGTCATACGATTGGTTTTCTAGTTTTTATAAAACAATTTTCACAAACGTAGAATCGTTTCATTCTAGATAAATTAGATAAAGATTTATAACTTATATAACATGCTTCGTAAAGAATCTCTAAGAAATATCTTTAGAACAGAATTTTAAAAACTCTAATGGTAATTTATATTTTAGAATTATACTTATTTGTATAATTCTAAAATAGCGTTAAAACAAAACTCTACATGGAACATATAGCTACATCTACAGATTCTTTATCTATAAAAACAATATGCAATCTAAAATAAGAATCTAAGACAAATATCCAGGAGCAAGAGCAAAATGGTTAACTGAAAGTGTATTCTATAATCGGCAAGAATATTTCCGTAAAAAATAAAACGTTTTATATTATCAGTTTGAAGTACTTATTATTATTGCATAACCGATCGGACACAAAAATTGTAATGGTTTTTATATTTATTATTCTATTTTTCGTGGAACTCGAAACAAAAATAGGCATTGAAGGGGGAAAAGCGTGTAAAACAGTAGTTATTATGTTATAAGAAGACAGCTTATAAGATAAGCTATTCTACAACGCCGAAACAAACAAACCGACAAACATTTTACAAATATTATAGATTTTTTTAAATAAACACATCAATACGTTGAGTAGAAAACTATTCTTTTGAAATTTACCTTCTTTTATTCGTTTTGATATGTACACATATATATTTTTTATGGTGGGACACACGGACAGACGAACAGACGTGTCGCCTGATTGTAAGTGATAAGTGCCGACAATGGACATCTGCAAATCAGGAGTCATAAATGCGCTGCCCACCTTTAAGGGTGATGAGGAGGGGGTTATGGGAAGGAGAAATTGAAGAGGGGGAGTTGAGTCTCCGGTACCATCACTCATTCGATAATACAATGCAAGCATTGTTTTCCAACCGGTTTTCTGTAAGGCCGTAAGTGTGATATGTGTAATATTATGTGTAAAGGGATGCACTAACCTTGTAAGGCGGAGGTTCGGGTACCGTGTCGCCGTGCTGTCGGGCTACTTGTGCCGCTCGCAACCGCAAGTGGGCCTCCAGATACCTGATATATAAATAAATTAAATTATTTAAAAATATATAAAAAAAACAGCTGTATTATCGACTTCCTATATATGTCACCCCCATAAGAAGACTCAAGAGTCATTGAAATCAGTTCAGGTAAGAAAAAATACAACAAAATTAGTCAGCTTTGTTAAAACCTTTATGTTAGCCTTGCTCTCTTATCACGATTTTAGATTTTTGCAATGACTACACTTGTAAAGAAGATGGTGACCACCACCCTTGGACTCGATTTATTGCTTTCCATCAGGCAGAGTGATGTCATTATTGAAGGCTTATACATAAAAAAATATATATTAGCGATTTACGATATTCAGGAGGTCAACTAAATGACCCTTAAATATGACCACACCTTTATTTTTTATGTTTTTTAAATAACTCCCGCACTAGTATTAATTCCTGTGTCGCGACAAATTCGAACTAGGGACACAAAGAACACCCAGACTCAGAACAACAATTTGAGGATTACACAAAGTTTTGTACCGTGAGGGGATCGAACCCACAACACTCGGGGCGGCAGCGCATTGGCGAGGTGACCACTTTAACCGCTATGCCATCTTTGCAGTCTACACCTTTCTGAAACACCCTGTGTAATTGAGGACAGATTTGTCATACAATTGGCATTTTCAAAACATCATAACATCATACATACATGCAGTTGGAAACATAGACCCTCATTTAGCGCACGAGCCTAAAACATATTTAATAAGCAGTCCAGAGTGGGTCTCGGTGAAGTAGAATAGGGTCACCCTATCTATCACGGGTGTAGTAAAGTATATATATATATAACCTTTCTTATGTATACAAACAAATAATGTCAGTAAAACCATATGCTTTGTTTTTTCTTTATAAAGGACAAATTCCTGACTAGGATTAATTCCTGTATCGCGGGGCAAACATAAATTACGGACACAAAAAACAACCAGACTCAGAACAAGAGTTCGGAAGAACACAATGTGTTGTTTCCGTGTGGGGATCGAACCTACGACACTCGGAGAGTCAGCGTAGTGGCGCTCTGACCACCTAAACTAACGCGCCATCCGTGTAGTCAAATTTAATCAGTATAGAAAAAAAATGTAATAAACCTATTTTTTATGCCTTAATTTTCCACCTTAGAGGGTAGAAATAAAAATATTCATAAAATTAAATTATATAAAAATATTTACCAATTCGGTTATTATATGACAGAGTTATGAAGAATAAACATACAATCAAATTGAGAACCTATTCCATAGACTACACGGAGACAGACCAAATGATCAGATCCTCCCACAATTATTCTTCGGGTGAGAATAGAAACTATGACTTGTGGCTCAGAAACCAGGGCCACTAACCCCTTCAACAGGAGGTCAGTCAGTATGTATGTGTATACATACCTCCTCAACGCCACACAGACATGTCTTACAATCTGTCTGGCAGCACACGTCTCATCTTCAGATACTCTTGACTCGTCCTCATCAGCGCTTAGGATAGGTAAGGTTGAAATTACATTGTATAACTTGCGTAGGCCGTCCTGAAATTCAATAAGAAAAATATATTATAAAGAAAGGTACTGCTTATCATGTTTTTTATTATTGTAGTGATGCTAAAGTGCTGTTTCTGCTTCTGTGCTTTATTTAAAACTAGCTATTCCTGGCACTTTCAGCAGCAACTCTTAGTCAGTCTTACCGCCGCCACCAGCGTGATGTTTTATAGCATATTCCTCAATAAACGGGTTAACTTAAGTATCAAATTGAAACAGAAAAAAAAACAAACAATCTCTTCAGCGTTATTATATTCGTAGAGAGTAATGCTTAAGGCGACTGACTTACGACCAAGTGGTTGCGGGTTCGAATCGCTCACGCCGCTAGGTCATAAACCCACCCCTAACAAAGCATTTTAGCTTAGCTGAGGGGTAAACAAGAAAACTAGTAATGTGTGACCAATATTTATAACACAAAAATAAGTAAATAATAATATATTCAGCAGTAATAAATAACTTAAGTTGGTTGTCTAATCATTTATCACGAGCATTTAACATCGCAGACCAAGACATACCCTTCTACATAATGTGTTGGGATGTGTCAAGATCAATATTTCTCTATTACAACCCCAAAAATATTTTTTTATATATTTTAAGATAAAATGTCAGAGAGCACGGACTACCCGGCACCAGCCAGTTCGAGTTATAGGTGTGGGACTCTAACTTGCTTGAACTATTGCTTATACTCCCGAATCATATTTTTCTTTCTGTACTCCCATTTTATTTGATATATAAATTTGACTGCACGAATGACGTAGCGGCATACACTCGAAAAAAATAGAGAAAATATTATACCTGATGATCGAACTCCTCAAGAATAAGTCTGAACTGGAAGGATAGTCCAAAGAACATGGTCGCGTGACACCGGCCCGAGTCGTGCGAACATTCCAGAAGCCACAGAGCGTACCTGGACAAAGCATTCAATTGTTGAAAAGCCTAGGGAAATGGAAGCGGTGACATAAAAGAACAAACATTTGTATTCTGTAACACGTTGTAGATAATTTAATATATTGCGACTACTAAACATCATATTTAAGATGTGAACTATTTTAAACAGTATAAATTTATTTATCCATAATCCAAATATTCCTATAATATAACCTTCCAAATATTAATTAAATCACTAACACCAGTTACATGTTAACACGCCATAGCTAAAACTAAATGGTGCAATAGTAACTTGCACTTAATCCAACTGCCTACCACAGGTTAAATAATGGACAGATTAATCGGAAATCAGCCGAACTGCCGCCTAACAAACAATACGGTCTGTAGGTAAAGGTCGGTAGGACGGGAGAGTCGATATAGTTTTAGACACAGTTTAATAACAATTTTCTGATTAGATTTGTATTAGCTACACATTTCTTCTTAAGAGAATCTTCGAGATTTTCGAGACTAGATCGAAAATTGCTTTTTTTTTATTGGAATAGAGGGCAAATGAGGAGACGGGTCACCTTATGCTATGTGACTAACTAAAGCCGTCAATGGACACCTGCAACTCAAGGGTAGCAAGTGCACTGCCCACTTTTGGGATGCCCATGAGAAGCATAGCATTACTTTATAGTCACAGGCATTCCAAGCGGCGGAAGCGTAACGGCTAAGGCGTCGGAATTTCGATCACGGGGTTGCGGGTTCCAAACCCACCCCTAACACAAGCATTTCGTTTAGCTGGGGGGTTAACAAGAATAGTAATTTGTGACCCACGTTTCTAGCATACTTTAAAAAATATGCAGTAAATACAATAATAAATATATACATATGTAGGAAGAGGGGTGTTTTCACTGAAAATTCCATCCTCGTTAGTCATGATTATTTGATGTTTATATTTTTATAAGAAAATAAACTAAAGCCTTTGCTAATAAACACTTTACTAATTATTTTAATTTAATATTAGTAAGACATATTAGCAAAGACGTTAGGTCTGTCTGGTTCGACCGTTGACAAACGAATACCGCTCTCACAGCTGCGAAATAGCGATGAGTTCCTCACTCGTGAGTTGCCTCATTTGAGGTACCCGTGACAGAAAATTGAAAGAGTTACTCAAATTTTGACATTGAACCACCTCTTTGTTGTGTGTTCTCTCCGCGTTGTGCGTGAGGTGTGAGGGAGTGATGAGTGAGTGAGTCGGTTATTACAGTTAGTAGATAAATGAGTGAGGGTGTGAGTGTCGATTTGCGAGAAAATGAAACATTAGCTATTAGGAGATTATTGTATAATGTTGACATTTATTTAAACTAGCTTTTCTTCGTGGCATGCGGCATTACTTGGAGTGTTGCTCAAAATTATTAATTATGAGATAGTATGAACGTGTGAAGTTTCGTAGCATATTATTTAGATAATGGAGAACATTAAAATCATAACACGAATTTGAAAGTAATAAATGTTACATAATAGTAGTAGTAGTTTTTTTTAAGTATGGTTTCTTCCAAGGCTCAGACCTTTGAGTCTTGAAAATATGAAAACTCGAGTCGAGACTCAAAATTTTCGAGAGACCGAGACTCTTGCCATGAAAGTCCTCGTGTATATGTTTATAGATATTTATGTCTATAAGAATAGTTTAGATGTTGCTATCTATAAAAATAATACACAATAGTTTATTTATTATCTGTTGAACTATCAGTCGGAATATAAACATTATTATATTATAAAATAGAGTATACATGGAGGTTATAGATTATAATATTATGCTGCAACTTTTAGGATCAGAGCAGTAAAATAAAATCAGACGAAACCGCGCAGGTTGATAAAATGAGAGTTTGGAAAAATATTTAAATCCTCAATTTGGCTACCTAGTTATTATTGATACTTCATGATTCGGGTAAGCAGAGGCATATAATAGAAACTTGATATTTCCATGAAGGGAGAGGGGGTGACTTGGGGACCCCCCCTATTACTACTCATACATACTTGACGAGGTCAGCCAGCATCCTCCTGGGTAGCAGACAGACTCTCTCCATGGCATCCTCGCAGTACGCCAGGTAATACAGGCAGATGGACACGCCCGTCGCAGCCACTGAAGGACGGGGAACTTCTAGAAATTTCTGTAGATAAACGAAACTAAATTGGCATTCTATATTTATACATGTAAAATATCAGCCTCTCTAAATCTCTTTTCTCTTAGGATAAATTCCTGCATCGCAAAGGACACGAAGAACACCCAGATACCGAACAAGTCCGGTATGGGGATTGAACCCACAACACTCGGAGCAACACAGTCACTCTATGTATTCCCAATTTTTCAACTTTAATTCCTAGTGTTTCCAACTCAAGTTCTAATTATTAAAATGTGGATATTTAATACACATCTGCCAACCCCTTCATACAGGCGTGAAGGTACGTACACGTAACGTATGTATAAATTACCTGTAAGCCCCCCATCTGTATAAAGTCGATGCTGAACTTCTTGTGGCAGAGGAGTGCTGCGAGGTATTTGAGAGCCTCGAAGGCGAGCCGGGAGTCGCGGGACTCGCGCACGTTCAGGTAGCCCAGGATCAGACCCAGGGCGTTCTGCTCGAACACGTGGGACAGGAACTGCGGAACACAGAAACAATAACTTATAACGACTAGCTTTTTCCAGTGACCTTTCATCAGAATCAAGTATCTATATCTTTATTGCCTAAAATTTAAGTTACGCTTTCAAACCTTCAAGAAAAGAGCGTACTCCTACCTAAAAGGCCGGCACAACGCACTTGTGACTGTTGCAGGTATCCGTGGGCTGCGGTAGTCACCATGAGGTGACCTGTCTGCTTGTTAGCGCCATTCAAATAAAAAGAAAAAAGACTTAAATCTAAACAGTTCTGTTTTGGCTTCTTTTGGTCTAATACAAACCTCCCACATTACTATTTTCATAACAATAATAATAAAAATTATAATTTTTATTTCCAAGCTCACGGTCAAAATACATAAGTAGATGTTTTTATAAATAGGTTGGCACAGCATGTTCTGCTACTTGTTGCGCGCAAATATAGTGCGTTATACAATACTGCAACAGTGTACTAAAAAACTAGCTTTGCTAATTATTAAGGTACCTTTAAAAATAATGACAATCAAACATGGTACTGAAACTATTCATTTGAATTTAACCTTATTTTATAAAACATCAAATGCCATTTGTTTGGTATAAATTGCCATTGAAATAAATTTAATTGTTTATTAATTATTAATTAAATGTATATTCTTTTGTTCCGTATTTTTCTTTTATTAAATTTATTTAGCTATGGAGTTTTAAATAATTTATTTTTATTTGTTATAAATTTCAAATGTATTTTATTTGTTTATAACCAATAAAATACATTTGAAATTCATTCAATCACTTTTAAATTAATTTGAATTACATAATGAATGTTGACTCTCTGCATGTTTTAGAAGACTGTGAGTCCAGAGAGTAATTGTGAAAGTAAATAAATCAAAATAGACATTTACTGTTACAAATTTATTATATGTTGTAGATATACAGCAGACTTGGGTGGTGCAATTGGCACTGAAGCAATCTCTTACAGGCAACCATAGGATGGAGAGAAAATAGCGAATAGGTTAACCATGCACAAGCATCTGACACCGGATAGCAAGTGGCCACCTGTGCTCATGGACACTCTCTTTTCTTTGATAGTGCCTCCCTAAGGTGAAGAGGGGGGCGGGGTTGTTCCTCTTTTAACCTTATTCACTCGGTGAAGCACAACGCACCCATTGCTGTACAACGGGTTTTCTGACCGGCCGTGATATTACTCTGGTAAAGACGGCCCATTTGTGCCTAAGCATGGCTCGACTTTCCCACGTCAAAAATACAAGACAAATTATTACATACATACATAACAAATTATTACATACATACATAACAAATTATTACATACATACATAACAAATTATTACATACATACATAACAAATTATTACATACATACATATTGATCTGATATTTGTATAGAGAGATGAAAGTCGGCTTAAGAGACGCCGTCGCCTACCCCTTTAGGCGTACGTATGTATGGAGAATAGATGTCAATATGATATGTTAAATTGGTATGAGAACTAACCTCTTGGTATTCCCCCATGGGGGTTAAATATCTTAGTATAAGCATCTGTTTTGTTGCATCCGTTGGCGGATGAATCTGGATATTGCCTGTAAAAAATACAAAACAATACAATTTAACCCATATTTTTTTTTATGTTATAGGTGAACAGGCAAACAAACGAGTCACCTAATGGTGGTAAGTGACCACAGCTGCCCATGGACACCTACCATTCAAGAGTCGTAAGTGCGCTGTCCATCTTTGAGGTGGATAAGGGGTGGAGGTAGGGTAAAGAGGGAGGGAGTCGTGCCTTGGTACCCTCACTCACTTGGCAATACAATGCAAGCATTGTTTATTTACCGGTATTCGATGAGGCCGTGGTACTACTTCGATCAAGCCTGCCCATTCGTGCCTAAGCATGACTTTCCCAAGGTAAAAAAAAATCCGATTGCGCAAGGAGGGTTTTGTCTTCCTAGTGAATTAATATGTGTGATATTAGTTTGTCACATCCAAGAGAGTAGACGGCTTGATGGATTTCAACATGTGAGCTGTCATTTGTGTAGTGTGTGGTGGTGGTGTATTACATAGGTATAACATAATCCCTATTAATATTATAAACGAACAAAAAATCGTAACAAACAAACTTACATTATGTTTGTTTGTTACGCTTTCACGCCGAAACTACTGAACCGATTATCCTGAAACTTGGTACACATATTCTAAAAAATATTAGGAAGGACATAGGATACTTTTTACTAAAAAAAAATTGAAGACATTAAAAAAAAATATTTTGGCAGATATAATTGTTTGTCAAAAATTTTGGAAATCTAACAACTTCAACGATATCTAAATATTGTTTTAACAAATACTCATTTAAAAGTGTGGCCATGTGTATATTTGCAATATTTCTTCTCAACCATTTAAAACTGGGTGGATAATTAATTTATCCAATATTATATCATTACTAACTAATTTATCTAATATTTTAAATATTATTACATTTGACAAACCTATAGTTTTGTTGTGATATTGATCTGTAATTTTACATTTCCTATATTTTAGAACAGGACTACTTCGAGGGTAAATAAGTTTTTATGTAATGGAGTCAGTCTTTATTTAATTTTGATGATTTTATTTGTTGCACATGTAATTAAATATAGGAGGCTGCCCGGTACCCCAGCAGGAGCAGGACTGAGTAGCTCGACATGTTTCGAGTACCTCTCAAACTGGTAGGACCAACTCCTCTCCTAGTACTCCAAGATAAGTTGGCCCGTAGCTAAAGAAGAGGCGGCGAAGGTCTGCAGGGGTTCCTGAAAGCTTCTCTCCTAGGGTATATCCAGGTCTCTTGCAAAAGACCCACTTGTGGTTCTAGTGGGTTCGATTCCGATATACCACTTCCCCACCAGTTCCGGTGAAATGATGAGAATGATCCACAACTACCGAACGACTGGTTGGTAAAAAAAGGAACTTAAAAAATAAACCGTAATCTCTTACTATGAACAGTGAGTGAGTGAGACAGAAGACATTTATTTTATGTGGTACACCACCCGGCTTTACTTTGAGGTAAAGGTCCTTACCTATTATGTGTGTCTCCATCTCTGCCCATGAGGAGTTCGAGGAAGTTTCGTGGTGGTGATGGCGTGGTGGCGGTGACATCATAACCCACGGCTCCGGTGGTGATATAGCGTTACCTGCCACTCCTGCGAATAAATACGGAAATAGTCATCAATAATTAATATAGTATTTGTTACTTTATTACGTTTAACACACCACAAGAATACTGTTTAACACTATTATAATAGTATATATATACATAGTGCTTTTAGATTTTTACCTCAGAGATAACTAGTAGGCTAACAATGCTTGTATTGTATTGGCGAATGAGTGAATGAAATTCCGGAGAGCCAACTCCCGCTTTCCTCTTTCCCCAATCATCCCCTTATAGGCGTTGCAGGTGTCCATGGGCAGCAGTTGTCACTTACCATCAAGTGACCCATCTGTTTGTCTGTCATACTTTATCATAAAAAAAGTGTAACTCTCTGTCATTGTATCCGTAACTATTTCCTAGCTGATCGGCCGAACCGTTCTAGATAAAACTTGGCCTAGAAGTAAGCAGGATCTTAGGAAAGTACTGTTTCCTACGAATAAATGTAGATGGTGTATGCAAAACCTGGTAGATTTTAAGTACTAGCATAAAAACTTTAGTGAATTAGGTTCATATTTATTTAAATATACTTAATCACGTGTGTATTTCGTAATCAGTGCATCGTCCGGTACCGTCGCGGCTGGACGACTTACTCCTTGAAAAAGGCCTCCTGTCGAGACCGAAACTAGTCGGACATCACCGAAATACACACGCGAGTAGAACCGTATATTTAAATAAAGATGTTAAGTACGTACTGCTATAATTTTTCACTGGGGTCTCAGGGTCTTTGCTGGCACGTGGAGGGGTTTCTTCAGTCAACATATCTCCCCCACCACCCTCATCTATAAATAAAAAGTATATATTATAAAAAAAAACAGTAAAAAGCCATGTACAATAGGGCCACCCCATCTCTTCCCGTGGGTGTCGTAAAATGTGACTAAGGGATCGAACTGTTCTCTATCAGACAGTATATATACAGCCACACAGTGCCCTGATGACGGCAATAGGTTTGCACACTATTAAATAAGTGGGACTAAGTTATAGCTGACAAAAAGTGGGCTCCGTCTATGTCTAGATATATAGGCATGAGTATATGTTTTTTTTTACGTTCAAATAACGGACACAAACAATACTCAGACCAGACCCAGAATAACAATTTAAGGTTTACACAAAGTGTTATCAAGTGAGGGGATCGAACTCACAATACTCGTAGCAAGAGCGTAGTAGAGGTGACCACTTAAACCACTGCACTATCCGTGCAGTCTACATATACATATATGTATGTATGTATTTAATCACTATCAACATTCAGTAATCTATCTATATAAATAAAAATGAAATGAAAACAATTCTAATGTCCACAGTGTGCCTATCATAATTTGGTCTTCACGTTCAGGCGTCAATAGCCATCTTCCGCTTTTCGGACTAAGATGTGAAAATTTTGAATAAATACTTAACCTTTTTTATCTGCCGTGGGTCCGTTGCACTTGATATCATTATTTCTCTTCTTGTCGAACCGAGCAAAGTGTCTAGTCTGGTTGGGCGGCGTCGTGTTTTGGTTGTTTTGCTATTAATAATGAAATATAATATTAATCATTATATTACACATGGTGCATGGTCCTTCGAGCCAAGAGGAGTTGTTGATACTGATATTGCTAATAATGTGTCTATTATTGTTTTTAATGACATATTTTTACAGTCATATGGTATAACGAAAATTACACATTTGTTTAATATTTTTTTAACTTTTTTTTTTAAATAAATATATTAATAAATATTTTTTTACCTAAACTAAAATTCTGTAGCAAAAAATATACATGAATTTTCTAGTAAGTATCAATTTTTTTATATTGTATATGCATACATTTTTGGATAAAATGCATATATTAAATAAGTAGGTCATCAATCATTCATGACCTACTTATTTAATATATCAATTTCTAAAGTTAAATAGTCAATTTTAAAAATGTATTATTTAAAAACACATAAAACACATTTCGTTTTTATATCAGTTATGTATTATGATAGTTTTTCACAAGGGCATTTATACAACCCTTAAATATCAGATCTTTTAAAATCATTTTTAAATAAAGGTGTGTACTCACTTCTACAGTTTTATTTCTCAGTATGTGTAGCCTCCTTAACATCATTGGTACCAACATTGCATTCAATTCTCTGAAATAAATAAAAAAAAAATATTACATATTTCACTACACAACAAATTGTTAAAATCCACCTTATATATTATAATCCAAATTAGAGCAAAACCAGTAAAATCGTTAAAAACCGACTCTTAAGGCGCTTTAAATGACCAAGCCATTTAAGCTATGGGCCGTGACAAAGAAACATACCACATGTATACATGCACATATAAATATATTCGATATTGTTAACCAATACACCAAATGACAGAATTTTTATTCATTTTAGTTGATTTTATTTTTATTAGTAAGAAATTATCTTTAGCCGCCTTTGTACAAATTTTTCGTGATATTCGTGTTATATATATGTACCTACATAGTTGTTATTAACATACAATAAACATTTCTATGCTGTGTATATATATGTACATAAAATATATGCATTGTATTTGCTTTTTTTTTTTAACTGAAAGCTTCTTTAAGCGTTTTCAGTACTTTTTAGGTGAACATAATTCAAGGCTTGAATTATGCCTCAGCCGTCACGCTACACTTCGTGTCGGGGTTATTGATGTCTCACCTAAAATTAGTAGCTATTTCTTGGACCTCCATGGCGGCTGCTAGTAGGCCGGTCGCGTAGCATTGCAGAGGCTCAGTGGAGTTAGTAGCCCAGTTCACTAACCGATGGATCAGAGCTTCATTGTCCTGGCAGGGTAAACATACAATAATGACAATTTAAATCTTGATAGTTAATGGGAAAGGATGGTGAAGAATTTAGAATTAATCTTACTTGACTTACTTTCTTGCCTAATTTCATTAGAAAGTATATTTTTTTTATAATATAGGACAGTCGAACAGACGAACAATCACCTGATGGTAAGTGATAACCCAGCCATTTGACACCAGAAACTCATGAATAGGCTAGATAACTGACAGGTCAAATCAGCATCTTTTAAGCAAACGTCAAAACACAGTCGTGACGTCACGGATATGCATTTCAAATCATTCCCTTAATTTTAATTTTAATAATAATAAAAAAATGTTACAGTAAAACGGAACGGTAATTAATAGTAACGAGAGAGCAGAGAAGTTAAAACTAAGTAATGTTATGCGCACCTGGAACACGACGCTCATCTCCAAGCCGGGCATAAGGTCAAGCGTGAGTCGGCAGGCCGCTACATTCAACTTGTTCACGTCACGTCCGGTTATATTTTGTCGGGAATAGTATGTGTCGCGAACATAGTCGTTTACTAGCTGTTAAATGGAAATTAAAACAAGGGATTAACTATTACAATTTACACATACATATATAATAAACTTACGAAGGCTCAGAACCTCAGGCTACAGCAAATTCGAGTTATAGGTATACAACCCTGATTTTTTTTTTTTAACGTGTGGAAACCCTCTTGGGCCGTCATCCCACCAGGGTTTTAGGTGGAACAGTGTGTTGGAATCGGAACGACTAAAAACACACGGTGTGCCATACTGCACTTAAAAATAGGAGGAATCCGGGAACAGCTTTATTAAGACATCCGGACTTATAAGACCCTGACTAGCATGAGCCATTGCTTTTATTCCCTAATCCATCTGTATAATCAATTTGTCTTTTCTTCTTGAGAAAGAGTTGGACCTCCAGAAACCTCACTAATTTCGGGGAAATGCAACGTTGCTTTAGAACCGGTTTTCTGTGAGGCCGTGTTATCGCACCGGCAAATTCGTGCCTAAGCATGGCTCCACCACTTGTAGAGCTATACCTAAGCATGGCTTTAGCATGGCATTTATATCCTCTTCTTCTCTTTCAATATACTCCAAATTTTCCTAGCTAATTCCTAAAGTGCCCGGATGACATCAAAGCTTAGGCTATAACGTACATGGAAAATACATTATTGTCCGTAAAATATTTCAAAACAATAAAGCATATGCTGAAGTTTAGGGCATGTGGAATGAATGAGTGAGCAAAAAATTAAACCATCAAAAAAAGCAAACATGTTTCAAAAAACACATGTAAAATAGGTAAATCTGATTTCTGTTGGTGTGTGGTCCTGGTGATCTATAATAACACATACAGGATCAACACACCACACACAGGAAAACCAGCTCCTCACATGTGCAATACATACATATTTAAGTCTTTCTTGTGAGGAAAAATAAACAATAATCATAATAATTATTAGTAGGATGGCAATTAATCTGATCTGATCAAATCGGTGAAAAAGGGCAGGTCAGAAGGTACCCGAAACTAACGGGCTTGTATGTAAGGTTTTATGACAGTAGAGGCTGTTATCTCTGTCAACACGAAAAATAAAGTAAAGTGACTTTATGTGTGTATGTATTTTATTAGAAGACTATAATTCTGTCTCACTTACGTAAAAAGTGGGAAAGTCTATTGCCATCAATTCAACATCGTAGCTATGCGCTCTGATAACTAACAGATCACTTATGGGTAAAACATAATATTACCTACATACAATCACCATTGTTTCCTCCAAGGAGCAGGCAGAAGCGAGGGTAGGAAATGGGAATTAAATGGGCAATATGAAAGGTAAGAAAAAGTCTGCGCCCTCTAACCAAGAAAATGTGTATATATATCTGTTTAAAACAATAGGACGATATAGGATTGTTTTTAGCACAATATAAAAAGGAAATATCTAAAAACTGTTTCGAACAGTGAGAACAGAATTTAAAAACAAAAGAAGATTGCTCATCATGAATTTATGACGTAATAAGTCAGTCATAATGTATATACTAATATAACATTGAATTTTATATTGATATACATTCTTATTTTTAAAACTGCTAATTAGTTTTGAATGATTATTATTGAAAAATTATTAAGCTAATAAGCTATTAACCATCACAACCTAATGCCTATGTTGTTTTTATAAAAAAAATATTGGCATTCAGACATCCAACTCACTTCAGATATTCAGATAAATAGCTGCTATTTGATTTGATCTACACAACTAGGTTCAAAGTTTTATAGTAAAGAACACCAGTTCTTTGGAGATTAATGTCCTCTTTTTTACCAAGATCATGGAGGGTGTCACAATCCATGAATAAAATGTATATAAAGACATATTACATAGGCACAAACATTTTACACAAGACAATTGGGAACAATTCTACTACTAAGAATTATTCCTGTGCTTCAGTGGACTTCACAAACATACTTGTGGATCACATATTTATTTGTTCTGTGGGAGATTCAAACCTACAACCTCTGGCTCAGTAGTCTGGGGCACTAAACATTAGAACAGCAGGCCATTCTTTTAAGTTGGGGAGTGTAAGCAGCAATAAACCTGACCTTAGTCATAAAGTTGTCCTTTTTGAACATGACTTTCAAGGCATGTCCTAGTGCGCACTCAGGATCCGTACGGGAGGGATGGCGTTCGTCGAATGGATCTGGATCCTTTTTCATAAAATTTTCTGTCTCTGCTTCTATAATTTCTGCTATCCTGTAAAGAAAGAGAAATATTTCTATAACACACTCACTATGGCAAGTATTATGCTATAAATTGACATGTGTGTATCAAACCATTACAATATACATTTATGGGGACATGCAGCCAGACAGAAAAATACAGCCTAGCCAGTAGGAATGTATACATGAATCTCTCTGGTCTACAACACATTTGGGAGAGTGTTCTTTTTCTTTGTAATGTCTCCCTGACTAGGCCAGTGTGATACCACTACCTCACAGACAATAATTTCTCCACAATTAGTAACGCTCCTGGAGCCCCACAACCCCCTCTCCTTTTATCTTTCAGATCCTCCCTCTCTTCTCATCTCCCTCATCGGTGGTTAGAGCACTTACAACTTACTTACTGAGTTGCAAGTGTTAATGGGCGGCAGAAGTCATTTACAATCAGGTGACCTGTCTGCTTGTTTGTCCCATTACATTACAAAGAAAAAATTGCAACACCGTTTTTTAATGTTGTGCAATCAGTCCACAGGTTCAGCTAGTATTCTGTTTGTCACTCTTTTAATATGTTATTTATTTATTTTTAAATTTATTCTAAAATTATAGATATTTTCACTTCCTGTAATACATTCAGTTGGATTCACTTTAATCTTTACATTGTCTCTGAGGTGTTCAGTTGAGCTATAGTTCATTTGAAAAAATATTAAACTGTAGACTGTTTTATTAGCATCTGGATATAATAAACTTAGACAACATATTAACTTTAGTAGTTCACTTAAGTCATAATTAAAAGATATTATACATATAAAAATCTTAGTTATTTGATAACCATACCACATCAGGCAAAGTGGAGTCATTATGGTAGGCTTACAAATAAAATATAAAAAAAAAAAAAAAAAAAATAATTAAATAACTACCAACCAGTAAGGTTGATTGGACCAAGGTGGCTAAGAAAATCTAGGGATTTAGTGGAGGTTAGAGAATGCCTATATAGTGCTGGGACACCAATGAAAATTGTGGTGCCTAACACTATTATTTAGCAATGCAGGCTACATCTTTAGATCTTGAAGTAAACTGAAGATTACAGCGTCATATCTAAGACTGCTACTTAATGCTTTATAGATCCAATCTGATTGGATTACATGAAATTGAGTCAGTCTAGCCACATTTACAAATATCTAGTTTGGAAACAGTGTAGATCCTGATAAAAAAAATTAAATAATTGGTTTTATATTCCATTGAGAAAATAATTAACGAAAACATCGATAGAATACCTTATCAGTCCAAAAATTACTAAATGTTTAAATTGCAGATACACATTGCAAGTATTATTTTAATTAAATCTGCTGGAGCAATTCATGGAATACGTCTATTTATATACATTAATACGCAAAACCACATGTCCAGTCACATACAGGACAATCATGATGAGTTAATTACGATTACTTTATTATTTACAAAAAACTTACCGAGTTAATGTAGGAATAGGGTCGTAATTCGGTGTCGTGTGTTGTTCCTCCCATTGTTTCAGCAATTCCGTTACCTCCTGTGCAGGTGGTGAATCCATCTAACTAAATTATTGTTTGATATAATTTTATAACCTCACTGATTACAACTTTGTCCCAGCCGCTTGTGTATGACACAACGATTTATATACCAAAAAAACATTCGCATTTATAAATCTATATATCATTGTACATTGTATAATATAAAATTATTAATTATATTAGAGCTAAATATGATAAAATAGAACGTTTTGTCTTTAGACCGCGCACTATAACAATTTTTACAATGAATTATCATTCTCTTTTTTTACTATGATTCCTAAGTTGGAGTCAAGTCTTTTTACACTTGACTTTAGTTTGGTACCTAGTTTCTACTCCGAAAAAAAAAACTGCTTAGATTTAGTACGCAATAAAAATATAATTTGGTTTTTTGTATGTTTTATTAAATATTATTTGTTGTTAAACTATTTTTGATTAAACAAAGAATAATGAATTTATTTTTCTATGCAAATCAATGTAGAGGTTTTGAAATCATAGGATTTATAAAAGTATTTTCATTTATTTTTTATCTGTTTTCAACTTCTTCTAAGTCTTGAGCCCGAACTTTTAACATCTGCCTAAATTACATATGTCCCAAAATACAGACCACAGCCTACTTTGGGAGATTTTTTGTAATTACCTTGTTGGTTACTAATTGTTCAAATAAACATTTTTTCATTTGTTTTTTTTTTTTTAGTTTATTTGCCTAATCCAGATTAAGAGTATGTTTATAGTCTGTGCCGTGTTTTACAGTCTTTCACTATATTACTATACTCTGTGGTCAGTGGTTTGTCGTTTACTTCCCTCCTTGTTTTTTTTTTTATATTCGCCGCGCAAATCAGTAATCATAATAAACAACTAGCAAGTCTGTTAGTAAAGTACAATCGATGTTTATAAAGATATTTCCAATGTTAATTTGAAACTCAATCATACGAAAATGTCTTCATTTAACGAAACGCAGCGGAGTAGCTTGGGAAGTCATGACAGAAAATTGCGATACAGAGCCTTGCTTGAGGATCTTTCTGCTTTGGGTGCGTTTTACACTGTATATTTGTTGATATTGTATGTATCTGAATCAGCTCAGCTACAAACTAAAGCCATTCTCCTTTGAACTTATTATTAGGAAAATATTTAAACAAGAGAGTTGCTTACTTTTTTAAATAAATTTTGACTAACTTGGAAAACCGTGGAATCGTGGTAAAAAAAAAAGAAAGTGGTATTCCCATTGTCAGAATATCTTCAAATGATTTTTTTAAGTAATCATGCAGGGTATTTAAAGGTTGAACATGTCTGAATATTCTCATCAACATTTTCTGCCTGTGACAAGTTTGGAGTCTAGGAGAATTCACACTGAATAATATTTTGTTTTCCACATTTAAATTTTCCAACCAAAGCCGAAATTACACAATGAAATTACATAAAACACTACAGAAAAAAATGTAGGGCAGTTTTAAGAAACTAAAATTAATGCTAAATATATCAACAACATATTATACAAATAGTTATCTGATGCATATAACTGTTAAAAACAAATAGAAACATTGATAGGTGAAGCCTACTTACTATTGAAATCTGATACATTTTTGTGGACCCCCACTTACAACTTGTGAATGCCCATTTTTACACATAGATCCCCTTTGAGCCTTTTGTGGACCCTTGGAGGGCAACCTGGTAAATAACTGATTTAAAACATTAAACATATTCATATTATAAGAAGAAGAGATAATGGTCCGTCACTTGCTTTTGTCCTTCCAAAACTCATGAGTTCTTCTATCTCTTCTCTACTGTCTTTTAACCTGACCTTTTCTCAAAATAAAAAGCAGCCTTAGAATCAAGTACAGTGAAAACTCTTTATAATGTTATCCTTTATAACAATAAACTCCCTGTAACGTTGAAGTGAGCCCAACTTGGTTGGTTTGCGTTAAAACCCACATATTGAAACACTCTTTATAGCGATACGCCATTCTCTATTATGAAGAAATGTGTTCATATTTGTAGACAGTAAATATTTATTATCCCTATTATTGGTTATGTTATGTTATCAGGTAACAAAAGACTTTGAAGTTCTGAAACATCGGAGGTGGGTCTAGCTTTTGTTATCCTTAATTGCTTTGAACACGTGCAGTATGACGCATTGTTTTCTCGGAAGCGATGGTCTTCGACCAAGCATACTGGGTACCTATCGTATTGTCAGTTGTAAACCTACTTTGAAACTGTTAACATGGCCAGTAAACGGAAAGCGATTAGTGTTGACGAAAAAGTTTGTGTGATACGTGCGATTGAAAACGGAGAAAAGAAAAGTGACGTTGGAAAGCGTTTTGAACTAAGTCAATCCACTGTTGCTACCATTTGGAAAAACCAAAAAACAATTCTACAGGCGGCGCTGGAAGGAAACTCTTCTAAAAAATTAAGAAAGCCAAAATTCGAAGACTTAGATCAGGCAATGTTGTCGTGGTTTAACAATCAGCGCCAGAATAATGTACCCATCTCGGGGCCAATTGTAAAAGCTAAGGCTGAAAAGTTTGCTAACCAACTTGGCATAATTGACTTTAAAGCATCTGAAGGTTGCCTCGGAAAATTTAAGCACCGCCACCAAATTACGTACGGTAAAATGAACGGAGAGGCGCGGGATGTCGATATGAATGTGACTAACAATTGGATTAGTACAGTGTGGCCTAAATTAAAGATGAAGTACTCACCAGAAGACATTTTTAATGCAGATGAAACTGGCCTTTTTTTCAAGTTGACTCGCGACAAAACTTTAAAATTCAAAGGGGAAAAATGTGTTGGAGGAAAACTGTCTAAAGAGCGTATTACAGTTCTAGTGGCTGCCAATATGAGTAGCACAGAAAAAAGAAAGCTCTTAGTTATAGGCAAATCGAAAAACCCTCGGGTGTTTCAAGAACAACAGCTGCCAGTTACGTACAAAGCAAACAAGTTAGCTTGGATGACATCGCAGATTTTTGAAGAGGAAGTGAGAAAATGGGATGCTGAATTAAAATCACGGAAATCTTGCTTCTAGTAGACAATTGTCCTGCTCACCCAATCATATCTAATCTTCGAAACATAGTTAACATTTTTCCCAGCTAATACAACCAGTATTTTACAACCAATGGATCAGAGTGTAATTAAAAGCCTAAAGGGTCACTATAGACGGAAAATGTTGATGGATATGATCGAAACTGACGGCAAGGTCTCGATCAACATGCTACAAGCAGTGAACTTCTTATCAAAAGCCTGGCAAGAGGTAACAGCAGCCACTATCCAACATTCTTTTCGACATGTTGGATTATGTAGTAGCCAAGAAACGAACCAATTTGACAGTGAAGACAATCTACCAATGAGTGAATGGATATGCCAGTTTAACATACCAAACAATTTTAACGAAGATCTACAATCGTACGAAAATATAGATGAGGATGTAGCCACAACTGGTACACTTACAGATGAACAAATTGTTGATTTAGTGTCAAAAAGTCAGGAACCGATCAAGATGAAGAAGATGATCAAGTGGACAAAGCCGAATCACCACCAACAATTCAACAAGCACTAGATGCCGCTAAGTTGGTAGAAAAAATTTTGTTGTTTAATCAAGACGATTCCACCACATATGAATAGAATACATAAAATAATACAAAACAAGTACTGGCATAGCAAAAAACGTCAGACAAAGTTATCAGACTATGTGTAAACAATAATTTATAAGCATTTATTATCTAAGGCATACATATTAAAAATTCTTGTTAATTTGGTTGTTTTTTTGTTCACTCCATATAACGATAACTCTCTATAACGACAAAAAATGCTCAGTCCCTTGAGTTTTGTTATAAATAGTTTACACTGTATCTTTATTTTACGAGAGAAAAATTGAACCTATATAATTTATTTAAAACTATAGCAATACATCTGTGAAACCACATTCTATTCCATGCATAATTTTTTTTTATGATTAACAATTTGGGTAATTAACTTGCTCATAGAATAGTCTGCTACAAGTACACAGTATGAAGTACAGTTAGAAAAGGCAGGCTTGACCGAAGTAATGCTACAGCCTCACAGAAAACCTGTATACAAGCCAAACTCCTGTCCTCCTTCCCTCCCCTCCTTAACCCCTTCCCCCCCCCTCATTAGCAGGATGAGCTCAAAGGCGTTCAGCAGATTACTTGCATTGCTCATAAGTTGACTTGATTATAATTGCAGAAGATGAGAACAGTTTCAATGTGGACCTTATGGACAAAACGGCGAGTGCCGTCAAAGAGGCACAGACGTTACTTGCAGAAGGTGGTGTGGAAGAACGAGTTAAGCATCCAGGTATGACATTAAAATTTGCAATTTTTAGTATGATAAATTGTACTTCAAGACCTAACACAATTATAAGCCTTACGCCTAAATCCCCAGGGAGGGGTCCAGATGTCTTACTAAAGTTGTTCCCAGACTTCTACTCCTACACCCTGTGCTTTTAGTCAGTTAAATTCCGACACACCGCCCCACTGAAAGCCCTGCTGGGGTGGCGGCCTGTGGAGGTTTCCACACGTAAAAAAAAAAAACGCAGAGCTGACTTAAACCACCTATAATTTAGTCCAACTTACGTAATATAGGGAAGACTGTACATATACTGCTTCTCTGGCTTAGCAGTCAGTAATCAGTTATCACTAGATTAACAGGCATGTTTATGTATACTAATGATATATACATAACAGTGGTAGAGCCATGCTAAGGCACGAATGAGCCGGCTCAACCGGTGCCATACCATGGCCTCACAGAAAATCGGCTGTTAAACAATGCTTGCATTGTGTGACCGAGTGAGTGAGGTTACCGGAGGCCCAGCCATCTTACCCCTTCCTTCCCTTTACTGCATAGAACTTGGTTTTTATCGACTCCGCTTGATGCAGTATCTGTCGATTTTTTTACAAACCTCAGTGGTTTTTAAATTCACTATAATTAAAAATTGTAGATATTTTGTAAAATTTTAAATTAAATATTATTCTTTATATAATATTATATTAAATAAATAAATAAAACTTTTATTTTGTAATGTTGTAGGTGAAGGTTTCCTAGACTCCAAGGTGTTGCGCGTGGCTAGTGATGTCGCCGTCCGCGTCACAGAGTCCATCAGTG
Organism: Tyria jacobaeae; assembly: GCA_947561695.1. Classification (NCBI taxonomy): domain Eukaryota; kingdom Metazoa; phylum Arthropoda; class Insecta; order Lepidoptera; family Erebidae; genus Tyria; species Tyria jacobaeae. The sequence continues at coordinate 5,320,335 of OX387237.1, read as the reverse complement.
GCAATATCAACACTTATGATAAACATGAATTGGCTCAGCATATTGTAAGTATACCATGTTTGTAACAGCGGGAGAGCCATGTTTAGGCACGAACGGGCCCGTTCTACCGGAGTAATACCACGGCCTCACAGAAAACAGATAGACAATCAAAGTATGTATTGTATTGCCGAGTGAGTGAGGATACCGGAGACCCAACTCCAACACTCCTCTTATAATGGTATAGCCATGCTTAGGCACGAATAGGCCAGCTGGATCGGTGCGGTGGTCGGCATCACAGAAAACCGGTTGGGAAGCAACGCCTGCGTTGCATTTTCCTGCGTTCCGTCCTACGAAAAAATTATCCAGCCCCATCACCTGGACGATTGGCACTCCACCATTGTGCGATTTGATTTGATTTATAACTTTAAATATGATTACGTTTCTTTTACACGCAAGGTTGACCAACATGGCGATTATAATTTTCATAGACTGATTTTCTTTCTCGACATACTTGACCTTGGCTAAATCTTTTTGTTAAATATACACGCGAGAGAGAGTCCATAAATAACTAATAATATGTACTTTAAATGTTTTTAAATAAGACGATTTCAAACCATTGTTGAGCAGTTTTATAAAACAAACATATTTAATGTTAAATTTAAATCAATAAATATTGATTTTATTTAAATTATCGACTATACCTGAAAGGTCCGGGGGAAATTTTTAAATTATCGAAAGATTCAATGTGTATACAATCATACCGAGTCCGGTTGACAAGATTCAGTCCGGCTACAGCCAGAGTTACAGGTATTGATTACACTTCCGTATCTTCGTCATCCGTATAAGTATCCGCCATAGTGTGGGTCGCCATGCTGCATTGACTACACTTGCAATGAGGATGGTGACCACCACTCTTGGACTCAACTTATTTGTTTTCCATCAGGCAGAGTGGATTCATTATGGTAGACTTATATGTATATATATATAACCCGGCAAACATTGATTTCCCATAAAAATAAAATTCTGGGTTGGGTAACCCTAATCACGTAGCAGTATGAAATATACTTTCCCTATTCTCATATTTACCAAATATACATAAACTTTTTCATAACAATCGATTAAGCCGTTTCGGAGGAGTTTGGTAACAAACACTGTGACACGAGAATTTTATATATTATCATCTGGCGAAGACAAGCCGAACTACGTAGCAACGACGTTGATGACGTAGTACGATCCTGAATCACGAAAATAAAGTTCTCGCTGCGATTAGTATATATACGACTTGCGGCATAATCACCTCACCTGGTTAGAGGATCCTCCCTTTGTGTGGGAGGGACATAACACCTGTTCCTCCACAATACATATATGAATATCTTCCTAAATTGCCCGGTTCAAATTCTATTTGTCAAAATGTGGAAGTTTTATAGTTTTATACACTTCTGCTTATCTCTTATGTATTTATATACAGTCGTGGTCAACTAATTAAGGACATTTAAGATAGTGGACAGCAATAACCGGCTATGTACATATAAATATAAAACCCTGTTGATTTCTCAGTAACTATTATTTGCATAATTTGATCCGATTATTATACTATAAATGGCTGTAAATAAAAGATTAAATAAATATAAAAAAGTGTTTAATATCAAAGGTTAACCATGTGTTCAATTTAAGGTACAATTCTGTAGCTGGACATTTAATTAAGAACAGTAAAGTAAAATGAAAAATAGAGTTAAACAGAACTAATAATCTGCAGTATTTTAATTTCTTTAACAACTTCATTTTATTACGGGTAAAATCAGTACCCAGTAGCAAAACCTTTGTTAGTAATTACCGCTTGACACCGATGTGGCATAGACATTATCAGTTTCTGACATATTTCAACAGGAATGTTTGCCCATGCCTCACAAAAAGCTTCATTAAGTTCATCTAAAGTTGTGGTACGATAAATGGCAACTTTTTTCTTAATTTCGTGCCAAAGGTGCTCGATTGGGTTGAGGTCGGGGCTATTTGCTGGCCAATCTAGCACTGATACCGACTGTCTGTTAAGAAACGACTTGACTGAACGGGCTGTATGTTTTGGGTCGTTATCATGCTGAAAAGTCCATATAATAGGAAGATGTTCCTCAGCATAGGGAAGCATAGTTTCTTCTAATATTGCCTTGTATTGATGTTGGTCTAAGTTACCCTGAACTTTCCTCACAGGTCCCACTCCACGTCCAGAAAATGATCCCCACATTTTAATGTTTCCTCCGCCATGTTTCACCTGCTTTTTTGTGAATCTTGGATTCATTTCCGCTTTTACAGGACGCCGTACGTATTGCCTTCCATCTGAAGAAATCAAATTAACCTTGGTCTCGTCAGAGAATAATACATGTTGCCATTGGTCGTAGGTCCAATGTCCATATTTACGTGCAAACGCCAAACGTGCATTTCTATGCTCTTTCTTTAACAACGGTACTTTGCGAGCCACTCTTCCGAACAACCCTGCTTCTACCAGACGTCGTCGAACTGTCCTCGCTGATACACTGACTCTTTCGTCTGCCCCAAACACTTCATGTTTAATTAAAATAGAGCCTAGAAACGGATCTTTCTTAGCTAACCTGGTTATCATTCTATCTTCTTGCGGAGTTGTTTTTCTCGATCTTTTTTTTCTGGGCACATTTAAAGTTGTGTTATTGCGCCTGAAATGTTGCACTGCATTGCATACCATAGTTTTTGAACAATTTAAATATCCTGCTATCCTTCGGTATGACCAACCACGCTCGACAAACTTCATGATAATTTTTCGTAGTGTTGCATCGCAACTTTTATTTTTGCCCATTGTTCTTCAAAATAACTCTCAAAACTTGAAATTACAAATCTAGATTGCCGCCAAAACTACCACAAAGAATAGGAGAAGAAAGAAAATAATAATTGAGATTCAGATTTTGAAACTAGAACGCAATATCTCAGTGTCCCTAATTAAATGGCCAGCCAGCATTCTTTGAACAAATAGCACTGTGATCATCTATCAGCTATACTGTAAAGAGGTTTAATGTTTAAGAAGTTGTTATTGTTTGTATAATTAGGCACATAAATGACTAATTATACTTACATGTAAAAGATGTGGAATATTGTTTAGACTCGTTGGAAAATAAAAAATAAATTCACAATTTGGATTAACTAGAGAGTGTCCCTAATTAGTTGACCACGACTGTATATAGTTTAATTTAAAGTTAAAATATGTATATTTGACAGCGCGAGAATCCAAACTTCTGGTGTTTCTCTTTACCCCGTGAAGTGCCAGATGTGTCGTTCTTGTACGGCACGTTCGCGCCGACGCCGCCCGAGCTCAGGCCGAGGGCCCCGCGCAGGGCCGTGCAGCGACAGCAAGCGCAGACGCTCAAGGCACCTGAAAACGTTGACAAGTTCGTAGACTTCCAATATGATCCTCACGTGTATATGTGTAATTGTCACCGGCCGTATTTCCGGACCGATACGACCTTCAAACCATCAAGAAAAGAGCGTACTACCTAAAACGCGCTTGTGACTCTTGAATTGCGGATGTCCATGGGCGGCGATAGTCACTTACCATCAGCACCTACCTATCGCATTAAAATAAAAAATGTGTGTTTGTATGTATGAGGATTTGTCTGTATATACATATATATATATATATATTTATGTATATAGTAATGTATGTACATATATCTGTATTATCTCCTCCTCTTTACTTCTATATTGCACCAAGCTACTCATTATCTCAAATCCACTGTCAATTTTGTCCATCCAAAGGTTGCCTGTAAGAGATCGCTCTTAGCGATAGGGCCGCCCATTGTGCACATCACCTTGTATACTTAATTTTAAGCAATATGTGTTTGGTGTACAAGTCTTTGGTGTACAATGAAGGTAATTCTTATCTTATGATCATTGTGTCGTACTTGGGTCGCTTCCCTTGGGTGTAGTAAAAGGGGACTAAGGGATCGGACTGTTATTTATGAGACGGTATATATACTAGACTACACGGATGGCTTAATGGTTTCAGTGGTCGTCTCGCCACGACACTTTGTGTAATGCTCCAGTTGTTGTTCAGAGTCTGGGTGTTCTTTGTGTCCGTAGTTTGATTTTTTTTTTTTTTTTTTATCTCAGCTACCATAGTGTCTCCACTTTGCCTGATGGAAGCAATAAGTGGAGTCCAAGAGTGGTGGTCACCATCCTCATTGCATGTCTAGTCAATTCAGCATGGTGACCCACACTATGGCGGTCGGTGAGATGCTTTTTCACGGCCCGCTTAAAAGACCCGGGAGTTGTCTTTAAAAAAAAAGAACACACACACACACACACATACAGTCTGCCCGGTTGATGGCAACAGGCTTGCCCAATATCAGATTACTGGTACTAAATGATAGTTAGCAAATAGTAGGCCTCTGTCTAATCACTTAAGAAATATAGGTTGTGGTCTATGTATGTATGTATTCCCAGTGCCTGCCAGGCAGTTGTTAGCAATTCCTCTCCATTCTCCGTTTTCCCATAAATTCAGGTGGAATCCGCTATTGAGAACATCCATAAAAACTAAAGCGGATTGACTTGCAAAACAAAAAGATTTAAAGTCCTTAATTTTAAACATTCTATCTGTGTTTATGGGTAACGGTAGTAACAGTATCAGGAAATTAAAACGGCCACAACTTTTGAACGGGTTATTTATTGTTTTTCACAATTTTTGAATATTGTCAATGGTTAAAAAAAGTGTTTCTATTTCTGGTAAGCGCTGTAGATTGTAATATCTTCAACTTTCAGACTGGGGAAGGTAGAAGAAGGCTCTCAAATGGTGAGCAAAGTGAACCGGTTCATCACAAAGACATACAAACAGATGAAAGAGCCTCTCAGCTACTTCCACTTGGTACTGGACCCCACCAGCTTTTGCGCCACCATAGAGAATATCTACTATGTATCCTTCCTTGTTAGAGATACACTCATCAGCGTATATCTTGGTAACTATATAATGTACACATATCTAAAATATATAACAGTGGTAGAGCCATGCTTAGGCACGAATGGGCCGGCTCGACCGGTGCGATACCACGGCCTCACAGAAAACCGATTGTGAAGCAACGCCTGCCTTGCATTTCCCCGAAATTTGGTGAGGTTTCCGGAGGCCCAACTCCCCCTCTCCTTTCTCCTTACCCTTGCAGAAAAGTGTTTTTGGGAATATTGTGTTGGAATTTGACCAACTAAAACCATACGGTGTGCCATACTGCGCCTAAAATTGGAGGAATTCAGAAACAGCTTTATTAAGACATCCGGATCTGTCATAGCATAGTCCTAGCAAAAAGACTACATTACAATCTAACCTAGTAGTTAGTTTATAATCTGATCTCATCAGTTTATCATCTCTCCAGATGAGGAGTTTGGTCTACCGTTCATAACACCCATAGCTGCCACAGGAGAGAAGAGGGACATTGCGGATGAGAACCAGTTCATTGTGTCCATGGATCGGGAGAGATGGCAGGTATGTATCACTTACTAATATCCTCACAAATTGCAACTCCCGCTCTATGAATGGAACCTGATTCCTGATGTTCGTACTTTACAAACATACAAAAGGTTACACACAATGAATGTATGACACAATCAATCATTTAAAAAAAAATCAAATAAATGACATTCAATCTTTATTACACTCCATAATCATATATATAGCAATGAACTGCGACAGCCAGCCCTGTATTGAAACGAATACAATAAAATAAATATCCATTGATGTGATCTCTTTCTCTCTCTCTCTCTCACTCTCTCCCTCGTTCTCTCCCTAAAACTCATTAATGGCTGAATCGATTTGAATTTCTGTATATGTGTGTGTGTGTGTTGTGTAAAGTCAGCGAGAGGAAGAGCAGTTCTATTTATATACATATACCTATAGTCTGGCTAAAAAGTCAAACAAATAATATCGGTTAACATAAGGAGTTAACATTTAGAACCAAATAAATACAATTAAAAAGGTTCTAATTACAGCACCATTTTACGTTTTATTTCACCTGCTGATCATAAACGGCAACGAGCAACGAAGCTTACTAACATTCTTTTTGCATACTATTTAATATGCTTTAAATAAATTGTCACTTGTGTTATTTTGTATTTGAAATTGTTACTTGTTTCTGATACGGTCGATAAATAAATATTTTTTTAAGCCGGATTATAGTCCATATGCTTTTTGCTATATATTTTTTTTTGTTTTGAAGAAATTGTTTCTTAATCATTTTTGGTTGATTTTTCGTAAGAGCGGCAAGGTCTTTGACTAAACTACCGAAAATATTTCGTTCAAATTTTGCAAATCGTCTAAGAATAGTTTATTCTAAGAAATGTGTTCAACTTTTTGCTAGACCGTATAATTAATTAGTAATACATAATAATGTGTTAGCAACGTAGCCTTTACTAGTGAACGTGCAGTTTATAATCCGAGGTAAATGTCTACCACTTATAAGGAACGATGATGTACTCATAACTCATATTTGTTTAATGGCGCGGAAATATTTCAACCAATAGCGCATAGAGACGTGTGCGTTCACTATTGGTTGTCGCTTACGAACCACAGCCGAAAAGAGCGAGATAGGGAGAGTCTCAGTTGTTCTTGTATTTAAAATTTTAATACAAAGCAATAGGGTCTGTATTTACTTCGTGTTTATATTCGGTTCTAGTCGGCGGTTGGTGCGGCACGCTGCTTATATAAGTGTTAGACCTGTACTATCAAAGCTTAGATCTTATAATTAAAATAATCTTTCATCCTGTAGTAGCTTAATAACATTTTTTTTTAATTTTCTATTGAATATACTATATTTTTCTTCGCTTTTTATGTTCGTAGATAATTTATTATACCTGGATGAACGAGCTTTGCTCAATTTTTTTGGTAAATCGTGTAAAAGAAGGAACTTGAAAAAAAAGTAATCATCTTTCATTTCATTCATCATTCTTCTGGTTTCGGGACCACCCTATTTCCCACATGAGCTATTATAAAATTGTAAATGGTGGCGAATTTACCTTCGTATTGTAATGATATTGTAGCAGTTTTTCATTGCCTGAAAACACACACACACACACACAACACAACACAACACAAAAATGAAATACCTACATAACAAATTTCATGAAAATCGTATGAACCGTTTACGAGATTCAGATTATATACGTACATATGTAGGCATTAGATAAATTCTTATAGACAACGTTAGGGCTGGTTAAATTTCATCTATATTTATGCCTGAGGTGAACCGCGTATGATCATCTCTTGTTGTGGTAGTGTATGTACATACATACATAACTTAGTAGCCATGAGCCATGGTGGGCTAGCACCCACCTGATTACAGTTCGAGTGTCAAGTATGAGATCTTGTAGTAGGGAGGGAAGAAAAACTTGAGGTCTGCGGGGTCGCATACCTGTAACTCGAACGGACTGTAGCCCTCTACACAGCGTATATTTGTGTATATAGTCAAAATTTAACGTAAACATTGTTTGCTTTGTTTCAGGATTTAATCAAAGCATTCGGCATTACACAACCAATGATGGTTTTAAAGAGATAGCTAATTTAGATAGGTTTTTTTGTATTTTAGGAATATACTTAGTTTAAGCCAGCCAGCCAGATAGATCAACTTCTCAGGAGCATTAGAAGCTGTTCGTTGGATTGTGGACTAAATTAATTATGTGGTCTGGCTACTATTAGCACCAATATACACACAATATTCGTATTCAGGAATGAGCACTGGAACAATGAACCATCATTTACAGTTAATATTTACGTTCAAACTAAAGCTGAAATATATATATAAAATATATTTTTGAATATATTAACTAATTGAGACCCTTATTGACAGTCATTATTATTTTAGTACCTAATTATGTATAAAATGCAAAAGGCTATTAATCAGTTTACAATATATTTCTTCATCTGACCATGACTTGTATTCATCCGTTTAGCAGTGAAGCGTAAAAAGGTCGGCTAGATGGTTGGAGATATTTGAGAAATAATTGCAGGTCTCACACTTTTGGTGCATGTGCAGGGTGATTGCGGAAGAATGTCGTGTTCCCACGGCCCTCGGCAGCAGGTGCGAGAAAGGAACACCGTGGTGGTTTTAGCCGGTCAAGTCCGACACACCCCTCCGCTGATGCCCCCGGCGAAGGAAAGTCCATGAGGATTTCCCCAAGAAAAAAAAAATGGGGTGATTGGTGTCATTAGGGCTTGTGTCATTAGGGCTTCAGAGACAGGAACCTCCTGACAATACGTGACGTATTAAGAAGGCCTGCCTTTTGCATCAGGCCCTTAACCCATCTACCTGACGTGAGCCTCTGAAGGTGTTGGTCGAGCCTCTTAGCAATCAACCCATTTGCTGATATGACTATCGGCACCATGATTGCGCATTATTACGACAGCTGGCATCTGCAAAGTCTAGGATTGAAAGTAGAAGGTAATTAGTAAGTTCTTCCAATCTTGGACACAAGAAGCACACAACATAGCTTTTGGTGGCGATTGGTAGAAAATTCTATAGTCGCTTTAAGGATCCTGCAGATTCAAACATTCGTCGCCTTATTTAATCTGTGATATTTCCCCCAGTACTGGCCTTGGAGAAGAGAGAATTTCTAGTCGTGTTGTCCTCTATTAGAATATCCAAAATAGTGGGTGACAATCGGAATGATCCTTGATTTCTAGGTTCCTCACTATGCAATGATATTGGCACAAGGCAACCTGTAGTTGCGGTGACGCTGTATGTATTGATGTATAACGTTAAAAAGACGATATCAAATAATTGGTAAACAATTTTATAAAATAAAGATGTTTAATGATGATGATGAAGATGAAATGATTTCATGATGGAATTCCCTACACATAAAATTATATAAAAGTTATCGCAAAATCTTTGTCTTCTAAGAGTTCACTTCACTGTCTTATGTGGAAAATGTATCATACTCATTCCAATATACATGCCATTGTCATCTTTTGTTATTATTAATATATATAAATAGGAAAGTAACAGCTCTATTTAAAAAATTGCGGTTTGTGACGTAGTGCGGTTGTCACGAGAGCATGACTGTGGCGTTCCAAGCACGGATAAAGTGACAGTGGGATGGAAATGGGCATTACAGTAATTGCTACTTATCGATAATCAACTAACGCTGACATTCAATGAATGCTAGTTTTTTTAAGGTATTTTTATTTTTGTACACGTTTAGCAATCATAAATGTTCAATATAAAAAGATTTATACATTTATTATAGTATAATTTAATGCAATTTAAAGATAACTAACGTTTCTATCGATATCGATATTAGTGCTAAATTGAATGCTAACTGCATCATTACGTGTCATGATATCGCGACTGTGGCGTGGAGGACACACTATCTTTTTTAAACTTTAAAGAGAGTGTTAGTTTTTGTGTTTTTAGGCCTTAGCTATATTAATATTTGAAATAAATAGTACCTAAGCAGTTCACATTGCCATTTCCATCTGCCATTTAGTCGTGAACGTGGATTTCTGGACACCATTTACTTTGTCATGGATACAGGACTGTGGCGGTCAAATGCTTTGAATTTTTTTTTAAATTAAAGCACTAAAAGAAAATTCTTTAATGGTTTCATGCAGCCCATTTATCATATAATATATGTACATATATATTTACTAAACAGTATGAAATCGCACACTTGCCTTTTTTACATATTGACGTTTGAAAGATTGTTGATAAACTAACACCCTTTCAACACGAAAAATATCAGACGTTTTCCATAAACTGGCATTACAATCTTACTTCTAAGAAAAAAGTTATTTTGCCTTTTAGCACCAGATTACAGAATTAAATTGGTTAGATTTTAATTCAAAGAAAATATAATCGTAGGAGAGCCATGCTTAGGCACGTATGCTTAGAACGAAAACCGGTTCTCTGCGTGACAACCTTGCGTTGTGTTGCACTGAGTGAGTGAAGTTACCGAAGGCCCAAACCCAAATGTGTCTTCAAAGGCGAGCAGCACATTGCTATTCTCAAAAAGCAGATGTCCATAGGCGGCGGAAGTCGCTTACCATCAGGTGGCCTATCTGTTCTTTTGGCCACCTGTATGCCATAAGAATATATTATGGCCTATTAAAAAGTGTTTTTTTTTTCTTTAAAACTACATCTCCAGCAACAGAAATCTGTTATGTGTACACACAAAGAAGGACACAACACACATACTCAGAACAACTATTTGTAGATTGTCCTGTGTTCTGTGTGAATCGAACCCACAACCTCCGGATCAGCAGTCAGGTTTACTAACTACTGGAGCAACAGGTCATTGAGTGTTTTATAAACTTAAAAATGAAATTAAATATTGCTTACTGTTTTTTTTATAAATATTAAATGTATCTTTGTTTGTTATTATTTTGAAGATGTATGTATTATGATTATCAATGGTAAAGCTCGAACGGGCCGGCTCGACCGATGCGATACCACGGCCTCACAGAAAACCGGTTGTATAGTAATGCAAGCGTTACATTTTCCCGAAATTAGTGAAGTTTCCGGAGGCCCAACTCCCCCTCTCCTCTTTCCCATCTCTTCATTCCCCGTCTCTCCCCTCCCAGCATCCAATATCTCATCACCCTCAAAGGCGGGCAGCGCACTTACGACTCTCGAGTTACAAGTGTACATGGACGGCGGTTGTCGCTTACCATCAGGTGGCACGTCTGTTCGTCTGACTCCCTATATTATAAAAATATGTAAATAAAACCAATATCTTAAAGTGTATATTAATATCTTTACACGTCTCACGTCCGTCTGATCCCAATCTAAGCAGACATGTAGTAAACGGAATGCTGACAAACAGATAATATTTCTAAATACATGTAAAATATGGAATATGATTATAAATAGCATTTTAATATAGAGAATCGTTTTATTTATACTGCTCCTATTGGACGATAGATACTTTTGTGAGAATTTTACTCGACTGTTATAAAGAGGAGTTATGAATTACTCCTTTACAGCTCATTTATGTAGTCGCGTAAGATGTCACAATTTCATAACTTCTTGAGGCCAGAGCAGATTTAAATGTTTTTTTTTTATATTAGCCTACCATAGTGACTCCACTTTGCCTGATGGAAAGCAATAAGTGGAGACCAAGAGTGGTGGTCACCATCCTCATTGAATGTCTAGTCAATTCAGCATGGTGACCCACATTATGGCGGCCTGGTGAGACGAGTTTTCACGCCTCGCTTAAAAGACCCGGGATCAAATTGGGAAGAAACACGCGCGTTGGAGTATAATTAAAGATATATTATCAAGATAATTTGTTTTAAAGCTTTTTGAATATTTTAAAGAACTCTCGCATTGATACATGTACTGCGGGGGACATAGTTAAATAACTATGGCAAATAACACCGAGATTCAGGACAAGTAGTGGTTAACAAAAATTATTGTCCCGTGTGGGAATCGAACCCGCGATGTGTGTAAGTGGATGGGCTTAGAAACTAAAATGGTAACACTGAAAGTAGTTACACTATTCGATAAGAGATGGCTCCAATGGTACAGATATTGGGCAGATGTTATTTTATATATTATGCATATAATGTTACTAAAATTAATAGTCGTAATATATGACGGAACACTTCACCATATGGATAATTCTTTTTTTGTTGTATTCATTATTGTCAGGAGACGTTTGTAGCTACATTTCTTCTTGTATCTAATAAATTAAAGTAGTCGATTGATTACAAAAAAAAAAAAAAACAATATTTATTAATACCACTCATTACAAATCACTATATCACTCGCACTAGAAGACCGCTTCGATTTTTATTCGCTGTATCTTGAATCAATACTGCCCGTACGGCTAACACGATCCGCTTTTATATTGCTGTCGAGATAACTAGAATGTACGATAATATTCGATCGATGGCTCTAGACTAAATAGAATAGTCTAGAGCTACTTGTAGCGCCATCTAGTGTCATAATGTCCACAGTTGCGCGCTATCCGACACTAGATGGCGTTGTCCTTCGTTCTCGCGTCTTGTTTATTGTTCCAGATTATTTTTCTCGATGGCGCAACAATATCGTGACAACTAAAGTTCTTAAAATCTCTTACTATAAAAGTGAGTGAGACAGAAGACAGTGGGAGACATTAATAGTTGAACATAAGGTACACCCCATTTATTTAACCATATACTTCACACATACATACATACATATATACACCATATTTATTTAAATGTACGGTTTTCAAGAAGTAAGGCGTTCTTACTCCTTGAGAAAGGTCTCCCTTTGGGGCCGAAACTAGTCGGGCATCCCCGAAATACATACGTGAGTTAAACCGTATATATAAATAAATATGAATGTTTTAATTCTAACACCGTATTGCTTAAAGAAAGTATGGATTAATGTTTTCCTTTTGCTGTTCTAATTAAATTCCTAAAATTAAAAAAATTCACATAATGTATGTTGTAAAATTGGAATACTTACTGTATCTACACGAAATTTTGTTGCATGACATTCTGGTTTTAACCGACTTCAATAAAGGAGGAGGGTCTATATTGGACTGTTTGTAACTTTATTTCTATGCATTTTTGTGATTTCTGCGCCTGTACCTAATTTTACAAAAGATCAATACTTGTTGGCATGTAGCTATTGTATGATTCACTTTAAAACAGTAGACAACCGACTTCAATGCGTCTATCATATAATTAAAGACTAATATGGTTTTCTCATGGACGCTATTGTCACAACTGGACCAAACTCTCATCTAACTACCCTTGAAGTACATCCTTTCCAATAAAAAAAGAATCATCGAAATCGGTTGGCGTGATATTGAGTTATTCGCCATTTGTCGCGCACATGCTTAATGCAAATTTAAGACATATGGTTTTCTCATGGATGCCGTCGTCAGAAATGAACAAAATTGAAATGGGACCACACCAGCTTTCAAATAATTCAAATCGTTTCACCCAGTCGAAAGTTCCGCAAACAAACATAAAAAAGCAGTCGAATTGAGACCCTCCTTTTATAAGTCGGTTGAAAATTAAATAAAATGTACATTGATAATTGAATAAAAAATACTTTATACTATGGAAGAAAAATGTATGAGATTACTTTTTTAAAACTAAAAATACAAACATCCAAACTTAACAATGGATTGATTATGGGGCTATCTGTTGTGAATACACAACAGATAGCCCAAAACGGGGCTCTATTACTAAGGCTCCTCTGTCCCTCTGTCTGTCTGTCTGTCTGTCCGTCTGTCACCAGGCTGTATCTCATGAACCGTGAAAGTTAGACAGTTGAAATTTTCACAGATGATGTATTAAAAAACAAAACAAAACTACAAAACAATAAAATAAATATTTAAGGGGGCTCCCATATAACAAACCTGATTTTTTTGTTCGTTTTTGCGCGATATTAACAACGGCAACAGGTAGACACTTGAAATATTCACACAATATTAAGTTATATATACAAATAAATAATGCAATTAAAATAAAACAATTATTAAAGGGGGCCTCCCATATTTATAGATAATGCTACAGAACCCTTCGTGCGTGAGTCCGACTCGTACTTGGCCGGTTTATTTACTATTATTTCGTGAATATGACCTTAACTCACCTGATAGTCAGCTAGATTGAAGTCCAAGGCTTGAGGACCAACACTATAGATACTTCTTGATACCATAAAAAACCCGAAGGGCTTCCTCAGTTTGACGGCCTCGAGAGATGTTTTTTTGTCATGTTTTCATATTGTTGTTGATGTTTTCAAGTTCATATCGGTGTATGCTTTCCTGCTTACAAATGCTATTCTCCGAACAGGGGAAGATAGAAATATCAGTTGTTTGTTTACAAGTCTAGGCAAAAATTATATGAAAGTTGTGATGTTCCTCGGCTCAAGAGCAAGCGTTCCAGGTTAAAAAAAAATTGCGAGGAGATGGGATGGGATGAAATGGGGATACACCAAAATATAATATGCGGCATAACCGTGAGATGCCGGACTGATTGCTAATTACGTATATTAGGTAGAGACACAGGACCACACGAACTTGAAGATACAATGAAATGAAACAAATGTATAGTTTATTATTAATATTGAATGCACTTTATTTCATATCATAAATAGGTAATATGTTTGAAATATCACAATTTGTTTGTTCGTTACTCGCCGAAATATTTCACTTATAACACTAAAAATGTATTGTTAAGAATAAAAATGTGCTTCTGCGCTTCATGCTCATGGATCAAAATAATCTTTTATTTAACTCATTCAATATGTTAGATTTTAGCACTCAGTCTATCTATCATATTTATTCGAGTATATGACCAAACTATAACACGTGAGTTTAGTAAAAGGTGTCTAACGATCGGACTGTTATCTGTCAGACAGACAGTATAAACACAATTATACAACACCCTGTTGACGGCAATGGGCTTGCACGTTTGTATTACGTAATGAAATGTTGGACTAAAAAAAATATTTGAAAAAAGTAAGCAAAAAACCATAAACTCACTCGACTTTGCCTTCTTTGTAGGCAGAGACAACAGCCCGCGGCGCCATTTAGTTCTATCCTTACATACGTCACGAGCTTCATCTGCTGTCATTAACCGTTTCATACAATTAAAGTTTTCTGTCTTGACCTTTCTCGAGGACATCACCAATTTTATCATTCGTTTCGAATTTATTCTTTCCACGCACCATTTTTTTATAATTAACAGTATATTTTACTAAAAGTTCATTTTATAGTAGAATAAAATTCGTACATAACGTAGTGATCCGTCACAGAAGCAAGGTAAACATAGACCAAAGAAATTACCAGCTGAAGTAGCATTGGCATTTTTGCACATTGCCCACAGATCCGATAATATCTCAATATCGCCGGAGTGGATATATTGTCTAGGGAGACGTAGTGTATGACGCCCTGCGGCCAGGTGGAGTTAATCGATCTGATCATAACGGCGGGGAAAAACAGGATGTGGAGAGCAGATCAACTCATTTGCGTATATTGAGAGTGGCCTCTGTCCAGCAGTGGACGATGATAATGATGAATAGGGACGCCTTATTTTAGATGCCGCCGACGCGGGAATTATTTTGAAACGTCGCCATGGCAATAGTTTTTTATGTTTTTTTATACTATAGGGAGACAGACGAACAGACGGGTCACCTGATGGTAAGTGACACCGCCGTCCATGGACACTTGCAACTCAAGAGTCGCAAGTGCGCTTCCCGCCTTTGAGGGTGATGAGGGATGGGGGATGCAGGGAGCGGAAAGAAGATAGAAAATATGAGGAGATGAGAAAGAGGAGAAAGGAGATGAGGGGAGAGAAAAGGGGGGAGGGGAATTGGGCCTCCGAAAACCTCACTCAATTCGGGGACATGCAACGCAAGCGTTACTTCACAACCAGTTTTCTGTGAGGCCGTGGTATCGCACCGGTCGAGCCGGCCCATTCGTGCCTAAGCATGGCTCTACCACTGAAGTCTATCTGAGCCGTCAGTCACATTATGATTTCGCAATGTATTAGTTTTCCTTTTATTTAATTTCCCTTATCATGAAATGAAGTTCAAACTGTCCGTAGGTATATAGCACAGTAACGTCAAATTATATTTACATATCGTATAAACATAACAAACAATTTCAGAACTTACGGAAATTATTGATATAAAAAAGTGATAGCCGATACAGTAAATCGTTATTGTGTTTAACTCGAGAGCTGAGAGCGATGTCAGTAACGATATAACGCGTTTAATAACTGATTATGTAAAATGTGTTGTTGGATGGTTGACGTTATATAAATAAGTGTTTTACACAGACGCTTAATATTAAAAATAGTGAAATTAAAATAATCACATGATAGTTGTATAATTTTAAATACCTAAACCAACATAGCTATATTCTGCTAAGGAATTAAATATATTTTTAAAATATTCATATGGCTGGTGATTTTCTAAATTAAAGTAAATTAATATTGAAATATGTAAGTATTTACTTGGTTAAAATCCGTTTATTACCAATTTTATTTTACATTTTTATTTTACGTCTTAGAACAGAAGCACAATAGCAATATCTGTTAGCTCGAGGTTGGTAACGTATAACAACAATTATGCTCGTTTCCTAATTAGTATAATTTTAAATTAATGATGGCTTGTTACAATTATATATGTATGTTTAGGCAAGGCCGCTTTTTATACATATTTTATTCGCGAGTCAGTAGCACATTTTAATTGGCTTTATTTTAATTTTTGTTGTAACTGCAAAATTTCTTTCGAGAATTAATGTGTTTTAATAGTTCTTTAAGTGATGCTCTCTTTTTTAATCAAAAAGCTTTTTCTAGTTATTGAAAATGCTAGTTCCTTAGTCAGTAGATGACTGAACACAGAAGTATATGTTATATAGATATATTGATCCTTAAATTAATATACAAAATACCTTTTTTTCTTTAATCGAGTACTATATAATAATTTTAAATGGTGATAAGTACAAATAAAGCCGATCTGTATACCTTTTACTTACAAAAGTATGTACATTTTAGTTAGAATGATTTAAAACTGACTGAAGATATTTTGGAATTTCTGTATTACCCATTGAAAGGCTAACCAACGGTTACGTAAAGAGAAATTTAACTGCTTTAATAATTATTTACTTTACGAGGGCACGGACTTCCCGGCACCAGCCAGTTGGAGTTATAGGTATGCGACCCTGACTTGCTTCAGCTATTGCTCATACTCCTCAATGTATCCAAATGAGCAATATCCTTTTTCATTCTTTTCCATCCTCTCTTTCTCTTTTAATAAACTCCTATTTTTTCAGTACCCGAATGACGATACTAGGCTTGCTCCGTATTACGTGATGGGACTAGATTATCGTTGGCAAAGTGTAGACGTAAAATACGCCTGTGCCTACCCCTTCGGGAATACAGGCGTGAGTGTATGTATGTATGTAATTATTTTCGTTAATAAATACATACGACATCCATATAAAACCTTAATTCAATCTAGTTTTGATCCATGGATTGTGATTATTACTGTAAACCATTAAGTTAATTATTAAAGAAGTTGTTTGCTATCGTTTTTTGTTATAGGTGTCGATGGATATAATCAATTCCTATTGAGTACAGCTTTGTAGTCATTCTTTCTTAAAAAAAAATCACGTAACTATTTATTGAAAACGGTTATTACAATAACGATATAAGTATATACACACAGTTAAAGACTAGTAGACTTCCATACAATGGCACATAATTCACAAGTCTTTTTACATTTACTAATGTAATACTATTACTATTAGAAGTAAGTCAGATCAGATGGCTATCATTTAAATTTAAACATATGTAAAACTATATATTAAATCGATAAAATAAAAACTTTCGAGAGTGTTATTCATATTTATTAGGTTCTATTAGTTGATGATGGGTTGAAGGTCTCTTTGTTCCTTAATAAGGTCCCCGTCGGATCTGAAACTAGTCGGACATCAATATCCCCGAAATCCGCACACGCTTGAGTAAAACCGTATGTTCCTTTATAAATATAAAAAATAAACTTCAAGTTTATTTTTTATATTTATAAAGGAACAAAATTAAAGTAATAGATTTTTACTATGACTAGTATGAATACAAGCCAAAATAACAATAATTTGCCGAAGTTAAGTAGGTACATATTATGTATACATACATTGTCAATGCTAATTGTATTCATTTACGTACTTACTGTAACGCTGTATTTAATATAGGTAAAAGCAGAACAAAAGTTTTATTAGCGGTTCCAAAAAAAAAAAAATTACGATAGTATCTGAAATATAATCATCTCGTCTGTCAGTAGAGATCAATTAAATGAACTAGTTGTGGTAGTATCAAATAAAATATTAACGGTTTCTTCCATTGAAACGAAATAAACAGTCAGTAGTAGAAAATCAAACCAATCGTAGCCTATAGTGTGGTTAAAAAAACAATATTATAAGAATTTATTCATTTACCAATTCATACACTCAAGCCTCTATCCCCAAAGGGGAAGGCAGAGGCATCAAACGATGATAAAGATTAATTTATATGCGTTAAAATAAAATATAGCCTTAGAGTGGATAAAGTTAAACTATGCCCTATTATTGTCTATAGTCTGATATGTCGACTCGCGGAGTCGATCATATACCAAATAATGTAACTATATTGATTAATCTTAAGTATATAACGTCCTTTGTAAGCGTAATATCTGAGAAAGGAGCATGTCTCTAATAGTTTCGTTCTTTATTATAAAACTATAATAAAATTAACTGATAACAAGTATCTACAACCATAAAGTATTGAGGGTTGGACTTTAAGAAGAGGAGAAATTATTGAATTAGAATAGAAATATATTAAAAGATTGATTACAAAAAGGTCAATATAAAATATAATTTCAGTACCTCTCGTCTATTTCGCTTATATAGATCGTCATAACTGATATCTTGTGAATTATTGACAAGAAAAAGATTTTAAAAGAATTTTAAAATCTAATATAAAATTCTTAATTATTTTATATAAGTAGGATGTATTCAACAGATATATGTATTAGATAGTCTTCAGTATGCTATAATGAAAATATATTTATAATAACTAATTCATTAGGATTATATTAGAAACATTCTAATAACGGTACTTAGTCCACCGCGAAACTATTTATTAACAATACAAGATGAAAATCGACCTCGCCATATACCTACAACAAATATCAGAGTGGGCAAGTTAAGCTACCAATTTTTATAAATTTTATTGAATTACTGTTCATTTAAACTGAAAGACAGGTTTTTGAGGTCCTTTCCGTGCTGGTTTGAAAAACCACGAATGTCATTTTCTATTAAATTAAATGTTTGAGGATACGATAGTTTACGGATGTGTGCAGTTTTCTACTAGTATTTTATACCGACTGCAAAAAGGAAGAGCTTCTATACTTGACTGAGTCGAGAGTTGATATTTAATATAGGTTATACGATTTCTCCTCGGCGGTCCCTTTGTAACCATTGGATTCCGTGATTTAATCCCACGGAAATTAAGGGAAACAATCTAATTTTATAGGCACTAGGAGTTATACTTCTTCAAACTACGTTACGTTACAAATTAGTCTTTAAATATACGCATTGAAAGCGCTTATCTTTTTTAAAAGTCAAATATTTACCGATTAAAAGTTTATAGCAGGACAAAAAAAACGATATACAAATAATTGTAGTTTATCTTGTCAATAATCCGATATCATAAAGCTATTTATATAAATACTATAATATCTTAAAATAATAATTCCTAATTATAATTTATTTTATAAATTTACAATATTTTACATTTCTTACCGTTATTTTGCTATACAAAAACGGTATATATGTATAACCGTTATTTAGAATATAACTGCAACGTTATTTTACGATTACATTTAGAATGAAAAACCCAGAGTTTACGTAATAAGGTAATCTTAAATTAATATAAAAAGATCTTTGTCATATTTTCTAAATTCCTTTATACATGGAAAATGAAAACTTTGGGTTGAATCTAAGAGATCACACCATTATTTCACACTTGTTCACTCATAAAATGCCTAATTAATCCTTTATATAAAATTTACACTATAGTCCATCAATGGACAAACTCATTAACCCCCCCTCCATGATGATGGAACTGCTGCGTATTATCTACAATAACACTTGTATAACCTCCTTCTTGAATCGCAGGACTGGGAGTGATTTTTCCAAATGTCCCTCCAAAATTCTCGGCAGGCGGCCGGCCATTTTGAGTCTGATTGTGTCCATAAAATGATATTAAATTTGTATAATTATACTGATTGGGTATTTCTGATCCTTCGATTGAACTACATGATGATGAACTGGCTGAAAACGGTCTTTGGCTCTGAGGGTAGCTTACATAATTAGGTAAAATTTCATTTGTATCTGCATAGTTTTCGTAGAAAATTTCTTGGTATCCGTTTTGTTGGTGGTATTCTTCTTGTGCGTCGTAAGGAGGTATGACTGGAAGGTTGTATTCTGGGTAATTGTAACCTCCACTGGAATCGCTATATTCACTTTCGTTTACATGTACGGGATTGATTTTCTCTGTGTTCAGACACACACGTGTTGGTATCTGTGGCGAAGTAGTCGTGGTAGGTACGTGAGGTGAAGGGATCTCCACGTGGTTCACCTTGGGACCTCCTTGGCTTATATTTAGGATGAGATGTTTTTCTTCTATATCACTGCAAAGAAAGTTTCAAGGTAATTTATTATAACGATCATCATATTTATACTACTTATGTTCACTGATCTAATCCTGAAAGTCGTAATATTTTATGACCAATATAACTCCTTAATAAGTTTTCCACCCAACACAATAAGATTTTTCAAATCCGTCTATACCTTCCAGAGTTGAAGCCATAAACGAAAATCTCTTCAACAAAAAACAATAGATGAGAGACTTTAATAAATTGTATCTCTATTTTTTTCGTTGCCGTGATGTAGTTATTAATATAACTACGCTAAATACTAGAACTATATATAACTACACTGAATACTAGAACTATATCAGTAAATTATGAAATTTTCTTTGTGTGTTAAGTTCTGATAACTATTATTTAATTTTAATAATATAAATGAATAAGTTAATGTTAATTACCTGAGTACATAATTGACAGAGACTATGCAATGTGGCCTCGACGATCTGGAGTTGTGTACGATGGTGGCGTAGCTCTGCATCCATACCCAACCACCACTTTTCGTTAGAAAGCGGTAGTATCGTGACGTCACCTGACCCTTGGTTAAAACTGAAAAAGAAGTTGAAAATAAATAATGTTAAAAGTATTAAACAACTTTTATAACAAATCGTCTATAACCAACGATATAAATTAGTTCAACAACTAATTTGTTTAGATATTAATTAGTTTGCTACTATTTAACTACACACATCAAAAGTGTGAGTGGATGAAGTACAGTTTTAAAAAAAAATCTAGCTAATCAAACTATATTTTGTTAAAAGTAATTACATGAAAAAAAGACAAAAATACGGATCTTTTAAATGTCTTTTGTTAAGATAAAACATCAATAATCTGTGTTTCCACCATTGACACGAATCTCGCAATCACATCGATTTGGCATGAAAATCAGTTCATCAAAATCAATTTGAAGAATGGATTGAGGTCTGGCGATTAAAAAAGGCCACAGTACATTAATGCGACCATCGGCAAGAGTTCGTGTTACGACTGACTGTGTGTGGACATACATTTTTGTGAATTAGTCGAAACGAATTACGATCAAACAAACTTCGAATGAAATTCCTGATAAAACTTCAAAAGTGCTTAACGTCTAGAGTCCAAACTCGTGTACATCTTGTATCCAACCTAATACTGAAACGAGACTCATCGGAAAAGCAAACACAACGCCATCTTTTCCTCCCAATTTCTGTGTTCACGAGCCGATTGTAAACGTGCCCTACGGAGTGCTATAGGCGGAGCTCTCTCTTCGGGAACGCAGACCCACATCACATGAACGATTTCGGATGGTTTGGTCACTTATTAGTAAGCCCAGAGAGGTGTGGAGCATAGACTTCATCATGGTACTATTCCTTCGAGCAGTATTTTGGATGTAGTGGTCCTGCCTGCTGCGTGTGCTAAGAGCGACAGCCAGAGTACTTGGCCTGGAACCAGATTGCAACATTCCGACGGCTCTCATCATCTCTTCTCGTGACAAGTGATGTCGTCGGTAAATATTATGGATTTATATGTATATTGAGCATATATTGTTCTTTTTTTTCAGTTCCGATGCAGTAATTGTACTGGTTCTATAAACACTTTATTACACACTTTGAAGGGAATCTTAATTGATAGTTGATATTCTATTTTTAGTTAAAACTAGCTGTTACGCCTTCGTCCGCATGGTATTTAAAAAAAAAGTTATTGTTCAGTTCGCACAGTTTATACTTAAACTTATTAATTCTGTATTTAAGAAATACCTATACTAATTTTAATGAAATTCTTCTTTTAATCTAATATTAAAAAAAATGATTGGTTTTAATTTTTTTTCGTAAGGTCTAATAATTTTTATTCTAAATTAAAAGTAGCCTAAGTTACTCCTTGTTACATCAGCTATCTGCCAGTTAAAGTCCCGCCAAAATCGGTCCAGCCATTTCAGAGATTAGCCGGAACAAACAGACAGACCGACAGACAAAAATTGTAAAAAATGTTGTTTTGATATATGTATGTACCGTGTATACATCCACATGCAATTAATAAAAAACTATTATTTTAATGTTACAAACAGACACTCCAATTTTATTTATTTGTATAGATTTAAAATAAATTATTTATTCAAATAGTAAAATTCGCTAAAATGAATTAATAAAGATTTAAAAATGTTCAAATAATACTCCTCAATTGCGGCGATACTCTAATACGTATTTGATCACTAGACACTTTTAATCTGTATAGTTTTTTAATACGTTAAAATATTTATTTGTACACTGTTAAAGTAAAAGTGTCATACATTCATGTATCATACATATAATGCTTTTGTAGCACATAGGATATATATAGGAGAACCTACATATATAAACTGCAAGCGGCTTATATTTTACGTTCTTACGCTTGCAAAATTTTGTAATGCGTACAAAGAATCGAAGTAAAATAATAATAGGGAAAAATTGAAGAAAAATTAATATTGCGCCAACCAACCCGTCAACTAAGTGATGATTATGATGTTTTTTTTTTTAAACTTATATAAACTTACGTGTACAATGCGAATGCCTCATGTGCAGAACATCGGTGCCGTGTATGTAGTTGTATAATGTCTTCTCTATAAGATCTTGAGGCTCGTAGCCGGTGAGCGAGGCCACTCTGTGAATAACGAAATAAATGTTATAAAATAACCGTTAATAAAAGTAACACGCTATCGTCTCACGCTTTTATATTTTGATGTAAAAATACCAGTTAAGTGTGGGTTAATGTGAATTACGCATTAACAACTGAATGGATAGTATATTTTTTTATTATATAGGGAGACAGAGCAACAGACGGGTCATATAATGGTAAGTGGAAACCGCACTCCATGGTAACCTGCAACTCAAGAGTCGTAAGTGCGATACCTTCCTTTGACTTGACAGCCAGGCGCGAGGATGCTCAGAAGTTTGTAAACGCCCCAGGAAGTTCTGTGCTTCTGGAAGGAGCTAGGCTGGCTCAACTAGTCAGCCTCCTGAAAGACAGCCTACAGAACACATAATGGACCGAACATGAGTCTAAATGCGGAAACTGAGCCCATTACCAATTTAAATTTTAGTAATATGTTCTGCCCCTAAGGTGGAAAATGTATGAATGAGATAGGGGACAAACGAACAGACGGACGGGTCGCCTGATAGAAAGTGACTACCGCCTCACTCTTGAGTTGCAGGTGTCCATGGACGGCAGTTGTCACTTACCATAGTATTTTTGTTGTGGGTGCATGGTATTCACACATAATTATATACAGTGATTGTATTTAAACAAAACATTTTAAAAGAGTAACGGTGGAGTTTCTTGCCCATTCTTCTCCATACGAAACTATATTTTGGAAGGGGCGACTAGAATCAACTTTATTTAAATGTAAATATTGACGTTCAAAAGTGCCTTTTGGGCCTATTTGATATAAATGCTTTGCCTTTGACATCAGATGAACCGTCAGTTCGTCTGTCCCATTAGTAAAAAAAAACTCTTGTCTATCCTCTATTTCACTATATCCTGAATCCCCTTCTCATTCCCAAAGTGCCCACATAGCGGTAATAGGTTTGCTCCCTATTACGTAGATGTGACTGAATTATAGTCGACAGAGTATCGGCGTTATTTACACCCCTGCTCACTCCATTGGTGATACAGGCGTGAGCGTATGAGTGTACTTTTATATAAGTAAGATGGTTTAATATATAGATATTTTTAGTTGCTAGTTGCTAGTATTCTTATATATAAAAAAGAGTATATTATGATTCTTTTGTTCTTTTACTGACCTTATCTAAAAAATAAACACGTCATATTTTTAATTTTTCAATGGCAACTCCCGCACTAGGATTAATTTCTGTGTCGTGGGGGACTTTACAAACATTCAAACAACGGACACAAAGAACACCCAGACTCAAAACAACAATTTGAGGATTACACAAAGTGTTGTCCCGTGCGGGGATCGAACCCACAACACTCGGTGCGGCTACTTAGTAGCGAGGTGACCACTTAAACCGCTGCGCCATCCGTGCAGTCATTATATACATATATCATATGGTTCCAGCATTTGTGTGTAATATATGTCATGTGGCATGGCACTGCGTGTTTTAAGCTTCAAAAATGTGTTTTTTTTTTTGCATAGATTGTAAGGAGGCCATTATTTGTTAGTGTGTTTGTTGTATATAAGTTGTATGCTGTGTGTTAATAATAATAACTTGACAAATCTTACACATGCATCGTCTCAAAAGACAGGTTATAAAAACTATACTTCTAAATACATACATATTATAGATAAATTATACCCAGACACAGAACAAATGATCATGCTCATCACACAAATATTTGTTCTGGGTGGGAATCGAACCCACGACCTCTGGCGTAGCAGTCACTTTCACCAACCACTACACCAACAGGCCAGTCAGACAATATTTCTAAGGTACCCCCATTAAACTAACACGAAGCCCCTTCAAATATAACAACCATATTATATTTCATGCGAAAAAACTGTTGACGTGTTAAAAAATCTGACACTTCCGGCAATTAATCGTGTAAAAGCGGGGGTCAAAGGACCCCCAGCACTTGAGGCTTAAGGGTTAACTAATTATCGAGGGTTGCTGGGGGATGTTTTCCGAGTAGGTACAATATGAGTGGAGGTGATGCTGTGTCTGTGATATTTAACCGACTTCAGCAAAGGAGGAGTTATCATAGCGACTGTTTTGTGTATGTAACTTGATATGTTCGCCATTTGTGAAGCGTTTAGCGGTTCTACTTAAGGTTGTTCCACATTTTCCACCCCTAAGATGTCAAATGAAGCAATAAAGACAACATGTTACGCAATAACTTCGTTAATTGTTTATTTTTTTTGTAAAACTAATTTTAATCCTACTTACATACACTCATGTCTGTATCCCCGAGGATGTAGGCAGAAGCGTACCTAATAACGCCTACAATCTGCCGAATATAAATGTATGAAGTAGAGGAATTGGATGCGCAAACCTGGAGTATTTATTTAAATATACGGTGTTACTCACGTGTGTTATTCGGGGATGCCCGATTAGTTTCGGTCCCGACAGAAGACCTTTCTCAAGGAGTTAGTCGTCCAGCCGCGACGGTACCGGACGTTACACTCTCAGTCTCTCAGGGACCGAAACTAGTCGGGCATCCCCGAAATACACACGTGAGTAACACCGTACATTTAAATAAATATAAATGTAACTCAGGAAAGTTTTTATTCTAAAACTTGGAGAATTTTGATAGAAAATGGAAGATAGGAATAGACGAAAATGGATATTAGTTATTTTATTATGTTTTTTTTTTATATTACAGAGGACAGACAAACAGACGGATCACCTGATAGTAAGTGACAAATGCCGTCCATGAATACCTGCAATTTCAAGAATCGTAATCGCTGCCTGCCTTTGAGGGGATGAGGGAAGGGGAAAGTAGTGAGGGGTGATGAAAACACGGCAAAAAGGAGAAAGAGTTGGGCCTCCGACTAATTTCGGGAAAATGCAACGGAAAAATTGCTTCACAAACGATTTTCCGTGAGGCCATGGTATATCGCACCGATCGAACCAGCTCTTTTGTGCCTAAGCATGGCTTTACTACTTAAAATTTTACACATAGATTAGGTAGAATAAGCAATGCCTGAAGCAAGTCAGGGTCGCATACCTATAAGTCGAACTGGCTGGCGCCGGGAAGTCAGAGCCCCATAACTATTTTTATGCGTTTTTATTCTAATACATGTATCCTATTTTTTTTTAAAACAATCGTGCGTAAATGTGACGAGTTTTCATTGTTTGTGTTTGCTTAAATATTTCCGCATATAATTGTTTCGTCAGCTGTTTGTAAGAAGTAGCTGACAGCACGGCAGTCGAGCCGGGGCTGATCGGCCACTTGACACGTACAGTGTGCGAAACTGCGACCTTTTGTGCTATAGAGTAATATTGTATTTTTTAAGTAGTCAATAAGCTTGGACTTCATGGCACCAACCTGTCAGCAGGCAGCGCAGGCATGGAACGGGAGGGAGTTAGTACTCTTCTTCGCACAAAGCGCCGGAGAGTGCAAAATTAGCAGAAGCAGGCCCGAGACGGCGGCACGACGCGACGACCTGGCCGCCTTTCGAGCAAGTCGACCAGGTCTGACGGGGTACACAGGGACTTCCTTTGTAGGGTACACCATAAAGCCCGTCGACGGAACACTGTATGGTTTTATTCGGTTCGAGTCCGACACCACCACCTTACCCATTGGCCTTCGTATTGTAATTATTTGAAATAATTACAATACGAAGTATATATAAAGGCGGCCAGGTCGTTGCGTATATATAACAGTATGGGATTTTTTTTGTGACCCCACGTGTGTAGAAATTGTGTGTAGAAATGTTGTTTTAAAAGTCACACACACACTCACATACACTGACGCCTGTGTCCCCGAATGGTTAGGCAGAGTCGTAATGAACACCCACACTTTGCTGATTATAATTAAATCCCATTTATATCATCCGAATATTTGGAGCATATAGGTAGGAAAGGAATATTGCTTATACAGACGGACGGTGCATTTATTTTAACTATAATTTATTTATTCCTAAAAGGGAATAAACTGGTTACTATTTAGCATTATAAAATATGTTCGACTGAAATAGTAATCATTAACATCAGCCTATCCTTTTTTTGTTTTTTTTTTGTTTACGGGGTGGAAGATGCTCATGGGTTTGACGGACTCTTACCGACTAAAAACCACCCCGGTGTTCCTCTTCTTGCCAATGTTTGGAGGGGTCGAGAATCACAATTGTATTCTTCCGACACCCCCCAGGCTTTGACCCGTCTCACCCCAATACGGGTCTCGGGTAAACATCAGCCTATCCTTCCCCCAAGGAGCTCCAACTATATTAGAGGCTAAAATAAGGCAGATATACTAAAGGCTTCGACATTCCGCATCCAGTAACTTGAAAAATACTGGATTTGAAAGCACCACTACTGAGCCGATAACACATCAATGGGTGGTCGCCAATACGTTTTTTAATGCTCTAACAAAAAGCTCTCTCCACCCCTAAATTCAACAAGAGGGGTGACAAAACAAAAGCTAGGTTAATTCAGTAATTGATGTCGATAGATATCGGATGTCCGCTATTTGATACGCATTTATCGTATATAAAAAAAAACTGTAGGGTAGTTTTAAATTGTTTATAATAGAGGCAGGAGTTTTCTTTTTTTATGGCATAGGGGGACAAACGAGTAGAGTAACTTTGGTGAGTGACTTTCACCGCCCATCAACACCTGCAACCCAAAAGTCACAGGAGCGCTGTACGCCTTTAGGGTAGGAGAAGAAAGAGGGGAAGGCAGGGTTTTTACCTCGCACAACCAGCCTATGGAACAAATTGTCGCCGGCCGCATTTCGGGACCTTCAAACCTTTAAGAAAAGAGCATATTCCTGCCTAACAGGCCGGCAACGCACTTGTGACTCTTGAGTTACGGGTGTCCATGGGCGGTGGTAGTCACTTACCATCAGATGACCTGTCTGCTCGTTTGCCCCCACATCGCAAAAAAAGGGGTTTGGGCCTCCGGTAACCTCATTCACTCGGTCACGCAATGCAAGCATTTTTTAACAGCCGGTTTCTGTGATGCCGTGGTAATACTCTGTTCGAGCCGGCCCATAAGTGCCAAAGCATGGCTCTCCCACGTTAAATAGTTCAAAAGTCCCACGTTTGGTGGTTTTATGGCCAAGACGTAAAAAATGTAGGTTAGGACGCCTATCAGCAAGGTGGACATACGAATTTGTTAACAGACTTCAAAATACAGTAAAATTGTTATAAGCTTGTACTTTATGGGGAGGTAATCTGAAAATGTTATACTCTGTGTTCCTCCTGCTATTAAAACAATTCAAATAAGACCTCACATGTCGAAATCCATCAAATCGTCTAGACTGTACAGCGCGACACAGAACAGTTATACATACAGAGGGCACGATTACAAGCCGTGTGATTCTCGGTGGGCCAGCCATGTCTTCCCGTGGGTATCCTAAATTCTCTAAGAGATCGATGTTATTTATCAGACAGTATACAGTATACTCAGTGCCCCGATGACCTCAATCGGCTTACCAAATATTACGTAAGTGAGATATCGTGTATTGTGTTTTTTTTTTGTAAGAATACCAGCAACTCTAACTACAGTCGACGGGCCTATTGGTCTAGTGGTCACTTAAAACAATGTCGCGTATATTAAAAGACTTAAGTTATGGTTTGATGGGGTGTAAGCTATCAAGGAGTGGCTGAGGCATATTTTTGTGAAAAAAGTGTAAAAGCATCGCCACAACTGTATCACGATACTATTTAACACCCCTTTCTATAACCAAAAGTGGGCCTTGCAGTAAGTCTCAGCACCGTAAGCTCGATATACCCAAAATGTGGTTGGAAACGAGTTGAAGACAGGCCGCCATCTAATCCCCATCTTACCCCGCTGGATTGTGTAATGGTCAGATTTAAAGAGAGAGATCCTTATTGCTGAGACAAAAATTTGTGTGATCCACAAAGAGTGTTCCGAGTCTGGGTGTTCTTTGTGTCCGTGTGTTGTTTGTTAAGTCCCCCGCGGCACAGGAATATTTTCTAGGAATTGTCTGCAAAAAAGTACTTCTTATATAATACTAACAAAAGTACTAGTCACGCATGACTAATATTCTTAATAACCCCTCTGGCTAAGCTATGCGTGTGTTAGGAGTGGGTTCTTGAGGTAAGTGCAGTGGGTTCAAGTCCGTCTCCATAGCCTATAAGTCACCGCTTAAAATTATATAATATTATTGAGTAAACTCGCTAAAGTAACATTATTAGTTTTAAGTTATTTAGACAGTATAACATATAAATATAATAAACCTCGTACATTTAGTAAATACAATATAAGATAAACATGTCACTATACACATTTGTTGTGTAAATTAGAGTTCAGTATATATTCAATATTTGATATTAAATTACAAATGGACGTAAGTTACCTACGTCTAGAAATAACTTCCCCACTATTGCGTTGGGTTTAAAATTCCTGTAAAGTTAGTGTATTGTTATAAATAATCGATGGCGCACAAATCTTATAAGGCGCTCGGAATGTTAACATATCTATCAGACAGTGTGTATACAGTCATACAGTGCAAATTCTAATTAGCAAAATGTGGTTGTTCAATACACCTCTGCCTACCCATTTTGGGATACAGGCGGCAGCGTAAATATATAAAGTTGTTTAAACTAAGGAGTCACGTTTCACATCTGCAGCCAGGTGCAAAATGTTTTGATATTTAATCTCCTTAATTGTGTTACCGTCGATATACGTATTTACTAATCAAAATCCTTATTAGGGAACTATAAAGAATATATAGTTAACAGGTTTCGCTATATTAAAAATGTAAACAAGGAAAGTGATGACTGCACGAATGGTGTAGCGGTTTAAGTGGTCACTACGCTGCCGCGCCGAGTGTTGTGGGTTCGATCCCCGCACGGGACAACACTTTGTGTAACCCTCAAATTGTTGTTCTGAGTCTCCGCCAATTGCTGACAAATTTTCTTTTTTTTTTCTGTAAGTCAGGATGAGATGATAGGAGGTCCCAGGGAATAAGATATTTGTGTCTCATGTTGCTTAGCTGATGGTTGAAGGTACAACTCATAAATGATTAGGAGTTATGGAATATTTCTTTAAGTTACGTTAGTTTACGAATGAGTATAATTTTACGATTTATCATGATATATAAACGCGTTCAGCTACTTTTAGAAGTTAAATATTTCTGTTATATTTATTACTCTTTTAAAAAATCACTGAAAACCATTAATAGCTTTAAATACTTGGTGTATGAAACCAATGACTTCTTGGAACATGGAGCATACTGGTTTCTGAACAATGCCGAGTCCTGGACGGGTTTTCCATAGCTGTCGACACATTCCAGTCGACAAGTGAACATACAGCGATTAAATTATTTCACTTTTAATAAAATATCCGTTATTTTTAAATATTATATAGTAATAGTACAATCATTAATCTCTGTTCTCGTCTCTTCTTTAGAGGGCTACGACTTCGCGGCACCAGCCAGTTCGAGTTACTGGTATGCGACTCTGACTTGCTGGAGCTATTGTTTATACTCCCTAATCCGCCTGCATAAGCAATATCCATTTTTCTATCCTCCGTTTCCTGTTAATGTACTCGACATTTTTCCATCTAATTCCGAAAAATGTTATGATGATAGCAATATATAGATAGCTTGTATATAAAGACTTTTGGGCAAGCCTATTTAGCAAGCCACAATTAAGTCCCATATATGTATGTCAATAGACAATTGGGACATGGGACTTTATTATGGTCCGCAACATGGGGGCGTGAGTTAAGCCTCTGCCTACCAATCGAGGATACAGGCGTGAGTGTATGTATGTAATTAATCTCTGATATTATATATCATATGAAGCAGATTTCCTCTCGAGAGCGTAAACCATATTTCTGATAAAAGTTTTAATAGAAAAAAATACTTAAAAGAGGCCAGCAAGAAAATATTATAATAAAACCTCTATTTTCTAATATCGTAAATATAATTGAGATAAACAACAGTATGTAATGTAATATATGCACATGGTTAGGGAACCGTTTGGCAAATATAGAGGCTGCCGCATCCTTAAAAGAGTTTTAGCCAAGAATTTGTTTTCGATGAACTTTCAACAGTTTTGAAACAGATGTTGCTGGCACGCTTTACATACACAAAACATAAAAAAGTCATAAGTCAATCGATATTCTAACATCATCAGCGACTTCTCTGATTATGATTCGGAAAGAATTCTAAACCATTTTTTTTTACTTTTTTCCCTTTTTTTCATCCGTCGTTGATGTGCCCTGGCGTTCGGGTCTTTCGTCATCTTCAACGTCTTTACGGCTATCTCGAAAACGCTTATACCACTCGTATACTCCTGTTTTATTTATAGGAGACTCACCATAGGCCTTTGTTAACATGTCAAACATTTTGTTACACTTTTATCCTTAGCGACTGACACATTCACACAACTGTGAATCCAGCTGAAAGTTGTATTATACTATAGGGGCATGTATACCAACACATGCTAAAAAAATAATGAAAAATAATAAAAAATATGATGATCACTATCGCTCTAGAATATACTCGTATTATCTGTAAATAACTCGTTATTATCACGAAAACATCATCTATTATTTTCAAACCATTTAAAGAAATATAGATTTTAGTTCCCGTTCTCCACAACCCCCGACCCAAAAATATCTTTCATTCAACAATCCTTTTTTCCTTTGCAACTATCTCGGCCCGCGTTTTATTCAGCATGGATTGCGAGAATAATATGTAGGTATATCCGTCTGTAACGAAACGGCCCATAAGCCTGCTTCGCTAATGAACAATGCTAAAACCGGTGCGTTTTCCATACGCGCCGACGGCGACAGGGCGATATTTCGTCATAGTTAGCCCCTCAATAGTGTACGAGACCTTTAGCCTGTATACGTATATTGATTTCATTCCGGGAATGCGTTCTATCGTAAATGAATAACTGTTGTTGTTGTCCATTTGTGTCGACATTTTTACTGACACTTAAACAATCGTAAAATATAACAATAAACTTTCATTGTAGAAGTGAAGGATATAATGATTATAAAATTAAATCTCTTTATTGCACAACAGGTTAGTAATACAATTTATAACTTCAAATTGTAAGTGAATAGTAGTACTAGGGCAGTTGGCGGCCCTATCGCACATCAGCAAACTCTTACAGCGACAATGAGATGGAGAAAAAACGTGATTAAAAGAAGCTGATGGGCAGTTTATGGTGTACTGACAATAAGATAAGAAGACATAATATAATAATGAAGGTAATAAAAGATTTTAATTAATAATTTTATAATTTTTTGGTTTAAAGCTATTAATTGTTTTCAGTTATTTTTTAAAATAGTAATAAATATCACAAAAATATTTAACTTTTAAAAGTAGCTGAACGCGTTTATATATCATGATAAATCGTAAAATCATACTCATTCGTAAACTAACGTAACTTAAATAAATATTCCATAACTAATAATAACAGATACATATCATAGAAATATTGTTAATTTATTAAAAGTATACGTTATGTAAACGTATTAAAGATATATTATATTTGAAAACTGCAAAGGGATAATAGTAGAATTAATAATTTATAACAAACTTCTTCTAGAACTGCAGAAAGACATCGCTTTACAGAAGAATACTAATAATACATGATGTTTTATTTATCATGAGATAAAATCCTCTATCATCTTAAGTAAGTAAAGCTGAGCAAGAAATCAATCCACAGCTAAAACCTGTTTTTTAAGTACATATGTATGTATGAAAATTGCATTATTTTATCCGATTGCGGAAGGATTGTTATATTTCTTTATTTTTATTATTTAGCGTACAGCCTAAACCTTTCAACAGTGAAAGGGCCATGCTTAGGCACCAATAGGATGGGCGATGACCGGGGATATACCACGGCCCTACAGAAAACCGGTTATGAAGCAACGTTTGCGTTGAATTTCTGAAAATGAGTGAGGTTTCCGGAGGCCCAACTCCCCCTCTCCTCTCCCTCATTCCTCTCTCCTCTTTCCCATCTCCAATTCCTCCATCACTTCTGTCCCCTTCCTGCATCCCCCCTTCTCTCATGCGTGCGCAATTACGACTCTTGAGTTGCAAGAGCCTGACGTTCGTCTGTCCGCCTATATAAAAAATAAAAACCTTAATTGCTTTAAGAGATGAAAAGAAGAAGAATTAAAAGAGGCGAAGAGATATCGCCTTTATGGCAGTTCTCTATCGCCTACATCGCGGAGAGTGTTCTGACGAGCTCTTCCAATTGGTCCCACCTTCTCCCTTCCTCTACAGGACTACACGTGCTGGCCTGAGGAGTCACCGTTTGAGAGTCAAAAATATGCAATCCCCAACTAAACAGTTTGGCTCTTCTTTCCTGTGCCGATCGGTGAAAGCCTGGAATTTGATCCCGGGTCTTTTAAGCGGGACGTGATAAAGCATCTCACCAGGCCGCCATAGTGTGGGTCAGCATGCTGCATTGACTAGACATGCAATGAGGATGGTGACCACCACTCTTGGACTTCACTTATTGCTTTCCTAACGAATACCTAACTTATAGTAATACTTATTTCCTTTTCATATGTTGTAACTCTCGCGACCTGCTATTTTATTAAGCAGCGTGTCGGACACAGTGGAAACACGTCATACAAGCAAGTTCATACTTTATTGGTTCACGCCAATCATGAACGCGTAAAGTTCAACAATGCGCTGTTCTAAGAAATGCGTGCTTGAGACCAACGCATATATGCCCTTAAACATACATATATCGTATACTTTAACGTAGAATATCTATCTACTCTAAAAGGATGGGTAGTAGCCACTTGTATTCTTAATTTGGAAATAAAATAATCAACTTTAAAGTACCTAACAACGCTGTTTACAAAACATTAAATACGCATACATACGCATACGCATATATTATATTCACGCTTTTATCCCCGCAGCGGTTGGCAAAGGCGTAATTAACGAAGATTATAATTTATTATCATTTACTTAATAGAGGGCAAAAACCGTTATCTGGGAACTTTTAGAAATTGGATTTGAAGATTTGGTTTATGTTGACAGAAACTGAAGGATAGAAAGAGAAGAAATGGATAATGCTTACACAGATGAATTAGGGAATATGAGCAATAGCTCAAGCAAGACAAGGTCGCATACCATAAATACTCCACACATCTCACACACGGCCGTCTGATCCCAAACTAAGCAGAGCTTGTACTATGGTAACATAACAGCTGATAAACATACTTATATATCACTTAATACATACATATTATAGATAAATTACACCCAGACACAGAACAAATGCTCGTGCTCATCACACAAATATTTATCCTGGGTGGGAATCAAACCTACGACTTCGGCTTAACAGTCAGGATCGCTAACCACACAGACCAGTCAAAAGGAAGTACAAGCCCTCTAACTTAAGACGTGTAACCGTTACAAACAAACAATTTAACTGTCGCATTTACAATGTAAAGTAACGAAAGCATAGATTAAGGATATACAGAACTTACCTGGCGTCCAGAAATATAAGTCTCATGTCAAGTGAAGCTCGAAACATGAACATATTGGAGTGTAGTTTGAGTTCAGTGACCGCTGATGGTGGCAGCGAGTGTCCCACGGCTATGAGGCCTAGTGGGGCTGAACCCTCGCCGAAGCGTCGGGCTCGGAGATACCCGGAGCAGTGGATGACCTGGGGATTTTTTTTAAGGGTTATTACTATGTTAAAGGGCTTGGACTTTCTGGCACTAGCCAGTTTGAGTTATAGATATGCGCCCCTGACGTGCTTGTGCTATTGCTTTTGATTATAATTCCTGAGATGTTTTTATTAGAGAAAGTGAAACTAGAGATATTGAGGCAAGTGGGGTGTGTTAACTGTATGTATTTTTCTTATCTCGATAGTCATATTGTCTGGCGTAGACTAAAAATAAAGATTCCTCTAGACCTCTAAGACGCACAAGAATAAACAGTCACTGAACCGCTTTCGTGCAAGTTCTTTAATTTAATAAAATATTGCACATATTGCTGAATTTGCTTGCTTTCTTCTCTTTCCGGTTTCCTAATCCCCCTCTCTTCTTTCCCCTCCCCGCAACTCCCATCCCTCATCACCCTCAAAAGCGGGCAGCGCACTTAAGACACTTGAGGTGCCGGTGTTTTTTTTTTATGCGATAGGGGGCAAACGAACAGACGGGTCACTTAATGGTAAGTGACTACCGCCGCCCATGGACACCCGCAACTCAAGAGTCACAAGTGCGTTGCCGGTCTTTTCGGTAGGAGTACGCTCTTTTCTTGAAGGTTTGAAGGTCCGGAATACGGAATCCGGAAATACGGCAGGCGACAATTTCTTCCATAGTCTGGTTGTGCGAGGCAAAAAGCTTCTGGAGAAGCGCACAGTGGTGGAGTGCCAATCTTCCAGGTGATGGGGATGGATATTATGTCGCGTAGGACGATGAGCATTACATGGGCGGTAATCACGACTCTGCCTTCCCCTTCTGGGATACAGCATTCTTTTATTGACTACCTGCAACTAAAGCTCGTTAATAGCTATAATATGTAGCTATTATAGTATCGTTGTCTAAAGCTTGTGAAAACAGACTAGTTACAATAATCAGTTCAACAAATTTTGTGTTGATTCTGTATGTGTTGTATATGTACCTATATACATATATTATTATATATACTACGAGTATATTTGTTTACGTTTAATTAAACACTATCGGTACTACAGTTTATAATATAAAAGAATTTTAATTTAAATATACTTTAACACTCAAATTATCTATATATATATGTATATATAACATGTATCCATCCAGAAAAGGTATCCTGTAAGAAATTGCTTTGAGCGATGAGGCCGCCCATTGTACACATTGTTTTTGTGATTTTCTTCGTAACATTCCTGTAATTAGTGTACAATAAATGTGTTCTATTTTTAATTTACTTCAACAAAGGAGGTTCTCAATTCGACTGTATTTTTTTTTTAATGTTTGTTACGTCAGAACTTTCGATTGAATGAACCGATTTTGATGATTTCTTTTTATTTGAAAGCTGGTGCTTCCCGTGTGGTCACATTTCAATTTTGTCAGTGTGTCAGTTGGACAATGGGATCCGTGAGAAAACCATAAGTCTTAAATTTTATGATAGACGCATTGAAGTCGGTTGTCTACCATTTTAAAGTGAATTATATTCTACATTTTTTTTAGACTATGTTTATGGTTTCTAATTGGGCTAAAATAAAAAAAAACACGAGTAATTAAAAAAAATGTCTTTAATGTCTTTGCACAACACAAATCAGAATAATAATAAGAAAAGAAAAAACACAAACCAAAACGTACTATACTTTTGCAAGAAATAAAAAACAGCACAAAATAACTATTTAGAATTTCGAAAATATAATCGCAGAAATATCAAAGCAACCAATGTTTGACTTCCGATCCTGCTTCGTAGTTTATTGCCAACATAAGCAGCAGCTGAAAACGCTCGTTCAGCTTCTACGCTGGTTGGAGGAATAGACAATAGATACTTATATGCTGTTTCTAAGTGATATCCACGAACTCCTCCATTTTCGAACAGGCTCATGTCACGTCTAATACTATTTGCCAACCCCAATTCATTTTGTACTTGTACTTCAGGATCTGGGGATTTCATACTCTTGTTAATTTCCAGCTGTAACTTTTCCTTTAATGTCAATTGGGGTTGGGAGGTTTCTGACCTTAGCTCATCATCTGTTTGTGATCCTGACCTTGCTTCTTCTTCCGTGTAATCTCGACTATTAAGTCTTTTAACAATACTCTTTATTTGCTTCCTCACTAAAGCCTGTGTCGGAACTGGAAATAAGTCGTGCCATTCCAAATCCGATAATAACTGATTTTCAACATCCATTCGTGGATTTTGTAAATAATTTAACACGCCAGTTAAATCATCACTTCGTCGTTGCTTTATACGTTCCACTAAGGATGTTTTAATTTTTTTGGCAAGTGCTGAGTTTTTGCTAGACAGTTGTTTTATAAGAAATTTCAAAGCGGCATCAGCTGTGCATAAATTATCATCTCGCCGACAGATTGCTTCTACTGTCAATTTAATTGGGGTCAGCACATCAACAATTTTATTTACCAATTCAAAATCAACATTCGAATTGGATGATTGAGATCTATAAGAGCTTTTTGAATGCATGCTTTTAAAAGATAAAATCGCTCCAGCATTGTTAAAAGACTATTCCACCTGGTTTTACAGTCCAAAAGAAGTGACAACTCTTTTCCATGTTCAATTTTCACATATTTTTGAAGTACTGTTTCATTTTTCAATGGAGATCTTTTGAAATACACTACAACTTTGCGGATTTTCTTTATCAGCTCATTAATATTTTCATATTGTGTTAAATCTGGTACGTGTTCTGACGCAAGATCACATTGACACAGTGACATTACGATTAAACCTGATTCTGGACAGTCTAAGTCTTCTAAATGGTGTTCATCATCGCTGTCGTCCATATAATCAACAGTCACAGCTGGTTCATTTATAGTATCATTTGAGGTAGGGCTATCTTGCAAATTATTATGTTTTTCATAAAGCATATCACAGACCGCCAAATTGATACCATGTGCGAGACACAGTTGTTGTTCAGTGCAAACAAGCCGCCCCACCTTTATCATAACATTCGGTCCATCGGTTACAATAGCCACGATGTCAGTTTCTAGGGAAATGTCAAATTTACTTAGACGCTCTTGCAATATACGAAGACAATTTTCAGCTGTCATACTATCGTAAATAGGAACAAGTCCTAAGTTCCAAATTTTTTTATATGAATGAACGTTGACCGCCATGTATCGTTTATTGGAATTTGAAGTCCACTCGTCGAAAGAAAGACTAAATCTTTCACCTGCACTTTTCAAATGTTTTAATTCTGCAGTTACTTGCTTTCTGATTTTTTCATTGTAATTCATAACATGTTTTCGAACAGTGACGGCTGACTTTGGTAAATCCGTGTATTTTGCTAAGAGCAATTTTCTCAAATCATCTGAGGTTATGAATACACTGAATGGAAATCCATCTAATGCAATCATTCTTGCCAAAATATCATCCAGGCTATCGTCGGCACTTTTAGTAAAATAATTATCTAACTTTCGCTTGGCTGGCGGCGGTGCTGTGTTCAGATTTTCAGAATCTTGACTTGTTGAAGCTTGATGTTATGTTTTGATAACAAATGTGTATGTAATCCCTTAGTTGATCCACCCAAAGTCTTGAGGATGGCTGGGCATCGCTTACATTTAGCACTATTCCCGCCCTTCGCAACTAAATAATAACTCCACACTGACGTCGTATCACTGTCTTTTTTTATGCTTAACAAAGTCTCCCGCCATTTGAAATACTTAATTTCAGATAATTGACTTTTAAATTTGAATGACGTAGCCTACGTAACCCGTCGTCACTGACGTAGCCTACGTGACCCGTCACTGACAGAACAATAAATGAAAAAAATAAAACCTGATTCTCCCCTGGGATCCCGGGATCCCGAGATTCGGGATCCCGGGATTGTATTCTCTAGTCTCGTCATTACTTTTAAACTAATTTAGTTGCATATCTATCTAAAAATATATAAAAACATATAATTACATATATATGCATTTTGAATTTCCTATTTATTCGTTGACGTTAGTTCGAAATGTTTTTTTGTGGAACGGTGTGTCGGAATCGGACCGTCTCAGATCACACGGGGTGCCATGCTGCGCCTAAAAAAAGGAGGAATCCAGGAAAACTTCGTTAAGAAATGTTACACCCTTGTCAACCCGACTATTAAGAACAATCAAATGTCTTAATCTATCCAGCGGTCTAAGTCTTTACAAAGAAACATCGAAAAACAACTACTTTCTTGCGCAGTCGAGTAACTTAACACTTAACTGTTTAGTTTTAGACTATTATAAATATTTGTATCTAAATATTTATAGAAAATACAAGTCCTTTTTAGATTGATATAAACGAAAACAAAAACCACACAAATATTTATGTGGTTCTCAGTGGAGTAGAATAGACCCGTCCTGTCTCTAAGCGCGGGTGTAGTAAAGGCGACCAAGAAACGGAACTGTTATCTAATAGACAGTATATATACAGTCTCATACAGGGCTCACACGACCGATATAGGCTTAACCCCTATTATATGAGTTTGATTAAATTCTGATTATGAAAAAGTGGTCCTTTTGAGACACCGCCTTTGAAACTTTTTCGGGGACATAGTGTATGTATATATGTTATTTTGTAAAATTAAACTTAATACATTCTTGACTGACAAAGCATATTATGATATTGAAGAATTCTTAAATGATAATATTATATAAAAGTGACATTGCAACTATGATTTCAATAAATAATTTAGTGGTGAATATTTAATATCATATTAATTTAATCTTATATTATGTTATTGAATGGATGATATTTATATTTTGTTTGTTATTCTCTTATATTTTGTATTCTCTGTATTAGCAGGTGTTCTTAACTGTCGTAACTGTTCATAGCATAACTTACATTACACAACACAAGCATTCTTTACAAGCCGGTTATCTGTGAGGCCGTGGTAATAATTCGGTCGAGCCGGCTCATATGTGATGAAGCATGGCTCTCCAACGTTAAAAACTAATATAACTAATTTTTTTTTATTTCTTGCATAGAGACAATTCTTTTCAGAGTAAGTGGAATTTTGGGATTATAGTTATTTCGAAGGGGCATAAAGATAGAGGAGATGAGAAGAGCGGAATAATCTCAATAAACTACTATTTTATCGAGCGACGCGTGCCTATTAAAACCGACAAGTATTTTGATTCGCCCAATTTGAGATGAATGCTAAAACAATACAGACACGCGTGCGTATTATGAGAACGAGGACCCTTAAGGGACCCTATTGTACCCGTTCGATTGTACAAATATGGTAAATAAGGGTAACACCGCATTGGGGCGATATATTGCAAGGATTAATAGAATTAATTGAAGAGATTTGGTATATATTTTTTTAAAGAATTCTGGCGACATATTTTGTTAAACGTGAAATAAGGTTTACTTTTGAGTGAATACAATGTATTATTATTATTAATCTTTAATTATAAAGTTAAAAAAACACTCTAGCTCTGGTTTAAAGAGATCTATAATCCTAGAACCTTCAAGAGTATTGTGAATAGGTTTTAGTTGGATATGTACCATCTTCGTCCACATCGTCACTTTTCATCAGGTGAGTTGGAACAACCTATTTTTTTTTTTTCCTCGTGTGGAAACCCCCTCGGGCCGTCATTCCACCGGGGTTTTCGGTGGAACGGTGTGTCGGAATCGAACCGACTAAAACCACACGGTGTGCCATGCTGCGCTTAAAATAGGAACAACCTATTACAATAACCAATAAAAAAAAGAATGATTGCTGAATCTGATATCCCCGACGGGCTAGACAGAGGCGTTTCGAACGCCCACGTTTTATCATCATTAATTTAGTCCAAGTAACTTAATTAACATATAATTTACAAAAAGTAAATAAAAAAAAATACAAATGCATATAATTCAATTAAATACGCCATCGTTTTAATTCGTAAAACGCTGTATTGTTCATCCCTTATTATTCTACCTTAGGAATGGTACATTTTCTTCAAATTAATATGAGACCAAATATTTTTTCTAATATTATTATCTATTTCTTATTTTTCGTTATTTAAAAACGCAGTTGTGTGCCAAGGTGATAACAAACATTAAAAAAATACAAACCAAATTGATTGGTTGAGCAGTTTCATACTGAAACTATAACAAACTAACTGATATTCGCATTTAAGATATTAGTTCACTACTGACCTTATATCCTGATGTGGTGAGACCGGCGTTTCTTTTAGCAAGGACACATTTCATTCTGATGAAGAACGCTCTCTCGCACTCGATGTCCACTGTTGGACCCCACGTCCCACCCACTGGGTACCTAGAACGTACGATTAGTTCAAACTTGATATAACATGTTTCTTTTCTATACTGCCAAGATGGCAAAAAAGGACACGAGTCGCCTGTTCGAAAATGGTTCCAAATTTCTTCTCAATATTTCACCTGGTCGCTACTACGTTCTTTTGGAAATTTTGATTTGTACATTTTTCATTAAAAGTAGCCGATGTACTAATTTTTATCCAAATACGTTAAGTCGTTCTAGAGTGATTGAATAACAGACATCCATTTAATCTATAGATATATAATTGTAGTAAGATTATTTATTATTACACGACTGTAAAAAGGGATGTAATGTTTACAGGGTACATTTATAAATGTATGTAGTATCGTTAGAATCTTTACATAATTATGAGTGAGACTGACCATATACCTACATATACATGTCGCAGCGTCAGCTCTACATTGCCATCTATTGGAAACGCCAAGCAACTAAGTTGCTTGGGTGGTGACAGGTTTGACAGTTGTCTACTGTCAGCTGTCACATGCTTGACAATTTATATTCGATTGCAGCATTCTATATTTAGACGGCAGATCGAACTGTTGTGCTAACAATACCACGTGACATCGAACTTACCGCCTTTCCAATCTCGAGGATTTCGATAAATTTTTATGTTTCCTCCATCTTAACGGTTCTCTCGATCTCCTATATATAGGTAACTAAACGTATTTGTTAATTTATTAATATTTTCAAATGTACTTTTTTATACTCTTTTTTTGCATGGTAGTCGTGTTTTTTCAATTAGTTTTGTGAGTAACTTGATTAAAAGTAAATCACTCTTTATACCTCGAGAACATTAGTTATTTTTCTAGATAAAGGGCACTACTAGTCATTATAGATCGATTTATAAAAAGCAAGAAAAATAAAGTTACTAATGCATTTTCATCATCAGATTATTGCTGTCCACTGCTAGACAAACACTTCTTCCAAGAACCGCCAACTATTCCCGTCTTTGGCAGGCCGAAAGTATTTAATATAGTTTGTCATAGTATATATATTTAGAAGTGAATTTCTTGAAAACTATTACCGAATTACGAATACCTTAATTTGATTTCAGTTTTAACACTTGAAAGGGTTCAGGGTGAGTACTCACCCGAGGCTTGGGTATTGATGTCCTAAATACGAGTGAGGATGCTGTAGACTCAGGACTGCCGTCATCTCGTCGTGAT
Source organism: Tyria jacobaeae (assembly GCA_947561695.1). NCBI lineage: Eukaryota > Metazoa > Arthropoda > Insecta > Lepidoptera > Erebidae > Tyria > Tyria jacobaeae. The sequence goes on along the minus strand of OX387237.1, from coordinate 5,278,489 downwards.
CTGATTGGTGGATATATTCGTATATTGAGTTGCCTGTTAACTCTACCTGTGGACAAAACACATGTAGCATTATAGAACCAATCCTCTCCCTTCTAAATCAAGATAGACAACTAAGTGGCGCTGCAGTAGGCAGTAGACTTAAACTTCATAGGAAGCGCATTCAAATTCAATCAGTGCAAATATTTACACATATACATTTTACCGTGGGAATGACATGCTGAAGCACGAATGAGTCGACTCCACCGGAATAATACCACAGCCTAACTTAAAGTAGACACTGGTAGACAAACAATGCTTGAGTGGCTGTGCCCCTCTCCGCATCCCTCCCCCTTATCTACCTTAAAGGCGGGCAGCGCATTTACGGCTCTTGAGTACAGATGTTCATGGGCAGCAGTTGTCACTTAACGTCAGGTATCTGCTCTGTTCGTCTGTCTCCCTATATCATAAAAAAAAAATACTCCCGCCTATATAGAATATAAAATTAAAAAGGGTATGCTGACGTGGCCAGTTGGGGTCTACCGCGGAGACCATGACCAGGACTCATGATTATCCATGATTAATATGGTAATATACTCATTAAAAACCAGGTCATCAGTACCTGAAACCGACGGGCTTGTATAATGTAATGACAGCAGAGAAAGCTCATGAGTTATGTAAAGATAGCAAGGAGTGCAAGTGGTGGATCTCTATTCACCTCTTTGGAGATAAAAGCGCAAGTGAATGTACGTATGGGTATGAATATGGCAACAGACTCTTCCCGGGGGTGTCATAAAGGCTACTTATGGGATTGGACTTTTTTTTTATAAAAAGACAGCTCCAGCATTAGGAATAATTCCTGTGTCACGGGGGACTTTACAAACACTCAATCAACGAACACAAATAACACCCAGACTAGGGACACCTATTTGTTAATCACACTATTTTTTTCCCGTGTGTGAATCTAACCCACGACCTCCGGTTCAGCAGTCAGGGTCACTAACCACTACTCCAACAGGCCCATGTTACTTATCAGACAGTACAGTCGTACCTTTAATATATACAATGCCGGGTTGATTTCAATTGACTTACCCTATGTTACGTTAGTGGGGACCCAAAACTCATTGCCAAAGTGTAGGTGGTGAATAAAATAATATATCTGTTATGTTACTTTTGTATGGGACCCCCCCCCCCCCTAGATATTTGTTTTTTTTCTTAATTTAATTAGTTATTTCTAAAGTGAACATTTAATTAAATATCCTGTATACACTCAAACGTCTGCCTGTTACCGTTATCAAAAGCAAAAAAGTCACGTTTGTTGTATGGGAGCCACCTTCAATATTTATTTTATTCTGCTTTTTAGTATTTGTTGTTATAGCGGCAACAGAAATAGATCATCTGTGAAAATTTCAACTGTCTAACTGTTCATGAGACAGACGCACAGACGGACAGCGGAGTCTTAGTAATTGGGTCCCATTTTAACCTTTGAGTATGGAACCGTAAAAAACAGTTGTTAATAGCTTATAAAGCGAGAACTTAAGTCCCTAACTTCTTACAATTATGCTCAATTTCCTTACTTGACTTAAGCCAAGGTGAACAGAAGCCGTTTCACTGATGTACATGATCTTCCCATCTGGCGCCACCACAAAGATGAACCCGTCCAAGGTCTGGAGAAGATGTGATCCCAACTCTCTGATGGACAGCTCTCGAGGTTGTGGAGGAGGCGGTGCAGCACCCCACGCGTCGCCGAGACCTAGTAGACCAGGAATCGGATTAGAACTTTTGTAGATCTGGTCGTTTTCAGCCGCTTTGCAACGTTTTTTAACCAACTTCAAGAGGTCGTTCTCAATAAGATTTGTTTTGGGTATGTAACGCGATAGCTTGGCCATTTAAAAGCCGATTCTCAAAATACTTTTTATAATTGAAGAGATACTCAAGGTTGGTCATGCTTTAATTAAAAGAAAATATTCCACCTCTAACGTGGAAGAATAAGGGATTCAAAATACAACTTACTAGCAGTAATAAGCGGCGGTAGCGTAATGTCTAAGGCATCGGACTTGCGATCATGTGTTTGCGGGTTCGAACCCCCAATATCCCTTTCATTTCCTTTATATTCTCCCATTCCTGTCAATAAATTCCGAATTTTCCCATCTAATTTCTAAAAGTGCCCGTATGACGCAATAGGATTGCTATTGCTAGCTAATTTCAAAGGTTAATTATACTCCTAACCATAGCGTAAATAGCTAATAACCTGATTCAGTCATCAATTGGCTGTCAAGCGTTTAAATACTGTAAGGTTTAAACTCGATAGTTCTCTATATAAATCCATAGAGTAAAGCCTTAAACCAAAACAGACTCCGTAGCTTTATCTTATGATATTAAACGAGCAATTCTTGTGTAGGTTTTATGCAAAATATATGGTATCTTTATTTTGTGTATCTCGAAAATGGCTCTACCGATTTAAATCAAATTTTGTTTTAAGATAAAGTTCTGATTTTTAAACGATTTGGCATGAACGAACGAGTATAGATGATGTTGCTTCGTCCCAGCCTAGAGCCTAAGTGTTTTTATGGATTTGCACAGAGCGACATATGATAATTTTAATGTGGATTTCAAGATAAAGTTAGCGAAAAAATTAAACAAGGTTTACGTTAATAAATAAACAGTTAAAATATTATGCGTATTTATCAGGGTGAAAGTAAAAAGTTTATACGATTTTTTTCGAGTGTATTCAGCATACTCACCTTCAGGAAAAACCTGTCTCATTTTCAAGTAGCTGGTTGTCAATCTTATAACTGAAGCTTTGTCCAGCTGTGACGTGATCGCAGAAGGTAGGGGAAGAAGTTTAGCAAGTTCTAGAAACTCAGCGTTTTCTTTCTCTCTTCTAGAACGCGCGGCGTTCTTACTCTTCTCTTTCATGATGGCAGCCGCGTCGAGCGGCTTGCTGTCTTTGCGACAAGCTGTAAGAAAATATTTTTATTAAATACTCGTTTTTTCCCACTACTTCGTTCGCGTGGTATTTATAATCTATATTTTTGTTTTTGCCTAGACACGGTAAATAATAATATAAATATTTTAAATTAGATCTATAGCAATACATTTGTGAAAACTGCAATCAATTCAATGCAGAAGTTTTTGCGTGATGCGAGTACAAAAATATTAATAAAACCCTTAAACTTAATAAATAACTTTACCATAAATATTATTTTTTCATCAATATCTTTAATGTAGAGACATCGGCCAGTTACAAATCTATTATATGTGTGTATAGATATTAACAGCTAACTGACGTATATAATTGTTGTCATTGATATTACACATTTAACGATGTCAGAAATGGTGCAATGGTTAAATTACATGCCGAGTATTGTGGATTCGATTTATATATTAATCAATCAATCAAATAGCCTTCTGCAGTCATCTGCTGGAGATAGGTCTCCTCCAAAATGCGCCATAAAACCCAGTCCATATAGATACATACGTACATAAGCTCACGCCTTTTTCCCTTCGGGGTAGCCAAAGACAATAGCCCGCCACTTGCTTCTATCATTCTATCCCACGCGAGCTTTATGGTTTTGGGAAAACAATACTGAGCTTCTATACTGGCCTGCCCAGTCGCCAGATCTGAACCCCGAAGATTTATAGAGTTTATTAAAGAGTAGGCGCCACACAATTAATTCCAAGTAAGAGCTGAAACGCTGTCTGCTCCTGTAATGGAACGCTATTACTACCGAAGACTGTAAATAAGCTCGTAAATTTAATGCCAAAAAGAATTTCTGCCATAATGAGGCAAAAGGTAGACCAACAAAATAGTATTTTTTTTATGATAAATATCGATATTAACCTACACGAAACGTTTTATATAATATCTATTTGATACTCCTCAAAAACTGAAAGATGTCATGGTTGCTCATTACTTTAGGCCAAAGCTGTATGTACGTAGTCGCAAGCCTATATATGTATATCTTGAACCCGATGCCGGGAAGTTCGAGCCCCCCAACTCAGCTTCAGCATCTTATATTTTTAATATTAATTTTACACTATTGTAGTGACATTGTGTATGCTAATCTATATATTTTTTTTACAATCTCTAATCATTGTTAAGCTGTTTTATTAGACAATGAAATTGAATTTGAATTTGAAATCGTCTCAAGCATGCTCAATAAGATTAAGGTAATTTTGTCCCGAATCTTGGTGTCCATTATTTATACGTTGGTATCGTCCCCCATAATTTTAAATCAAGTTATATATTTTAAAAGAAAAGACGCCATGAAAAAAAATCAAAGTCATTCTTGATAAAGAACGCATTGTGAGGAAGTTTCTATCTATGGAGCCCTAACCACCGGTCCCTGAACCCGATACCGGGGGCGCATATTTTTCGAATTTTATATGTTTGTAAAGTAAAGTCTTTATTTCTCGCGTGTTTTTTTTACTTCTTAACCGTTCATTATATTTTACCTACACGTTATAAGACACAAAAAGGACGTAAAGTAACTTTCATCTAGAAAGGTAGTGCCTACCCTGAGGTACGGTAGTATTATTTATTAAGGCATAACTGCAGACAGAAGTAAAGTGTTACACAATTTGTACCTATACAGCGAGGTACTATATATTTACGCAGAAAACCCTCGTTTATTAAAACGCTTATACCATTTAAAAATTAATATAGTAAGAAAAAAAACTGCTTTAACTTTCTTAGTGGCAAGATTCCAAAAGAGGTAGGTATGAAAAGTTGGCAAGAAAACAAATCCATGACCTACCTCAAAGAGAACGTAAAACAAGTTAAAATTATACATTCAAAAAATTATACTCAACCTTGCTAATGACGTCATGCATATTTATGACAGCGCGGCGCATGATACCTTTGCCTAGGAAAAATAATAAACCATAGAGTTTGGCAGGAAAACAACATCGTATGAATTATGCAGCACAGATAATATTTACAAATGAATGCGTATTTTGTATCTGTCTACGGTGTTCGTAGGGGGTGGAAACAAGAATAATTGTGGAGTCGGATTGGAATAAGCGTAATAGTAAGGGTCCCTTTTTATTCCTAGAGTTAATTCATGTAATTATGTTTCTTTTTTGAATATTGTTATAATCATAACAAGCACTTGGCCTGGTAAATGGTTACCAGTGCCAACAGAAGGAGTTAATGTCGCGTGCCATACCATAAACCTGTAAAATATATGGAGCGTTGACCAACCCAGGAACATTCTGCTGCGATACCTTCACAGCAGAATGTTTCAAGGGCGATCCTGTGTTCAGAGGAAAGGTACACCTCAATTAAGTATTATGTAATTCGAACAGTAATCTGCTGCTATTTTCTGGTGATAAATTTAAATGAAGACAGGAACATATTTATATCGTTATTACTAAGGTAGGTCACTGTTAGGTACTAATTTAAAAAATTGGTTTTTAGAGCGCATTACAATAATTTCTTTACTAATTTTGGATTTTGTCTATAAGAAGTTTGATACAGTAATACATTTTTATTACAAGAATAAAAATGCTCCCCTATTGTTACTGGCCACAAACAAACATAATAGCATATGGCCTTCATTTATAAGCGCCATAAACAATCGCTCGATCGGATTCCGCACGTTCCATTTACGAATTTGCGCGCGAATATGTTTGTTTTACGGCTAGCATGGTGGACGCTAGTCTAAATAGGCTGTTTATGAAAATAGAATTTTGATTTTGTAAAGATTTGTGCAGCGTAGGTAGATGAGAGAGTTTGATTTTAGGTAATATGTTAGGAATATGTACTCAAATACTCATTTAAAAAACCTTGCATTTTACCTTTATTCAAAACATCACTGTTTTCCTTGGGTCATTGCTGTAACTGACTGTTTTTCACTTTTTTTTTTTGGTGTTATCGTAAGTATTAACCGCCGCACATAGACACTCGACAACTCTTGGGTAACAGCACTTCGAGCACAAGAGTCAAAGTGCGCTTGGGCAACCGGGGAAAGAGAGGAGAAAAGGAGGGATGAGAGGAGAGGGGGAGTTGGGCCTCCGGAAACCTCACTAATCTCGGGGAAATGTAACGCAAGCATTGTTTCATATGGTTTTCTTTGAGGCTGTGGTAACGCACCGGTCGAACCGGGCCCATTCGTGCCCAAGCATGGCTCTACCAGAGTGGTAGTTAGTGTAGTAGAGTGTAAATTACTTTTAGGTCGATTGTTTATATTATTTATATATAGGTTAAATCAATACAGCCCCGGAAAATTAAGTAGAATATACAATTTAACATGGCCTCCGAGCTAAAAAATTGCCCGTATGAGCAAGCGGGTCCTAGAGTGGAGACTAGCCGGTCCGGTGGCTGGACTGATTGCGTAAGGTGGAGGTCTGCACCACCACATTTAGGAAGGTCTATGTCTAGCAGTGGACGGCGGTAGGCTTGACTTGATCAATGTTCGAAATTGACTAACGACAGTGACAAAATAATCGGCTGATAAAAATCACCACTGCGCGCGGTGGCTCTAAGAGAAGTAAGCCATTGGCTGTCTATCAAATTCATAAATTTAAGTATTAAAAGGTGCTGTAAAAGGGATTGGACTGTTATCTATCAGACAGTATATATATTATGCAGTCATACAGTGCCAGCGTGGTCGCAATAAGCTTGCCTACTATTACGTAAGTATTTAGTAGGCAAAATTTGGGCTTATAGACATCTCTGCCTATCCCTGCGGGGATATATAGTCGTAAGTGTATGTCTTTATATACGTAATAATGTCTTTACTTAGTATAAATATCACTTTTGTGTATAAGTAGTGTGACGTGCCGCTTTATAAGCGTTTTTTTGAAAATTAGCACTGAGCTAACTGTTACTACGTGAGCTGCTGAAATAGTTTCTCTTTCACCCTTTGGTAGAAGGAAGTAGAAGTAGTTAGAAAGAGAGATACATATTCATTATGTACCCAGACAAAGGCAGAGGCCCACATATTAATAAATTGTCGAATAGACTCAACTCTGCAGCATACGTAGTTAGAAACAAAAAAATGTTGCATGCAGAGAATCTGCGAAACATGTTGAACATTATTTTATGTCATTAACATCTTGTAAAAACCGTGTTTCAGACAATAAATGATTTATTATTATAGTGATTAGTGACCCTGAGTGCTAAGCCAGAGGTCGTGGGTTCGATTCTCACCCACGACAACTATTTGTGTGATGAGCATGATCATTTGTTCTGTGTCTGGGTGTAATTTATCTATAATATATATGTATTTAAAAGAAAGAAGGGGCGTGAAAGAGCAACTCACCAGGCCGCCATAGTGTGGGTCACCATGCTGCATTGAGTAGACATGCGATGAAAATGATGACCACCACTCCGCTTATTGCTTTCCATCAGGCAAAGTTGACTCACTATGGTGGGCTTATATATAAAAAGCAACATAATAGCAGACGATAAAATAGTGTTTTATTGAATAGTATATGTTGCACACGAAATATTGTCATGTCTATCTGTTATTTAAAAGAGAGATTTCTTCTCATAAGCCTCCAACCATCAACATGGCAGGTAATTAATTATTTTATGTTATTAATATTAATTTCACATTTGACAAGGCAGCCTATAGTTGCGGTGACTGTGTGTATTTATATATATCTAACTTGAAACAATTTTAAATAAGACGATTTCAAATAATTGTTGAGCAATTTTATGAAGTAAAGATATTTATTTTGAATTCAAATAAGAAATATTGCAAAGCTTAAAATATAGAACAAATACTTATCTATGAGTCTAAATAAAAAGGATTCAATTTTTTTGTCAAAGCTCAATATTGTTTTTTTTTTCTAATGTATACTATATATACGAAAAATATTTATTATATAAATAAAACTAAAGTTATGCTTATATTTATTATTTTTTAAGCTATTTTTTTCTGGACTCTAAGTTGAAACATTTTTTACAAAAGCTGATTTGACCCGACCATACAAAAATTCAAAAATTTCTGTCAATCACATCTTCAGTCCTGATGACAATGCATCTTTCAGATAAGAATGTCTTGACTCTGATTCTTAAAGCTTGTTTAAATTTATTTATTACCGAATCTAAGTTGGATTATTATTATATAGATCTCTTTTATTTGGGTTCCTAAATAAAGAATTAAACTCATTGTATGCATTTTGAGACTTATGTGCAAAGCCATTTAAAGTTTACTGTTTCAAAGTCTTAAAAAAACTCCTAAAATTCCTTACCATATTGTGACGAGAACTTTGTAAATAACTTTCTACGGGGATACTTCATTGTCCGTAATTAATGGCCGTTAATTAATAAAAAAATCCATTAATATATAACACTTTTCTATCGGAGCACGAACTTTAGAAGTCAGACAATAAAATTGCACCTTACACTAACAGATTCAAATACACACTGGCTGCATCCACCTTCGTTCCTGTGTCCATTTCCGAAATAAAAAAATACAAATGACAGGTACTCACAATGGCGCGAACATTATTGACAATAACAGAGGATAAAATAGTTAGGTTACGTCACCAAAAGACTAAGTAAGATAAAAACTTATGCAAAGACAAAAGGGTTTAGAAATACGAGTAAATAGATTTTACGGTGACTGTTATTGCACATGGTGTGCATTATGTAAGTGGTATGTAATTTTGTTACATTACTAATATTTATAAAGATAAGCAGATTGTTCTTTATTTTGCAAAATTGACAACGCAGTATTTACTAACTTAAGTTTTATAAAATAGTTTTTATTATTGTAATTATTTCTTTAAATAAATGTTATACAATATTGCAGCCATAGGTTGACAGCTACTAGACATAGTATTCCAAGTTAATAGCCACACCCGTTAGTACTGTACTAGTACCTAAAAAGTTAAAAAACACAGAATTTATTTAAAAATTTCAAAGACAACAGCTCACTACTTGCTTCAATCCTCACATAGCTCATGAGTTTCCTCTGCAGACATCAAACCTTACATATAAGCCCACCGGTTCTGGGGTGATATTTAAAATTCTATATATGTATATATATTATATATATTAAGGAACAATAAAAACATAACGACGATTCCGGTTGACATAACGTAAGCTAAACATGTCTGCATTAGGTAGGAGCCCGTATAGTTTTGGCAGGAGTCGATTGAATCGTATTGTGACGAGATAATGTTATATAGAGATTATCTGGTTTTAATGCGGTTAGCTGTCCAAGAGATAAAAGTTTATCTGTATTCTGCGGGTGTCTTGTACAGTTTATACAATCACCAATTTCCTTTACACTTTTTTGAACTAGCAAGAACAAGCAAAGATAAATATTAGAACATCTAGAGTTATGTCCATAGAGATTACAAAATTTTCACAAGCTAGGTATTTAGTTTTATGTAGGGTATAGTCTTTAAATGTGACCTCCTTCCTTCTGGCACAATTGTATTAGTTGTATAAAAAAATAAGTAATTCTAAGTTTGTAAGCGCTATTACGTAATATTTGGATACCAAGCATATTTAAAGAATAACGTATAGGTTTTGAAACATCACGCTGTAAGACCACTTAAAGACAGGTTTTTTTATCTATAATAAAATTACGTATGATGTTACGTCTATTGCCAAAGATTGATTAAATTTAATAGTGACAGCTTGATTGCAGATCTAACTGACAATAATGAAAGGACTGCCGTTACTAATACATGTCATAATAATAAATTGACACATTATGCGTGTACACACCTCAAATTATTATAAAACCGATGAAAAGAACGGAATCAATAATAGATTGAATAGAATTTGCATATCTGTTGCCATCTTGGCTGTAAAGGGCAGTGTTGTTCGATGTTCAAAACAAAAAATAGCAATTCGAAATTTGAATCTCGAATCTCGGGTGTCCTCAAGAACTGCGCATAGATTGAAGTTTTTTATTTTATTTTGATTGAATAAATAAAAAAGGGGAAGATGGATTTTGAATTTATTTAATGTTTGTTGTGTTTTACTTATCGCTGTCTGGCGCATTTATATATATATATATATATATATTTTACATAGAGTGTCGACCTGCATTCCCATTTTTATTTCTGTTTGGAATTTCAAACAGGTCATCACCTCATCTAATTCGAGGGTGTAGTTAAATGTAGGACTCAAACTACCTAAAACTACACGGTGTTCTGTCACAAGTTGGTCTATTCAACCCCTCTCACCCCTGAAGACTGATTGACTGATTAATAGAAACTAGAAACCTAATGCAGTGTGGTTTACTGTCCATCTCTGCGTGTGTCGTATAAAGCAACTAAGGGTTCGTACTTTTAGCTATCAGGTAGTATATAATATATAGTCATAGAGTGCCCAGATACAGCAATAGGCTTCCCCTTATTACGTAACTTTGTCTAAATTATAGTTGAAAAACCACAATTTTCAAATTTCAAATCCGCGCCATACACTCGAACTCCGAAAAAAAAACACCCTCCGGCACAGACCCCATCATTCAGCCTGGTAGCAGACATAAATCCTCCTCGGTGATCCGTTCAAAAACAATAACATTTTAGACCACCGTTGAGCCCGGATCCCCGGATCCCTGCACGTGTGTTCGTATTGTTTGTAACGTGGAAAAGAAAGTATTGAGTTACTGTTTTAGTATGGTGTAGTACTGTGCGATATTTTTAACCTACTACGGTCAGCAAAAGATAGGAGTAATACATATGTATGTATAAGCTAAGGTATAAGTTATGAGATTCTAGCTTTTACTAGATACTTAAAAGTGTATATTTATGTCTAGAAATCATAAATAAGTAAAGTTGTTGTGTTCAAGATCTATGATGATTTTTCTTGTAATACAATTTCAAATCTTTTTTTTATTTATAAAAGAAACATTGTTTAAAATGTGTTCTATTTAATTCTGAATAATAAACTAATATATGAGCGTGGTCATAAACAAGCCAGTTATTTATTTTGGAATGGAATATTTAATTTATTTGTTAATCTGAGAACGTTTTAACATTAATAACAATTATAACCCTAATTTATATATAAATTAACCTCCTTAACAAAAAAAGCAATAGACAATAATATTTTTTTAAGGCAGACGCAGTCACTCATTCATCCAATGGTTCTGTTAAATATATTTTAATCTTTTAAATAGAAACAAAAATGGTACTGTAAGATGAAACAGATGTCTTCCTAGTTGCATCCTGGCGATATTGGATAACGAGTCACCTGTAACAGATTTAAGGGATTATGTTACCCAAAATATTTAAGAATTGCGGATGTACGACAATATGAATTACAAAGGGTTTTAAAAGAAAGTAAATAGAGATGGAAGAAAGGCTCGATGATAAATAGTTTTTAATTATGAATTGTTATTTTGAGAAAATTATAGGTAAAGTCATGTACACTGAACTGATCAAAGACTGATAATTTTACTCGACTGAGCAAAAAGAAGGGTTATGCTTCTTGAGTGTATGTATGATGTTACTTTGCCACGCCCTAAAGCCTAGACGGTTTTGATGGATTTCAATACGTGAGGTGTCATTTGATTTATTATTATATTACTATTATATTTATTCATCTTCAGGTCTTATCCATCTTATTAATCAACGCTTAAATGATATATGGCTCTTAATTTCGTTTTCTTTAGAACAAGCTTATTTCACTTTAAGTTAAATTAAGACAAAAAGTATGACATAAAACATTTAAATTTTCAGGTAAACCATAATTGTATATTTATGACAGTCACCAACGAGACACCTTAGTTTTATGGAACCCTAAAATTCGTCATTTCACGAAAGTTAGTGCGTGGGAAACAAAGTGACAAACCAATAAAATTCGCGCCTAAAGTCAATATCTATGGTCTTTGTCTTTTTTTGTAAAAGAGACAGCACCGTGATAATGTCATTGTTTCTGGCCGCAAAGGACGCACGTGTCTTAGCAGGTTTTACTATGTTTTGTTTACTTGTAATTTTTTTATAAGTAGTAGACACCTGCAGTGTCATTCACAAGTTCGTGTAGTAATCACGAAGTAATTTGAGTTTGTCCGTGGGAACATTGAAGACTCACGGTTGCCCAGCTTTTATAAATGAGTATTTGAAAGTAGCCTTTGGAATTTTGTGGAAAATAGGCATGCTTTCTTTATAATATGTATGATACACTTTATTCGCAAATAACTTTGTAAGGTAATAGATGTAGTGGTTAGTAACCCTGAATGCCGAACCGGAGCCGTGGGTTCGATTTTGGGTGTTTTGTTTGTGTGCGTTACTTGTATTTTTGTCAAGTATCCCATGACACAAGAATAATTATTACTGCGGGAGATGTCTAAAAAAAAATTTTTAGGCATTTGTCTATGTAATACATATTACTTTCTTGTTAGTTTTGTTTTAAATCAACTTGACTTGATATTCAGGAGATAGGTTACCGTTTCCTCTGTACATACATATATGTATAAAATATATTATGATTCCAGTCATACGCCTGTAAAGCTAATTTTTGTAGCTATTTTTGGAACGTCCATTTTGAAGTACCGTAATGAATGGATGTTTTAACGTGGGAGAGCCATGCTTCGACCAGACCAGACCAACCAGAGTGAGGTGAGGTTGACAGAGGTTCAACCCCCTTTTCATTCCCGTCTTTCCCCCCTTCCTTTCTCTTCTAATAAAAAAAGTCACTTTTGACATAAAATTTATCTAATGAATTAATTTACTGCCAAGTTTTTTTCCATAAAATATCACATGAAAACACATCTCATGTCTCATGAAATTTGACCGCTTTAGAATCAACGGCTATGTACTTAAACAACTTCTAAATATCTTCTCACAATAGTTTTATTTCATTTCATTCCTTCTATCTTTCCACGTGTGAAAGCGTTCACCTTCCATGCAAATACAGCTTCATTCAAAAACTGGCTTTCCCACGTTATTCATAAACAGCAACAAGTGAATTATGTATTAGACAATAAAATGGTTCCCCGTCTCAATGCTAGAACACGACATTTTAACAAGTTGAAGTATACAATACTCCTTTCAGACACAGTACTTGGATGAATGGCAGTGTTATTTGCGTCTTTTAAAAAGTAAAAATATCTTTGTCTGTGACATCTACATAATTGACAGTTCGACAATCGAAGACATTCAAAACTATTGATCGAAAATGTAAACTGTCTAGTACTCAGTATTTTTTTATTTACTTAATTAATATACAGTTGAATAATTTTGCAGTGAGTTTAATTATATATAAAATGTAAAGTACAAGTTTAACACATAATATGCAAAGAAGGGACAGTCAGTTGTTAAGTATTATACACTAAACGTTTCCAGCTGTTTTATGCCCTTTGATGGTAAAACTGGAAAAATAAAATGAAGCTGTCATATAATAATGTAATTATTTTTCATCTGATTTTCTTTAAAACTTTTTTTTTTTTTTAAGATAAGCGCAATAAATAAACTGACTGCACGGATGGCGTAGCGGTTTAAGTTGTCACCTCGCCGCTACGCTGCCGCGCCGAGTGGTGGGTTCGATCCTGCACGGGACAACACTTTGTGTAATCCTCAAATTGTTGTATTTAGTCTGGGTTATCCCCCGCGACTCAGAAATTAATCCTAGTGCCGGAGTTTTCTTATAAAAAAAGAAAAGAAAAAAAGAAAAATCTAACTACTGCTTTAGTATTGCCAAAGACAGTAAGCTTAATTACTTAATTGTGATAACACTGAAATAACAGAACCCAAATATGTAGTAATATAATGTAGAAAATCGTCAATAAATTAAAATATATCCATAGAACTTAAACTCCCCCATAAACCAAGTGCAAAGGTGAGAAAACACAAGTAAATCACAGGAAAAAGAAATAAATCAACATGGCCGCTTTGCCGCTTTCTTTTTTACACGAACTGCACCCAAGATTATAGGATTATAAGTTGAGCGCATGCGTGGGGTGCGTAATCCGCGGAAGACATCTGGAACAATTCTGTTAATAGCTGCAGTTTTTAAGGGAATTGAGTAAATACAGTAATATTGTTTTATTGAGCTTTATTTTGTTGTATTTGAGATTTGGTTCTCGATGGAGTCGAATAGGGTCACAACATTTCATCCTGGCATGTAAACCTGCAACTGCAACCTCAGGAATCTCAAGTGAGCTGCCGGCTTTGGGCCCTCGTAAACCTCACTTACTCGGTGAAACACAATGCCAGTATTACTCCACAACCGATTTTCTGTGGCTAAGCATGGCTCTCCCACGTCTGGATTCTGAGGATACCCATCAATGTTATATTGAAATAAAGTTACTCTATCACATAAATATGTACATACATCAACCTTAATAAAAACAGCACACTCCTTTTTTGGCCAGTCCTGTAAATATGGCAATGCTTACTATAGTTAGCCAAAGAAAGTTGTATTTTGTTCTGAGAAATAGTACGTTTAACAAGTATTCACTTCCAAGTTATTGGTCATTCCACAAGTATGTTGCATGAACGTGATGTTACAGTCAACATGACCGGTAGAATGGCACGTACGAATTGACTGTTACTAATCATTGTTACAATGTATCTTGAGTTTTCGTAACAACGCTAGGCAATTCGTTATTTATGATTAATTGTTTTGGTTAAGAGTAAGGTAGGTACATAAATTCTTAAACTGTTGAGTATAGAGTGGTTGAAATAATAATAATAATAAGTTTCACACATCTCACACACATCGTCTGATCCTGAACTAAGCAGAGTTTATAGTATATAAACCAGTCTGCCGATAAACATCTTTACCAATATCATAAATGTGAACTTTCTTCTGGCTTCACGGCTTGATCGATTTTAATTAAATTTGGTAAGTGGATCGTTTGAAATCTGGGAAAGTACACATGCTACTTTTTATCGACATGCCACGCGGGTGCAGCCACTGGCGTAATCTAGTTCTTATATATTTCAGAATACATAAGCGGTAAGTGACCCTGACTGCTTAGCTACAGGTTATGCGTTCGACTAGAGAGTGAACTGTCTGGTTGTAGATATGCTCATACTTGCTTACGTTTGTGAGGCTTCATTCCCCTGTTGGACAAATTTTTACCAGATTTTATTTATCGTTGTAGAGCCATGCTTAGGCACGAATGGGCCGGCTCGATAATGCGATACCACGGCCTCTGGGAGAACCGGTTGGGAAGCAATGCAGGCGTTGCATTTCCTTAAAAAATATAAAAACATATGTTTAACATACAGTAACTGTTGTAGTGCAGGTCAAATCTTGCACGTTAAATTTAACTCGCTTTCCAGTAGTTCTTTCAAGTATATTACATACAGCTTCAGTTTAAATGACGTAGAAAAAGTGACCAGGCTATGATTCCAAACGCTTGTATATGAAAATATTGTCTTAAATAAAATTGTTTATGGATAATATAATTAGAGTAGGCGTTTATCTTCCATCTCCTATGATAAAGAAGTCTTTTGGTTGGAATAGACAAGATGGAAAGAATTTTATTTAATAATCTGCGATCTCACATGGGATGTAGCAGCGGCGTTGGCGGGCTGCGTCTGCAGTCCATGTTATTATCGTTGTTTTTGTCCCTATTTGTATGGATTTTGTTTTAGTGTTACTATTATTATATTACTAACAATATTCTAAAGTCTATCACTTTAGTTTGAGTCGTGGTTACTTTATTATTATAATTATTTTATTTAATTTTCATGGAGTGTTTTTTTTTCTGGAAATATAGACTCAGGATGTTCATTCCAGACTAAATCGAGCGGTCGAAGCGATTAGTACGATTTTTACTATTAGCTTTATTCACCTGCGTTTATCCCTAAAAGTCGCAGCGTGATGTTTTATAGTCGACATCATTGCTCAATAAATATTCATCTTATACCAAAAATGATGAAAGAACTAATTTACAAAAAATCGAGATAGATAGATAGATAGATAAACTCTTTATTGTTCAAATAAAAGATATTACAATATTGTCATAATATATTCCTAAATCTGAATTTGTACAATTGGCCGCAACTCTACCGCTTTATTAAGACAGGGTATTTAATTTTTTATCAGAATCAATGAAATGAATGAAGAAATTACTCGTATATAAGAAATCGCTGCCTGTAATGGAGAATGTTACCATATTCGTTAAATCTATTGAAACTTAGTAACCGTTCGTAACCGATTTAGTTTAGACATTATGATAACTTCAATTTTTACTTTTTTAAATACACGTGTTACGTTACTTTACAGCCCTCGCCGCTCTCACTGTAATGTTTCACTCATTCGTTGCTAACAAATATTCCTTATGTTTAATCACAATAACGTTTTAAGTTTGTGGCACCAATACTTCATACACGCAAGCTTAGAGCGGTATTCTTAGCGACCGCTGTAAAGTGACGTCACAGTACCCGCATCGTATACTAAAAATACAATAAAATAGTATTAAAATATTATGTAACAAAAAAATTGTTTCTCACTACTTTTTTTATATCTAATAGAGTGTACTTTCAAGTAAAAATATAAAATTGGTAACATTCGCCATTTAAAGTATACGTGTATACAGTGTACAAAATGCACCGATTAGTACCACTACAGGGCCCGACCGATTTGAACGTATCAGTAAAGTAAGCGTGATTCTAGTTAGAGTAGATATGTGTCTCGTAAGAGGCGGCTAAAAGATTGACTGATTTATCAAACAGTATGTCTGCAGTGGCCGGTTGCTGGTTAGTTTGCCCCTTAATATGTTTATTGCCTTTGATACGCTTCTCCGTAACCCGTTGGGCATATAGATGTAATCAATGGCTGGCACAGGAATCAAACCCAAGACTTGAACAAAAAGATAGATAAAGAATAGTAAAGGTTTGTAAGTATAAATACTTAAATAATAATAAGTCTGTTAGTTTGTTTTAAAGTCCTTGTCTCTGGAATTACTTCTTAGATTTGAAAAAAAAAAATGCATTAGATAGCGCGTCTATTGAGGGAGGTTATGGGCTATAAATCATCACCCTGCAACTTTTAGGAACGGAGCAGTGGGAATAAAAGCTGGTACTACGCTGCTGGTGCTAAGAAGTTACACATCAGTACTTCTTTAATTTTTTCCTTAATGAGACTACGGAAGGTAATCCACTCCTCGCAGCTCCAGCTTAGCTGGAGGGGTTAACAAAAATGACTTTGCCGTCATGAAGACCAGTTATGAGTGATCCACGTTACTTACTTCCTAAGTATAGTATGAGGGCTTGGACCGTCAACAGCCATTTCGAGTGATGACCGTGCGACCGTGACCGACTTGAGCTAATGCTCACTTTCCTCATATGCTTACAGTGGGAGAGCCATGCTGTGGCACGAATAGGCCGGCTCGACCGGTGCGATACCACGGCCTCACAGAAAACCGGTAGTCAAACAATACTTGCATTAAATTTCCTTGCGAGTAAGTAGAGGTACTGGAGGCCTAACTCCCCTTCTCTTTTTTCCCTCCCCTCATCACTCTCAAAGGCGGGAAGCGCACTTAAGAGTCTTCAGTTGTAGTTGCCAATAGGCGACCGTGGTCACTTACAATCAGGTGACCTGTCTGTTTGTCTGTCATAGAAAAAAAATTATACTTACCCTTCTTATAGACTTTACTTTTTTAATATAATACACACATTTTTTTATGCCCAAGTACCACTAGGATTATTAATATGAAATATATTTTTCCAGAAAACTGTAATCCTGGAACCTTCGAGAGTAGAGTGAATGGGTTTCTCTTTGATAGACGCGTCTTCGCGCGATCTTCGTCTTCATCGTCACTTTCCATCAGGTGAGTTGGAAGACAAATGCCTATATCTATAACCAATAAAAAAAAACCTCGTTTATGGCAAAAGCCTAACCCTCTGATGGAGTTCTCTTTTTTTGGAGAATACTGCCACTGTATGTTATTCGTAGTAAATTACTGAATTAAAGTACCAAAGCCAAATTTCGGCTTTAGAAGACAAAAAAATTCATTCATTTGAACGAACCAAAAATAATCTCCGCACTAATGGAGTCCCTACAATTTGTGAAACTCCAAATATTCACGTTCAAATCACACTAATGGTGAATTCGTGACGATCAGAATGAATTCCAACGCAATAAAAACAAATATAGCTTCTAAACGTAACAAATAAAACGAAAAAAAATGGAAAAAGCACCGCCATTTTGGTGGGTGCGCGTACGCACGTACCACGTCCTACCAAATCTTTATAGATCGCTTTTGTGCGTGACATTACATACATTTCTGTTCGATTTTTTTTTTGATGTCATAGATATGTTTACGGACTTTTTTTAAACTCGTTCATTCATAGATTTTTATGAAGGAGGGGTTAAAAAAACAGGTGTTTAAGTATGTTTTTTAATATTTGTTTGACGAAGGTGACGATGACGTGGCATATAGTTGCAGTATATGTTTAGGTTTTTTAAAACCTTGTTTTATTTATTATGAATACTACCACATTTGATTATATATAGATACTACAGTTGATTTACTCGAATGCCTTTAAGAGTGCATTTATTATAGAATTAATGTATAAATAATAATAATAATAATAATCATTTATTTTCATCATGCAAATCACCCAAAGAGTCCACATTGTAATTGATATTTTTACTTTAAATGTTTATTTTTAATTTATAAAAATGTCGCTACGTAACTATTGTGTGTGTGTTAATTTATTATTAGAGTTTAAAACTGAATACCATATTTTGTTAAACAGATTTGAATATATCGTTAGATTCATTACATCACCCCAAGTGACTCAGGCAACATATATACCATGGGATGGAGAGCTACTGGGTAGTTACTGGTATTAATATTGAGAGGGAGAAAATAACACATAACGGCTGTCTGATCCCAAACTAAACAGAGCTTGTTGTGTGTTGTAACTAGACTACTGATAAACATATTTATAAATATATGTATTTCCAAATACATACATATTATAAGTAAATTAAATCCAGACATAACAAATACTTATTCGTGCTTATCACACAAATATTTGTCCTAGGTGGGAGTCAAACCCACGACCACTGGCTCAGCAGTCAGGGTCACTAATCAGTAGACAAATAGTCTAAATTGATAAATTGCTGTGTGGTTCACGTTGGAGTGGAGTAGGGCCACCCCGTCTCTTTTCCATGGTGTCGTAAAAGGCGACTAACGGATTGGAATCTATCCGACTAGCGTTGCCAGGCGTCCGGATAAAGCCGGACACAGTCAGGCTTTTGGAGTGCGTATGCGGCCAAAGTAGTCGGCGTCCGGCTTGACCAGCCTTTGGTAGGCTTTTCAAATTAGTAAGTGGGCCGGCTCGACTGGTGCAATACCACGCTCTAACAGAAAACCGGTTGGTAAGCAAATGCGGCAGCGCACTTACGACTCTTGAGTCGCAATTGTCCATGGACGGAGTTTTTCACTTACCATCAGGTGACCCGTCTGTTCGTCTGCCCTCTAGTACATAAAAAAAAAGAATATTAAAAAAAATCGTATTATACTGAGACTAAAAAATTAAGGGTGTACGGCCTTTTTAGTCAAATGTCCGGCTAAACTAGCTGGTCTGTTTGGTTTTTCAATTTTCAGACCTGCCAACCCTATATCTGGCAGTATGTATACCTATAGTCATACAGTGGTTGACGGTAACAGACGGTCGTTAGTGGGACTAAACTAATTGACAAAATGTAGGTATTTAATATCGTACCAAAAGACTAGATATGAATACGTTTCAACAAAATTATAAAATTTAACGAGGTGTTAGTGTTCAGCCAGATAGTAAATTTTTACCCTTTTTTTTAAACTGGTAAAGATTAATCAAATAATCACTTCTGATACTGACCATCATGATATGTAAGATAAATAAGGATGAATGAAAAGAAGATTGACAACAGGTATTTACATGGCAGAGGTAAATGGAGCTGTCTGAACAGAAAGACCTAGGCGAATGTTCTCGGACGTTCAAGACAATCTAAGCAAAGGCCAGGTCAAAAGTACCTTTAACCGACGAGCCTGTATGCGGAACGGAATGAAAGTTGAAGAAGCGAGAAAGGTATGTCAGAATCGTAGCTAATGGAAGGAAGTGGTCTCTGCCTACCCCTATGGGAAAGAGGCGTAATATTATGTAAATATGTATGTATGCATTCTATAGCATGTAATTCTACGGTGATGGATGTATTTATGTAAGTACACTAAGTACTTTATGAGGCGCAGACCACACCGCTTTGCGACTTTTTTAATATTTTTTCTACTCTTACAACATTGACTTTCATTAAAATATTTACAAGCTATTATAATACTTTCCACAGTAAATTAAACTCAATATCTTTGTCTTTAAAGTTTATTTTAACTTGTTAGTAGTTGTTTGAGATGTAGGCCGGCCATCGGTTTGTGTTTGCAAACCATTCCTTCCAATTAGAGTTAAGATCACAGTAATGACAAGTTGCTTTTGGGTTCCGTTTACAGCTTTAAAGAACGAAAATCTGATTTCTTTCACATCGTATTTCGTCACAGGTTTGAATTCGGCTCCGGATTTACAAATATTTCCATTATGTCTCTATAGTTATAAGTAGATAAACGACTTCATTTTATTTAATCGCAAAAATCTGTATCCCTTTATCCCTTAGTTTCATGTAAGTAAAGTCTTTATCTCGAGTTTGAACTTCTCCAACTTCAAGAAAAACCTATTCAATTAAAATTTGTTGTAGAGCCATGCTTAGGCACGAATGGGCAGAAAACCGGTTGTGAAGCAACGCTTGAGTTGCATTTCTCCGAATTTAGTGAGGTTTCCGGAGGCCCAACTCCCCCATCTCCTTTTTCCGAGCTTCTCATCCCCCTCTGCTCTTTTCCCTCCCTGCATCCCCCCTCTCTTCTTTCCCCTCCCCGCATTCCCTATCCCTCATCATCCGTAAAGGCAGGCAACTTATTTACGACAAGAGTTGCAAGTGTCCATGGACGGCGGTTGTCACTTACCATCAGGTGACCCGTCTGTTCGTCTGTCCCCCTATAGTATAAAAAAATACATAAAAGGTTGGCAGAGGTATATGGAAATTTTTGGAGTATATTGAGAGGAAAGAGAGAATACAAAGGAAAGGTAAAGGAAATTGCTTATAAAGATGGATTGGGGAGTATAAGCAACAACTTAAGCAAGTCAAGGTCGCATACCCGAGCCCTCTGCCAAGTACACGTCACTTATAATATTAACATATAATTGTATTGCTACTATTGAGAATATGCAAACGCAATTTTTTGGAATGGCAATATTGTAACGACTGTGTTAATGCAATTTTTTTGGCACTGATTACCATCACTCCTCGGCCAAGGTCTGTGGCGGTCTAGCTGTGCGACTTGCGTGTTGTGTTGTGAAAAAATTACATTTAATTTACAAACATGCACGTTTTTTTTAAATTGTTTTTATTTTTTTCGGAAAGGAAATCGGTTAAGAAATAACTAAGAAAAGACACTTATTTTAAATTCTATTTATCTTTAAAGAGTCTGCCAATCTTCTGTTGGCAGGTAGCTGTTATATCTATTCCATGCTACGACCACAAGCCTGACCACATCATTTAGTTTTATGGTAAGGTAAATTAGAATATCATATATATCATAATAAATGTAATCCACAGAACCCATCCAATATTACGTTTACAGACGAAACCGGTCCACAATAAAATCGTTTGTTTGGATTTGGAACAGCGCTCGGTAGCCATCTTGCGAGCAAACAAAACAAAATGGCTGGCTGTGAAGCCTTCATTCCGGGAATTGTACGTTTTTATATTTCTTTTTTTAAATTTGAACTTCCATCTTTTTAACCTGTCAGCTATGTTCTGATTTCAAGGCAGTTTTTTTTACCAGTTGTGTGTAGGTAGCGTGAAACGTAATGTTATTAATCCATTGGTTTATTTTGAATTAGTGAAAAAAGTTTGCATAGCGTACATTTTTTAAAAATATAAGCCAAAAAAAAATTAGTAGTTACTTTTTTGCATATATTCTTTGAATTTGATTAAATGAATGATGATATTATTGCATAACAACATTACGTGAACAATATTCTAAATTGAAGTTTCGATATCTGCCTACATGAGAGGAAGGTGAAATACTGGCAACGCTTTAGAACAACAATGGTATTGCAAGTTAATGCCGATAGCCAAATAAATTAAATTTAAATAAAATTTCTTTATTTCATAAAAATGTTTAACATTAATTTAAAGTCGTCCTGTTCAAATAAATATAAAAAAATATATATCAATACACACACGGTCATAGCAACTGAAGGTTGCTTTGTTAAGTGTAAAAATAATATTAAAATGATAATACAGTTAAATACCTGCATACGGTTGAGCATTATCAGAAGAAATTGGGCAAACAAACTCTAGGCCAATTTTAAATGACTAGATAGATATTACAATATTTCGTGTACAACACATAGTGTCTTGTGACTCATGAGTTGCGGGTGTCCTTGGGTGGCGGCAGTCACATACCATCAGGTGAGTGTCCCGTCAGCCATACCGGATCCAGGTGAACCGTCTGGTCGTTTGCCCCTATCCCAAAAAACCCAAAAAAAAATATACGGCCTGTCTTTAGGGACTGCCGATGGAAGTGAAAACTGAGTAACTTGTGAATTGTATCGTCGAGCTATTAGATTATACACAGTATACATATAGCTCATGGGAAGCGTGCGGTGACGATGACGCGGGCTCCATGATTTTTGTTCACCCAAAAGGTGCTCAACTCGCCTAAAGAAGTTTTTATTCCAAAAACAATACAACACTATCTTGTAGAGTGTTATTATGTTGCTAAAAGTAAATTAATTAAACATATCATCAGAGGTTCACTGTTGTATGCATACAGTCACATATATATATATATCTAATAAGGGGTATAGGCGTCTCCAGAGGTCACTTTTTTCTAACCATAATGTAGTCCACTTACGTAATAGGGGCACTGTATATAGTGTCTAAAAATAACTAGTCGAATTAAACATCTACTTCTTTTTAAAGTCTGTAAAAAACAAATAGTACTACTTCAAATTCGATAAAACCATACCAGAAATTAGATTCAATCGTCACAAGTTTAAGTATAAGTTCTTTGTAAATCTCAAATGTCGTTTGAAAGTCTCACGTATACATACGCAGAAATGTATTAAACAACCTACATTTTGCCAATTCAATTTTATCCCGCGAACTTAATAAGAGTTATACCAATTGTCGTCAACTGGGCAGTAAAGGACATAAAGAAGGGAGAATTAGGAGTTTATTGAGATCGAAAGGTACGCATAAGAGAAAGCAATAGAGGGAAAAGGAGCAATAACTCGTAGAATTTGGGGTCGCCCTCCTGTATGTAACTCGAGCACTCTGCCAATATCATATATGTACCTACATAAAAAAAACACTGATTTTAATCTCGCATCGTATGAAGAAGAAACTTATTTAACACAATATAATATATTGTATAGATAAGCGGTCCTTTGTTAACTAATCTTATCAGTTGGCCAATACAATGTAACTTTATAATGCTTATGGAAGTGGTACTTGTCACTTGGGTCTTTTAAACCGTAGCATTTCAATAACTTATATAAATTCAGTTTAGGCGTAGCTTGTGGGGCCTTGCACTAAAGAAACAAACAAAAAACTTCTAATAAACTTATATTAAATATTCAATTATTGAAAGCTAATCAGTAGCAACTACAACATAACTAATTAAATTTAATACACCCCAGACTCGAAAACCCCTTCAAAGATGAGCAAAGAGATGATGACCTTGAAACGGTTAAACCTATTTTTATGAAGCATGTCTAAGAGCAATCGCTACAAAACTGAACATCTTTTCACACTGGAAATTATTTATTTAAGGGCTGTCTAAAAATTTAAAGTAATATTTTTAAAGGCCATGGGCATACTTGTACATCACGCCTGTAATGAATTGATTTGCTATAATGTATTCAATTTACGTAATAGGGGACAAGTCTTTTGCGACATCCAGTTACTTTTGTAATATAAGGAAATTGATATTGGTTATACAGATGGATAGATGAGTATAAGCAATAGCTGAATAAGTCAAGGTCGCATACCTCGAACTGGCTGGTGCCGCCTGATGGTAAGCCTTCCGCCGCCTATGAACGCCTGAAACTCGAGAGTCACAAGAGTTCTGTACGTCTTAAAGGGTAGGGGTAAGGGAGGAGGGGGATTAGGGGAAGGGAAGTTAGGAAGGGGGAAAGGGGGTTTGACTTTCGGTAACCTCACTGACGCGGTCACACAATGCAAGCATTGTTTAACAGCTGGTTTTCTGGTAATACTCCGGTCGAGCCGGCCCATACTGGCCGAAGCATGGCTCTGCCACATTAAACGTGATGGATTTCGTCATGTGGGATGTCATTTGTTTTTTTTTTGATACTTATAGACTATAAGATTTCCATATATCGTCAGCAAAAAGAGAAAGAGAAGAAGAAGTTAATATTGCGTTCGGGTTTTATTTATATTTTTCTAACAATTTTAGTTGTATTGTTATATACTTATTGATGATGAACAGATTTTGTGATGATTGTAACTTTGAAAAATATAATTATCTTAAGACTTGACTGAGGAAATAATGGTAAGTGGTTAAACCACCAACTTACAGTTACATATGTAATATATCACAGTGAGTGTGGAGCGTGCACACTCACCGTGATATATTATATAATTGTAAAATTGTAATAAGTGGTATCGTAAAGAAAACGGGATTGCCAAAGTGCATGTTTGTGTTTGTAAACACAGGTAGCTATCATGCGGCCAATGCTCATTTAATTCCATAATTAAAAAACTAAGATCAAAAATATAGACATTGTGGTAAAAAAATATTTAAATTAGCTTGACTGTTACTGTTCAATTTGACTTTACCAATTTTTCAAATTACATTAAATACTATTATTAGTTAATTTATTCCTTTATATTAATTTTCTAAATTATGTTCGATGGTTTTTATGAGAATATAATTAAGCACTCACCAGTCATTTTAACCCTCATAAATAAAATTTATAAAGTCAGTTCTAAAAACAAATATATATATCACAACACACTCACACACTGCACATTTCAAAATCCGAACGTATCAAAATTCTTTTTTTTATTTCAAAAATGCGCGCGAACACGACGATGTCAAGACAATAAAGCCTTTATACAGAGTAGTTATTATTTTTAAGACACTAAGACAATATTATATACAATACTTCCTTGTTTTAATTATTTGTTAAAAATCAATGTCAAAGTTTAGTCGAGTCAGCGCTGTCCAAGATGGCGGTTATGATGCACACATTGCACTGACCTCGATTTCAATTATTTTATTTTATATATAGTAACTTTTAATGTAATTCAATTATCTTTTGTACATTGCTTATAATAACTGTCTTTAAAATAGCGTGTTTCTCTGATGTTATTTTTCTTATTATACACGCGAAAGCTTTGAGAATATTAGATAAACGAATGTTTTTTACTCTTTGACCATGAAATTTATGACACGGAGAGTTTATGATCTTATTTTTTCGAGTGAAAATCTTCACGAGTTATCAACTCACTGTAGCCGACGGTTAAGTTGTATGCCGGAATCACAAGTCGGGCTGTTGCAAAGGACCTATTTATTATCCTGGGGAGGTAGCTTCTAGGAACTCCTGCAGATCGTGGCCACTTTCTTTCAAAAGGTAAACACACCGTAAAATACAGGGGAGCACCTCCAGTTTAAGAGGCGAGTGCGGATCATGCCGCCTTGTGCTAGGGTTATGGGCAGCCCCACTCCTCATGCAGATAGTTTAAGATCTCTGGATTAACACATAAGATTTTATTTGCCGACGATTACATAGGATAGACCGAAGAATGACATTTACTCACGCCTACATAGGTATAGGAGGCCAACGATACCAATAAACACCCTCAACTCGAGTCACTACTCCTTAAATGGGATAGGGAGAGTGGTGGGGGTGGGGTGTTGGTTCTCCAATAACCTCAGACACTCGGAGAAACACAATGCAATCATTGTTTAGCAAACGCTTTTCTGTTAGATGTATTCCTCCAACGTTTGTTTATTATACCTTAGCTTCAAGCTTCAATAACTACAGAACCGATTGTATTAAAATATTGCGCACACTTTGAACATGCGTTTTTATTTATTTATTTATATAATATTCTTGAACTATCTTAACAGGAGTTGCCCCAATACAATAATAGACTTACAACTAAAAAAAATAAACAAACGCAAACTAATAAAATGAACTAAAAAACAGAACAAACAAAATCAAAGAAATCAAAAATAGTAAAAAAAAATATGCATTATTGTAATATATACCTTTTTTTTTTACCCCTACGGGTCATCACCTCACCGGGGCCTTACGGTAAGATGGTATGTCGGACTAGAACTGACTAAAACCACACAGTGTTCTTACATGGAGTCTTCTGGCCGGGGCCTCAGGTGTACCCTAAAAAGGAAATAACTGTCAACCCCGACAGACTTGGCCGCCTGGTAGAGGCGACCCTGCTATAGCTTATTTATCGGATTTAAAGAGGCGCGCGCGGAACACGTCGCGCCACCATCTCGGGCCTGCTTCTGCTAGGACGACGGATAGCCCCGTCCGTCGCCCCCAGGCATTGTAATATATACCTACCAATAATGTCGTTGTCGTTGACGCTCAACCCATTGACAAGAAAATATGTCAATCCTATCACTACTGTCATTTATAATTATTCTTGCCCGACTGACAGGCGTTTTCTGACGCAAATTTGTCCTGGCCACAGGCATAGCCAGCAAAGGTGGACGCCACCTCCATACGCAACGATCCAAAAATAAATTAAAAATTAAAAAAAACCCTATGCAAAAAATACTTATAGTTTAAGGAACAGCCCTTAAAAAGTAAAAAAATATATGTCTGCCGTGAGTTTTCGAAGAGTTGGGTTCTCTGGAGACCATTCTGGTTGCAGCATCAGGTCGAATTTACCAATGAATTGTCATTTAACGATTACACTGGCACGCGTGAAGTAATCAAGTATACTTACGTCAACAAAAATGCCTAACATCATTTTGAAAGAGAGCTGATACTCTTACACTGCTAGACCGATATTAACCAAACATAGCTAAGAACCACCGCAAGGAAACTGGTTTCAAATGAAAAAAACCACATAGAAATCAGTCCATCCGTTTGAGAGCTACGATGCCACAGACAGACACACACACACACTGACAAACAGACATCGACGTCAAAAATATAACACCCCTCTTTTTGCGTCGGTGGTTAAAACGCAGAGACTTAAATGCCGAAGTACTCCTGGATTGCACATCTTATCTCTCAGGAGATTTATTACATAAGACGTGAAAAGAAAATCACGGCGCACTCTCAATTCAAATACAACTATACTCAGTAAAAATAGTGGGGAACATTATACTCCATACAACTTCAGAAACAAGTACCTCGTCAACTTGTACTGGACTTACTCCAATATGAGTGTGTTGTTCGCTTTATGTGGAGACCATATCATGCTATTATGCTCAAGATAACTCCTGACTAGTGCATCATTTCTCTTCCCCTCCCCGCATACCCTCATCCCTCATCACCCTCAAAGGCGGGCAGAGCACTTACGACTCTCGAGGTGTCCATGGACGGTTCGTTTAATCTCTATAATATAAAAAAGAGCATATAAAATCTTTACCGTGCTATTATTAGCAAAATCCGCTTAGTAGTACGAATCCTAAGTTTCTGTTCGCCTTCTTCAACATGTTGGTAATATGATAACTAAATGTCATTTCATGATGACTGCTATAAGAACTTCTGAATCTCGCAATTGTGTGACTTTTTGCATTGGCTCCGTATCATCTTTGTATGTGTGTTAAAGTGGAACATTTAGAGATGTTAGGATTTTTTTTATATTGCTCGACACACCACATCTCTATCAGGATCCTGATGCATTTTTTTGTAATCAGAGTATTTTTTATTGCGAGTAGCACGTTGAGATCATCTGCAAATAATAAACAAGTTGCATATTTGACTGCTTCCCGTAAATCTTTTACCATTATAATACTTTTACATAATATACTCAAGAGGTCCAGGTAGGATGAAATACTGCTCTGGTACCCACCTACTCGTATTTTACTCAAAGTACTGCTGCCGATCTTTCATTTAACTTGCAAAGAACTCTAGTAATTGCTGCGTGCCTCCGACTACACCAAGCTTTCCTAATAATACGTTATTATGAATCGTTTTTATATCAAAGCAAGCAGCTGTCACTTGCACATTACCATCAACATTGGGCACCACCTGCGCCATAAAGTATAGAAGGTTGTTGGAAGTTCTGTGTCCTGGACGGAATCCGTGCTGTGGGTCCGATATGAGTACTTTCACCTGTTCAGGTATACTGCGCTGAACAGCAGATTAAAATACTTTAATCGGAGTGAGCAACACAACCACCGGTCTATCTAGTTCCCGAGAGATAGACAAAAACCCAAGCTGGTGAGTGGAGACGCTACCGAAAGCTACTCACTAATAAATCAATTAATCAATAAAAATAAATAAAATTAAAGTGTCTTTTTTTGAGGGGCAAACGAGCAGACCAGATGTATGTGACTACAGCCGTAACTCTCCGCCTTTGAGGGCGATGAGGGAAACGGAAAGAGTAGAGGGAATTTTACCGCGCGAGTGAGGTTACTGGATGTCCAGACCCCTTACCCCTCCCGTCAAAGGCGGACAGCGCTCTTGCGACTCTTGTAGTGACTTACCATCAGGTGACCCTGCTCTGCTCGTTTGCCCCCTTATACTATAGAAGAAACAGACAGTTTTTTCCCAAAACTTATTTAAATTTGAAAACTTTAGTTAACAAATACCTATCTTATGTACAAAAAGTGTGCCTTTGCGTATCTTAGACACCCAGTATTTTATTATTATTTTCATACTTGGTTGACTAGTAGAGATCGCTTTTAACGATAAGACCGCCCATTGCACTTACTCCAATTTGTATCTAATATAATATAGGTTTTCAACTGTACTTTATTCAGTATGTGCAATCAAGTGTTTTTAGTTTAAAAAAATAACTCCCGCTCTATGAATGATTCCTGTGCCGGGGGGGGGGGGGGCCTTACAAACATACAAACAACGAGCATAAAGACTTGACAGGCCATAATTAATAATTATAATATCTAAGTCGCAAATGGCATTACGGATATCATGAGCACAAAAAGTCACGATCTGCTGCCGCCATCACTCCTATTTGAACTTAGAATCGAAATGGGTTTTGTTCGTTTGAGTTCATACTTCGATTTAGTAAACTGACACATTGACCGAACTGTGGCGCGAATGAGATTTTTTGTATAATTTTAAAAATATGCCAGTTAACCACATTATTATAGCCATTTACATCTACTGGACCAAAATCTGCTAACTACCAATTTGCTGTGGCTGTGGACTTACCGTCTTTGAAAAGCTAAAAAGCTTCTATGTGGTCCTTTTCAAAGCCATTTTGTGGAATTATACCTACTTCAACTGCGGTTGAGTTACTACTTACTAACCATCAAAGATCTTGTAGCGGCTTCGATGCCCAGTTCTGTTATTTAAATGTATTTGCGTTGATAGACGTTTAATTGCAGTAAAAACTTTTCTCTTACAGTACGATTTTTTGTTTATAAAAAAGTTACCTTAAAACAGCTCTTTGGCTTTTCACTCTAATATCATCTTTGATAGCTACTGCATTATTACGAAATGAAAATATCTTTATTTCCACTCGACAATAGGAACTTAACCTACAGCAATCAACAGGCACAAATAAAAGTAATTTACTATTATAATAAAATAATAATCGTTTACTTACGCGACGGCCATTAAAATACCATAAACAAGCTACAAAAGCACAATGGACGATCTTGGAGCCAACAGCTACAACGTGAGGCTGAATAACTTGCGTCCTTTGTCTGTTCGCCGATCGATGAGGCTAACATGTCAAATTATGACACTTCAGAATTTTATTGAACGCGAATATCCCGCATTTGCGTTGAGCAAGAATTGTAATAATCTTGACAGTTATTTGAAAGTAAAATTTATGTATTTCTATCAAAACACTTTAGTTTTAAATTTAGTTCTGTTAAACTACAAAAAAATATGCATTAAGTACATTTGAAAGTGTTTTTCATTAACCTTCTGCGTCTTAAAGTCGTGTATTTAAACAAAAACGTTACAGATTACACACTAGCGCCTAGATTCGCCTACGGGTTATCAACTCACCGGATCTAATGGTGAGGTGGTATGTCGGAATCGAACCGTCTGAAACCACACGGTATTTCGTCAGAAATGTCTATTACAAGGGACCCAGAAATACGCTGCAAAGGAAGCCTCATGGAACCCCTACAGACTGCATTAGAAACATAATCATTATAACTTATGTAAAATCATTGCTTTCCATCAAACAGAGAGGAGTCTTATGATAGGCTTATTATATATACATATACATATATATATAAAAAGAAAAAACTTTTGGAATCAAATTACTTATAAATAAGTGTTGCTAGAAAAGTTGTACTACGCTTCTGTAGATAAGATTACTCACACATGCGCTCACCCTTATACCCCCTGGGGGTAGACAGAGTCGTCTCAAAGGCCCGCTTTTTGCCAACTGTAATATAGCCCCACTTACGTGTTCAGGGGCGAACCTATTGCCGTAACAGGGCACTGTAAGACTGTGTACACATACATATATCTATTATCTAATAAATAAGTCCGAACCCTCAATTGCATTTTACGACATTCCCAGGAAGATATGGAGTCGCCTTATTCTACTTAACCGAAAACCAACAATACAAAACTGGTAACAATGTTTTTCTTTTTAAGAATAAAAAAAAATCGAACAGAGCCCGTTCAAAAGATAATGGTGGAAACCGTATTTTGTGACCTTAAAAGCCGTGTAACTTGTGTCGCGGCACACGGAATGGCGATTTTTGGGATTTTGTTTAGAACCAAAAAAGAAGGTTCAAACAAATATCTAGCTCTCCCTATTTTTTTTAAAGTTAGGTATTATTTTTGACGTTCCCTGTACTACTTAGCAATGTTGTTTCGGGTGGAGTAGGCTTGTCCACTAATAGGTGCATAAATCTTATGGTTGGTAAAATGTGTTGGTAAACCCCCTTGGGGATACAGACTTGAGTGTATGTATGTATGTACTACTTAAGCATAATAATAAAAATATTTGTATCTTTTACTAAAGCTCATTAAATATGTAATTAAAATGATGTTTGTAAAGAAATTTTCGGACGACCCGCATATTTTGTATACGATAAAATAAAATAACATCAAAAACTAATTTAATTAGGCTAATATTTGATATGATAGAGATTCGTTACAGCTAAATTGTTGATAAATATTATACTTTTTTTCGCCTACCGTTTGTATTTTAACATACATTTGACGACGAGACGCCCTTATCCCCGAAGGCCAGAGGCGTAATTGACCTTCACATTTTCCCTATGCTAGCCCATTGCCGTCATCCGCCCACTTTTGGGAATTAGACGAGAAAATTTGGAGTAAATTGACAGAAAAAGGCAGTATAGAAAGTACATACCGCATACCTATAACTCGAACTGGCTGGTGCCGGCAAGCCACTCCCAGTGATGACTTCGACATGTCCACTAGCGACCTCTTAACTGAGATATATTTTTACATACTGTGGATTTACGCTAATCCAGCTTACGTTATCTATAACTATAAAATAAAAATGTTGTATATCCCCTACTTGAACACCCCTCCAAATATTAGAGAAGACCTTCATACAGTTGATTCCATTATGATAAAACAAGTCTAAGACATATCGCCGGAAAACCCGCTTTTAAATAAAAAAACGCATCCAAATTTGTTCACCCGTTTAAGAGCTACGGGGCTACAGACAGACATACAATTATTTGTTAAACTTACCCTCTCTTTGAGACAGAGGCTAAAAACGCTTGAACGTATCCAAGGCATCACAAGTAACTAACGCTCGTATATAATATGTCACAATCCGCACAATAAGGTAACTATGTAGCCATAACAACCAATTCATATGCCAAAAGCATTACAATTGTGCTACAAAACACAAAACCGGAACACGGTAATATGAACACAATAGCACAACACTAATCCAATCGTAAAATCCCGAAACATCGCACTTATTACCATAATGTCCCCTCCCTAGCATCCGCTTATTAATCATTCGAATGCTGTATTTAAAACAGGGTATAATAAATAAAGATTTCTATACAAAAGAGGCTGAATATCGATTGTAGAGGACGTGCCGGAGAATGCCTTTGCCGTATTATGATGTGATCCGATGACGATATTTTTCCCGCGTCGTTTTTCGTTTGACAGCTGAGAGACAATGGCGCTGGTGTAGCATGCACCTAAATATTATTGATGTTATTATTATATTTCTGTGTGCAATATTAATGGGAATAATAATTGTTATTGGCTAGTATAATGACTTTGGGGCAAGCAGGGCGTGTAGTTATCTTGTAATGCCCAATTTATATGTTATTGCACAAAGTTAAATACCTACACAAGCATCTCGGCTTAAAATACTCGACCTTTGAAATGCTGCAAATATATCAAATTAAATTTAAAAGTTACATTAGTATTTGGAAGTGCCAACAGTTATAAAATACCGTGTTATGTTTACAAACAGAGGCTTTAAATACCCACAACTCGCTACAGATCAAGTTGATACTAAAAATACTAAAAATATGGCAAGTACTACAGTGAGCTAAAAGTCAGGAATCCAGATACCATTATGTGAAGGCTGATGGGTAGAATTTACAGAAGTGCTTCTCTTGACAAAATAATAACAAAAATTCAAACTATAGTAATTATGACCGCAGATAAATGAACTTAAAGTAAGAGTACCTTTTATTAGATTAATTTTCTAGTTAGATATTATATTAGGCTATCAACATCACGCCAAGATCAAGAGGAGCTGATCAAGAATCACATTAACTGTTAAAATCATTATTAATATACTGTTTACGTAGGTGTGTATTTTGCTTTTATTTAAAAAGTAAAAATCTAAATCAAAACTATTTATTTCAATTAAACCAATCATAGATATTTTTGAATTGTCAAGAAGTCGGTCAGACTTAGTCAGTTGTTTAGCTGGTTGCCTGTTCCAAAGAACAGTCAAGAAACTCCAAGGACTTTCTTTTTAAATATATTTTACAATTGTCTTGTTCCCGTTCACAAGTTTAAAATAAAATGTAAGGGCAATGCAATACATCATTTTGAAATATAAATTCTAATAATTACTACCAGGTATATTTAAGTAATAGTACCTAGTCCGGATATCACCAGCCCAGATCAACTGCACTCGTTCACTAGCATGACTCACGCGCCAGCCATCGTCCACCTCAGCCGAAAGGGCGCCGAACGACCCGACACATACGCCACTATTGACAGGACTTGTAAAATTTCTACATAAAACATATCATACAGTCATAAAATAACTATGTATAATCTAAATAGATTTTTATTTTTATAAAAGTATGTCAATTTTGTATAAAACGTATTAATGTTAGTTTAATTGAAAAATTCAATGGCCGCCCATTGTACATTTCTATTTTGCATAAGTACTGTAAATTTTTGTTTTAAGGTGTACAATGATGTATATTCTATTCTATTCTATTCAATAAATAAGTAAATGTCAAATGATTAAAATGAAACAAAACGAATACAAAGTCATTTACAGTGTGTCTGTGGAGCAGGAGCAGCAAGTTGCTAAGCCGTTTCGTCAGCTAAATAATAATTTTCTTTGTAATATGCTGGTTTACAAAGCGAGCGTATTATGCAATTTTTTAATTTCTTTTCCTTTAAATGAAGAATACCGCAAGATATTTTATTATATAGTTTAAAACAGTACCCCATAAAAGATGTTTAAACTTTTGTCAATCTAAATTTTGGCTGAACTAATTTGTTTTATATCTCGTAATATATTTATCTGTTTCATATCGTTTTGTAACATTTTTTTCTAACGTTCATAATGTTTTAATTAATATACTGACAAAGCACCGTCAGGATATTAATCTCCTTAAATAGTTCCTTAACGGATTCGCGACTAAGGTGATTCGACCGTAACTTCTAAACAAACGCTCTAATAGATTTCGATGCATGGAGTATCGTTAGAATCCTTACCTCGTCTCGAGTGACACTGGCAAAAATGAAAAAAAAAAGGCAATTGGTATATTATTTTTTGACAGGATACTTGTTTTTTTTTTAATTAGTTACTTGTTTTAATTATATTGTTACACCTACGGGATATGCGGAAGAGTATTAGTCCCACCCACATTAGTCTCGGTACCACGTCATAGGGACAAAAACGATTGCTGTGTTAGGCACGTTTTCAAACTCCAAGCTATCACTGAGAATTTAAGATTCAAATATCTCCCCTCCGTCCCTCTCTAATGTCTCAGATATTATATATGATGACTTAAGCTATAAGCACACATTTGTGTTTCTTTAGCCTCTAACTGTAATAAAAAAAAAAATCAATTGTGCCATAACCAAACAAATAAACATTTTCTTTTTAATTTATTCAAACTTCAATTCATTGTACGCTCAATTTCATTCAGAAAAATTCCCATCAACAATTTAACCGCCCACCCGCCGACTTTTCTACAAAGTGTACAAGAAAAATACACCCTAAAAACCCAAAACGTCCCGCGCGTGGGAATACGATCATTACATGAAAAGGACCTCCTGTTTGCTCTCATTGTTTTGTCACGTTCAATAACTTTATAGTGAAATACATGTTATTTAATATTGCATAAGGTGAAATTTAGAGTGTCAGGTAATAAGAATTTGAAATTTTCGAATATTCGAATTTTGAGTTTGAATCTAAAGAGTTGCAAAATGGACAGTACCTTCTTAAAATTAACCAAATACGCTAAATTATATATATCTGGGTATACGTTACGCCTTACTACACACCCCCGAAGGGGAGGCAGAGGCGTAATTAAAGCCCACCTTTTGCCGAATAGATTTTAGTCCCATTTACGTAAGGAAAGTTTATTGCCATCAGCCGGCTGCTGTGGGAATTAAATGGGAGAAGAGAAGTGGATATTACTCACACTGATAGATTATACAGTATGAGCTCAAGCAAGCCAGGGTCCAGGGTAAATACTACGTTTAAGTTATTGTATTGCACGACTAGGCGAAACAATTTATTTTGATTGTTTCATTTTCACCTACCTAACTGGAATGGAGAGCGTTATAATTCACTTGGAAAAAGATGATGACCTTCAAAGCACCTTTCTAATTATTTCAATCGTCAAAACTAGCAATTCAAAAGCTTATTTGATATTACCTGGGTCCATCTCATGATCAAATCCTGTTTTGGTTACAGTGGGATCGCCGCAGAAGTATACTCTTTCGAATAAAAAAAAATTAAAATCGGTCAACAAATGCGGTGAAATCGCTTGACATACATAAAAAAAAAGAACATACAGACGAACATCAACCCTCCTCCTTTTATTGAAGTCGGTTAAAAAAATCATGTACTATTTTACATTTTAAATTATATATTTTTTATATAATATTGAGCGAACAGACGAACAGACGGGTAATCTGATAGATCTGATAGATTACTCCGTCCGTGGACACCTGTAACTCAAGAGTCGTAAGCTGCCTTTTAGGAGGAGCGGGGAGGGGAAAGAATAATAATTAATAGATGAGGAAGAGGAGAGGGGGAGTTGGGGCCTCCGGAAACCTCACTAGTTTATGAAAACGCAATAGTGCACAACCAGTTTTCTATGCGGCCGTGGTATTGCACCGGTCGAGCCGACCCAGTCGTACCTACCTCTACCACTGACGGCTACACGGCTCTACCACTGATAAATGTTTGTTATTAAAATGCATGTTATCTTATGAGTTAATAAAAACTATTTATAGTTAGCCTAGTAAGTAAATATAAATTCAAAACTTTTTTATAATTTCAAACAATTTAGAGCAAAAACTACTTTCTGTCTCTCATTGTCTATGGTGATTAATTTCGTATATAAGAGTTCCACACGAAACATACTGCATTCATAACAAACAAAAGGTGAGGAGCATTATAATGTCGTCATTTAACTACCGTGTGTCCTATTATCGGGCACAGCTGCGGGCGGGGCGCGAGAGGCCCCGCCTCAGAGATGCGCTCAACTGATACAGCGTGCTATCTATTTATAACTAACTCTACGTTTCATTTTCCGACGGCAAGAGACCGTATTGCAAACTTGGCATTATTGTGTGTTACCGTGGCTTAATTTTTTTTTAAGAAGATTAAAATTGTATTTTATTTATCATTTTTCAAACATTAATATATTTTTGTATATATAAAACTAAAAATAGCCTGATTAACGACCATAATTCATTAAAATTTTGTTTTATTTAAATATAATTCTTTAACATAATTCATTAATATTTGTTTTATTTAATATATATAAATATTAAACAATATAAATTGAAGTTCCATTGACTTCTTTTATTGACTTTCCTTAGAATGACAACTCAAAATTTTACTGAAACTTTGTAGCTTTGTGTATGTTTTTTATAATGTTTGTTAAGCAATACTACTGTGTTTTGTAAATATGTACATATGTATATTTAACATTATGTAATATTAAGTGATCCGACTGATCGTTTGTCCTCCTATACGGTAAAGAAAACCTCCTTTTAAATCGTTTCAAACTGTGACAGCCTACAAACAGATATTACACATTCTCATTGCTCTCATTGCTCTTATGTACATACATATATCTATTAACTGCGTGGGATAATTTCTCACGAGTCATTGTGAAGAGTGAGATATTTCAATATTAATGTTAAACATTGACTAAGTAAGAATCTAAAAATACTAAGAAATCTATGCCCTGGGACTTTTTGTAAATAATAATTCTGTTTGTAGACTGATGTTTAATATTATCTAATTGTAATTAGCAATGTAAACAAATTACAAACTAACTGCCATGCCAACTGTTATGTAGAGGAGTTTATCCAGTTTTTCTTATAATATAGGGGGACAAACGGGCAGACGGGTCCTGATGGTAAGTGACTTCCGCCGTCCATGAACACTTGCAACTCAAGAGTCGTAAGAGTGCTACCCGCCTTTTAGGGTAGGGGAAAAAGGGGAAGGGGTAGCCGGTTTCGCCTCCCAATTCATCCATACAAGCGATACTTCTTTCTTTCCATTTCCTTCTCTCTGAATTCCCTTTTCCCAATTTCCCCATCTTTTATTCCTAGAGTGCCCTCTTGACTTTTACTGACTTACCTAATAGAAGATTTTGATTAAACCAATAAAACTCAAAACAAAATTTTTTAGACTTTTTGGTCTGTCTGTCTGTATGTTTGTAGACGCATCAATCAAAAAGTACTGCATAGAATTGAATGCAGTTTCCACAGACATATAGCTAAGGATGTAACTTAAAATAAAGGCTCAATTTTACAGCAGGGATTGATCCTAAATTCCACTCGTACGAGTCGCAGGTAATAACTAGTGATGGAATAAAGAATCTTAATACATTCTGACATACGTGAGATGTCACGAATATACCTAAAATAAATGTAACAAAAATGGCGAACATTTACACAAGAAAACACGCGACCAAATAAGCTTAGCATGTCCACTGTTGTAAAATTATCATATTGTCTATGAGATTTATAACAAGCGTGTTTGTCTATGAACACGTGTCAACTAGAGTGTTTAATGTGTGGTAATATGGTGGGAGTTTTTGTTTTTATTCCTTATTTTAGCAACAAGGATCGGCAGCAGTGCTAGTATCTGCTTCCAATTATTCCAGTAAGTCAATCCAAACTGGAGTTAGTCATGTCCACTAATATTCTTTCCATGGGAGAGCCATGCTTAGGCACGAATGGGTCAGCTTGCAGAAAACACAAACCAAACAGCTCATAAACATACTTATATACTTCTAAATACATATATATTATAGATAAATTACACCCAGACATAGAACAAATGATCATGCTCATCACACAAATATTTGTCTTAGGTGGCAATCGAACCTACGACATCTGGCTTAGCAGTCAGGATCAGTAATAACTAGATCAACAGGCCAGAAAGCCATATTGTATGAAATAGAAATTACACTATTTTAAATAATATAAATATAAAGTAATAATGTCAGATTTGCAGAATTGATGACTAACCAAGCTGTCAAATTCAAATGACCTGATTCAAAAGGAAGAGTCAGCAAATAAAGAAGTAAGTTGCGGTTAGGGAGTGTGTTCAGTGTTTATATAAACTTCTAGATTACTGAAATACATATGTACATACACTCACGCTTGTATGACCAGCAGTGAGAGTTCGGAGGTGTAATTAACTCCCTCATTTTGATGATTTCATTATGTCCTATTAACGTAATATAATAATATTATGGGATTGTGTCCCGTTGGGGATCGAACCCACAACACTCGGCGCGGCAGCTTAGTGGCGAGGCGACCACTTAAACCACTGCGCCATCCGTGCAGTCATATTGACAGGAAAGGGTGGATAGAAAGATAAAGAAAGGCACACAGGCGGGTCACCTGACGGTAAGAGACAACCACCGTCCACAGACAACTGCAACTCGAGAGTCGTAAGTGCGCTGCCGGCCTTTGAAGGTGATAGTAGTATAAGCAATAGCTCAAGCAAGTCAGAATAGATAACTCGAACTGGTTGGTACCTGGCCGAGCCCTTGAACTGATAAAATGTTATCAATAATTTAATACAGTAGGGGGCCGGGGCCTCCTCTGATCTATATCAATATACAGATTACAATTAACTACTCAAATGCAAAATATTAGTTAGTAATCGTACAAAACATGTGATATCACAAAAATTTACGACACTTTTTCTGAATTTTGTGTGTGTGAATGTCTTTTGATTGCGTTCACTTGGAAATTTGATTTTTTTACAACTTAAAGAGACTGTTGACTTACGTATTTCGCATTAATACAAATTTGAAACCTCCTTCCTGAGAAAAAATATTTTGACTGACAGGATAAAGGTTCCTTTTTTCTGTTTAAGGAACAGAACTCTAATAACCATGAACTACCGTCGTGAACTCACCCCGAACAGACGCATTTAGCTTAGCTGGGGGATTAACAAGAATACTAGTAATGTGTGACCCATGTTGCTAGATTTTTTTTTATTCGTGTAACTGGCTGAATGAAAAACGTCAAACTGTGCTCTATGCCTGCAACATAAAAACTTTG
This sequence comes from Tyria jacobaeae, assembly GCA_947561695.1. NCBI lineage: Eukaryota > Metazoa > Arthropoda > Insecta > Lepidoptera > Erebidae > Tyria > Tyria jacobaeae. The sequence goes on along the minus strand of OX387237.1, from coordinate 5,239,405 downwards.
TGGTATGTACAAAGTCAGTACAATTCAATATGAATAATATTAAGACACCAGGCCAATGTCAGTAGGTTATGGGGACGCGTTACGTAAAACCACGGTTTTAGAACGGCCCCCAAGGTTGTAGAACAAATTAAAAGCGTATTTTTCTCCTCCTGACTCATTGCATTATGCTTAAACTATCAAAAGTACCTAGGTATTACTATACAGGCGTAAAATAAATGAAACCTATTTAAAGAGGCCTGTACCACATTTGGAAATGTTTGGAGCAAACAGTGTGTACATGGCATCACTTGTTTACAACGCATTACCAGAAAAAATAGCTACCTTACCATACCATAAATTTTGTCGTGAATCAAAAAACTGGTTAATTGAACTGAGCTTTTACTCTGTTAACGAGTTCCTCAGAAAATTCGCTTCTCGCTTCTTTCAAGTTAGGAATGCATTGTTTTAGCTGTATACCTACTTCAATTATGTCACTTTGCTTATGTTTTTCATGTAGCTCGAACAGATTATTTCTTGCATGCCTTTTAATGGCGAAATGTGTCATTCACGTATTGTCTATGATTATTTAATCTGTCAGCCTTTTGTAACACATTTTATGCAAATAAATATATTATTATTAATAAGTATTGTTAGTTAAGACAGTTCGGACTGTTATTTATTAGACAGTATAATTATATACAGTCATATAGTGCACGGCCCCTTTATAACGTAAGTGGATATAAATTATAGTTTGCAAAATGTGTAGAATTGTATGGACATGTTTAATTAGCAACGAAATGTATTTCTTAATGTTACAAAACTTTAAGTTAAAAAATTTTTTATGAAAACATTAAAGTAACATAACGTAGGCATTTTTGTTTTAGTTATTGATAGATTTTTACAAATTTTGTTGATGATAAATATATATTTGTGTGTTTTTCGTCGAGTAGAATAGGGCCACAGATCGGATTGTTATCTATCCGACAGTACATATAATTATACAATCAGTGCGTAATTGTACACATGTATGTATATTTTTGTAAGTTACTGTTATTGTAAGTTACTTTTTATTAAACTTCTAATTATATATATTTTATTATATAAAACACCTTCCTTGTTAACTGTTATATAATAACAACAAAGTTCGTATTGAATAAATGGGCAATTCATCAAAAAATAAACTAAACTCCAACCTCCTACTGCTATATTTACAAATACCTAATAAAAACTTTTTAACACTCGCCAAAGCAATAATATATTTTTTTAAACTGAACGTCAAAACAGTTTCGAATGACGAACGAAAATAAAAAAAAAACAAAGGGTTTGTTCGTTTGTGAGCGTTCGATATTCGAATAGCTTTTGTTCTTTGTTCGTTTAATGCGTCCGTTAATAATATGTGACGTGTCGAATTATTGATGGAGTGCAATGGTAGAATGACATATATTTCGTTACTTATAAGTGGTGCGTACTCAAAGTACATACAAGTATATTTTATGTTACATCTGTCAATACCCCCTCAATTATGTGTCGTTGCCGAGTATAGCGTCAGTATATAAGATGTATCTCATTATAAATGTCAACATTTGATTTAAAATAGAATAGGATGTATAGGTACTTGTAATGTTACATTTTAAATGTTCAGAATTCAAAAAGGTCAGATTTCAGTGCTTTCCGAGGATGTATAAACCGTTTGCATGTGAATATAAGGCCGAGGACAGGCAAGCATAAGTATCTTATCTTAGAAGCATATTTTTTGTTACCTTGCCTACTTAAATGTATCCGTAGACAATATATAAGAGTGTAAGTCTCCTTTATTGTCCGACTACAGTTTTTGAAACCGGAACAACATTTATAAAAAAAAAAACATAAAACACCTTTATTTAAACTTTTTCGAACGAAACAATCACATTCCAAATTCAAACACCGATGTACTTTCTCTGTCAAAAGATTTAAATCGACAGATTTTTTATCATTCTACCCTCTCAAACTTTGCGATTGGTCAGGGGTGGCTTAGAACGCTCGCGATTGGTTCAAATAGGGGTGGTGTGGAACGGTGCCGGCCAATCAGAGGGCGTTCAGCAAACGTGCCCTATCTCGACTGTAAGCCCTTCAGGATTTAAGGACCCTAAGGTTGTGTTTGCTTTGCATTTTACGCTGTTTGTCGGTTTAATTGATGTTCGCTTTTTTAAGGGCCGCTGCAAGTGGTGCTAGGTATGTTGTTCAGTCATCAGTTTTGATTTGAAAAATGTGTCGATGCAATTACTGTAGCTATAATAATATAGCGTGTTAAGATCAGATTAGGTCTCAGGCCACAGGTTTGGTTCCCGTTCAGTTCTTTAGTCATTTCTCTTAAATTTATTTAAGTAGGTAGGTAATTAATCGTGAGGTTTACATGTGACAATGGAAAGTATCTAACGAATTATTTTCATATACTTTTTGGCCTTGACGTCCCTGTTGGTTTAGTTGTTAGTGTCCTTGACTGCTGAGCCGGAGGTCGCGGGTTCGAATCCCACATGGGACAAAAATTTGTGTTATCTACAGACAGTTGTTCTTTTTTCCTTATTTTTATCTTTGTAAAGTCATCTCGGCACAGGAATACTTCCTAACGATTAAATGCTATTTTTTTCAACTAACTTCAAAAAAAGGAGATTCTCAGTTAAACTTATAGTATTAAAAAGAACTACTCCTCCAAATACATACACAATATTGACCTGTATCACTCTGAATTATGTAAGGATTCTAACGATACCATTAGGCATTTAAAAGTTATGGTTAAAGAAAGAAACTCACATACATACATTAATCCTAAAATCATTACACTCCTTTTTTTGGCAATTGTTTAAAAAGTTAACTTAAATTGGGAGAGCCATGCTACTGCACGTATGGGCCGGCTCGACCGGAGTATAACCACCACGGCCTTACAGAAAACTGGCTGTTAAGCAATGTTTGCATTGTGTGACCGCGTGAGTGAGGTTACTGACCCCAACCAACTTTCCCTTCCTCTTCACCTTCTTTTCACTTCTCCTCCTCCCATTCATCTACCCTAAAAGACAGACAGCACTCTGGTGTCTCTTGAATTGCAAGCGTTCATCGTCGGCGGAAGTCACTTACCAACAGGTGACCCGTCTGCTCGCTTGTCCCACTATACTATAAAAAAGAATACTGTTGGAAAATGTTACCATGGTGTAATTCTATAACACGAATGCCATTATTATGTACATACATATGTATGTGTATGTACATACACTGCAGGAATATATATATATATACATATATAGTCCTGCTGTGGTCCCATTGTAACCAAATTTGACTCGCACGTTTTACGATTCTTTCTTTCTTTCTTTCTTTCTTTAAAAAGACAACTCCCGCACTAGAATTAATTCCTGTGTCGCGGGGGACTTTACAAACATTCAAACAACGGTACAAAGAACACCCAGACTCAGAATAACAATTTGAGGATTACACAAAGTGTTGTCCGGTGCGGAGATTGAACCCACGACACTCGGCGCGTAATGGTGAGGTGACCACTTAAACCGCTACGCCATCCGTGCAATCTGTTTTGATTGAATTGAGACTATATTGTCGTTTACAGTTGTTAAAAAAAAAAAAACAAAATCGATGAAAAACACTGTTATAAACTTTTTTTTTAAATCAATGATGTCCGATAAAGACCACCGTCCCCAAGGAGTACGTAACATAACTTTAACGTGGGCTACGAGCGCTAGTACTGAACCTAGTCGCCTGCCGTTTAAGACTAAGGTTCGAGCTCTTCTCTTCCATAAACTGGCAGATACAACTCATCGATAGACTATATATA